>CM055267.1:134451091-134579907 GCA_029237695.1 Conchocele bisecta
AAGTAAAATTGGGCTGTAATGGATCAGGATTTACAAGCAAACTGGGTCTGTGGCCTCAAAACGTCTGCACTATTTTTTTTTATACCGCACTACTAAAGCATACCCCCTGGCCGATGTGTACTATATTTAGCACAGTGATACCTATAAGCGCATTTTTTTGCTATAATATCTCAATAAACTGCCTACCATTGTCTTGTCTGACCTATTTCGTGACAGCAAATGTAATTTGACATTATTTAGAAGACTAACTTTTCAACAGTGGCATTTAGAATGGTCATATAATTATGGCTGTCCAGCTGCGGAAACTTCAGTTTCACCAGAATTTTCCAGAGTATTATTTTCTCATATATTTCTTAGGAAAAGTCTATATTGTTAATGCACTTGTAAAAAATTATTATAAAATAGATGGTGCTTGTCAAAAAATATTGGCTTGGTGTTCCACAATTATGGGGTTAAAACGATTAAATTTATCGAAAGTCGGGTGATTTCGGAGTATTTTTGTCATTTTTTTTATCATAAAAACAAGGCGAAAAAGTGACTTTCGAAGTATTTAGTCAATCTACATGTTGTAATTTGCATAGAAACATTTGTCCGCATAACTTAGTGACATGCCAGAATGATACGTGTCAAATTAAATTGAAACCAGCCCAGTGTATGAGTGCTGCCAGCGAATTCAGACATAGAAGTGTTTAAAATGTCACAGAGGAAATTGAATCACGTGTGCCCGTGTTGACACTTGTTTCCTTAGGGTATAGGACACTGCCTGTTAATGAGCAATGCTATCCCATATATATTTCTCTACCGATATGCACTGCTCAGAGTGAACTTGGTTAACCTAATGAGAACATGCCGGCCAATAAGCATAGGAGGCGGGGTAAAAAATGCGGATTTCAAACGGAGCGGGTAAATGAAAATAAAGGTAAAAAACTTTCTTCTCACTCACCAAATGGAACAAATCATAGGTACATCAGGCTAACCAAAGACTCATTTGAATCCCGTTAATGTAAATGAAAATAAAACGTTTACCTGTAAAGATAGATGTTGATGGTACGGACAATGATGGAACTGTTCTGCGCTCTCTGTCGAGGCGTCCGAAACTCATTGACGAATGCGCCGTACCGCAAAATGCATCCGTACACCCCGATCTGTTGATAAAGAAATTATGTCGACCGTATGAGGTCCAGAAGATGTTTAATACTGAAATAAACAGTCATCGCGCCTTTAATACGCACTGTAGTTAGAAGTGACGAAATGGTATTTGATGCGGCCGCATCAAGAAAATGGGGCATTTGTTGGGCTGAGCGGCTAAAATGCACCCGATGTAGATATAAAAGTAAATATTATAAACTATATGAAGAGGTTCCGTCAAGTCGAAAGGGTAGGAAATCAGGGAAAGCTAATGTGGGTTTGCAGCTGGGCCTTATGAGCACACCAATCAGTAATTATGGTGCTTGTCGGCTGTTGGTAAACACAAACATAATTCCGCCGACGTATAACTCTATGCAAAAGCAGTCAAATAGGATAGCAGAGTCTATGGTTGGCTTAAACACTAAAAGTATGCATGAAATCAGACAAACTGTGGCCAGAGAGAATGAACTCTGTGGCAATAAACGTAGCAAGACGGTTCGAGTTGAAGGTGACTCTTGCTACAATAACCCAATATTCAATAGCGACAGTACACCATTTCAAGCGGGTACAATCGTGACAACCACTATGTGCGAGAATAATACCAAAGATACATTAAATCATTGGGGCATTTGTTGGCAGTAAGCTGTGCATAATAGGTAGTAAGCTAAGAAATCAGGGTGGAGATATCAGCTGCCCAACCCATCATGGTCACTGCACTGCCAACCTCCCCGAAAATGAGTCAATAGGTAATGAAGCGAAATGGAATGAAATAGTTACGAAGCAGATAAATAGTGACTTACATGTTAGTCATTACACGGGGGACGGTGATAGTAAATCACACAAAGGTGTAGATGCCGCTCAACCAGGGGTAACGGTAACGCATCTAAAAGATATCCGCCATCTGAGTAAATCTCCCTGAAAGAGAAATAAACAAGGCGCCATTTAGCTCGAAACATGTTTCGTGAGGTCAAGAAAACAAACTTGAGAAACCGATTTGCTCTCTCTGTAAGATCCAGGTGCATTGCAGAGTTGAGGCAAGCACATGCCAAACATAATGGTAACTTAGAACAAATAAAGAGCATAATGCCAGGAATAATTTGCACAATAGTCATGTGTTTCAAAGGTTACTGTGGCAAGCAATGTTCACAGTATAATTTCTGCTAAATTTAAAATTTTGAATTTTTTTCTGGAAAAATGTAGCCAAGAAGTACTGGCGTAGACCCTGATCGCGCAACCAAATTTGGTCATAATGTTTGCAAGTATCAACCAAGTCAATAAATAATGTTTAGAAAAACGTTGCTACCTGTTGGGGAGCTATACACTTGATACCGGTTAGTAATCAAATACACAGTGCCAATTAAAGCGACGCGCCACTTTAATATGGCTGAACTAGTCAGTAACAGGCTCATGGCTCCCTGATGCATCTCAAATCTGTGTAATTAGTATGTAGACATGTACATAATGTACATAGGTATACAGTTAATTTACCGTAATTAATAAAACAGGAACTATTAGCAGATACAGGGTGGATATGTGACGCCGTCGAGTGCATGGCTCAGACAGCGCTTTTCGCTATGGCAATTCTTTCGAGAATTATTTATAATTGTTGACTCAGCACTCAGGTGGCCGGGTTAACACACAGGGAACAACCACATAAATGTGATATTTCAAGGTGCCTGGGTATTTCAAACACATTATGGTGTAACATGAATGCTACTCTATGTGTATAATAGTATTTTGTTCTTGCATCATTTGGAAATTTAACTTTAATCTTTCCATATTTTACTCGTACACCTGTGGTTATCCCGACCCACTTGATGCAACCATTTTCATTAAATAAAACTGATTTTCCAGCAATTCTGTCCTTTGTTCTCTTAATAAAACTTGCTGTAGCCATGATTAAAACCGTTTAGAATTGTTTTCAAAGAAAGCAGACGACATCCACTGATGACCCGGAAATGCTTATAGGCTAGCAACCACCAATTAGTTTTACTATACAACTTAACCGATTCCCTCCTCCAAATATGGCCATTCTCTCACACTTTCACTATTCGTATGGATGCTGTGGAACTACTGTTCATAACCTGCAACCTGTCTGCACCGGATTTTCACTAATTAAACAATATGTTCACTTACTCCTAAGAAAGAAAATTTCAACATTGTCCTGTCCGCCATATTGTTTATCATCAAAGTGTCATGTGACTTAGTCTTCACATCACGTGACAAGCAGGCTCAGTAATTTCTTTTCAATGCTAGAAATATGCTGGAAACTGGTGTTAAAAACACCCCAACATGTTTCTCAAGTAAAATTGGGCTGTAATGGATCAGGATTTACAAGCAAACTGGGGCTGTGGCCTCAAAACGTCTGCACTATTTTTTTATACCGGACTACTAAAGCATACCCACTGGCCGATGTGTACTATATTTAGCACAGTGATACCTATACATATGTATCCCGCCTCTACCAGCATTGCTGTTGAGCCCCGTATACATATGTATCCCGCCTCTACCAGCATTGCTATGGAGCCCCATATACACATGTATCCCGCCTCTACCAGCATTGCTATGGAGCCCCGTATATATATGTATCCCGCCTCTACCATCATTGCTATGGAGCCCCGTATACATATGTATCCCGCCTCTACCATCATTGCTATGGAGCCCCGTATACATATGTATCCCGCATCTACCAGCATTGCTATGGAGCCCCGTATACATATGTGTCCCGCCTCTACCAGCATTGCTATGGAGCCGCGTATACATATGTATCCCGCCTCTACCATCATTGCTATGGAGCCCCGTATACATATGTATCCCGCATCTACCAGCATTGCTATGGAGCCCCGTATACATATGTGTCCCGCCTCTACCAGCATTGCTATGGAGCCCCGTATACATATGTATCCCGCATCTACCAGCATTGCTATGGATCCCCGTATACATATGTATCCCGTATCTACCAGCATTGCTATGGAGCCCCGTATACATATGTATCCCGCCTCTGCACGCATTGCTATGTAGCCGCGTATACATATGTATCCTGCCTCTACCCGCATTGCTATGGCGCCCCGTATACATATGTATCCCGCCTCTACCCGCATTGCTATGGATCCCCGTACACATATGTATCCCGTATCTACCAGCATTGCTATGAAGCCCCGCCCCTCCTCCATATATACATATGTATCCCCATCTACCTGCATTGCTATGGAGCCCCGTATACATATGTATCCCGCATATACCAGCATTGCTATGGCGCCCCGTATACATATGTATCCCGCCTCTACAAGCATTGCTATGGAGTCGCGTATACATATGTATCCCGCCTCAATCCGCATTGCTATGGCGCCCAGTATACATATGTATCCCGCCTCTACCAGCATTGCAATGAAGCTCCGTATACATATGTATCCCGCCTTTACCAGCATTGCTATGGAGCCCCGTATACATATGTATCCCGTCTCTACCAGCATTGCTATGGAGCCCCGTATACATATGTATCCCGCCTCTACCAGCATTGCTATGGAGCCCTGTGTACATATGTATCCGGCATATACCGGCATTGCTATGGAGCCCCGTAGACATATGTGTCCCGCCTCTACCAGCATTGCTATGGAACCCCGTATACATATGTATCCCGCCTCTACCAGCATTGCTATGGAGCCCCGTATACATATGTATCCCGCCTCTACCAGCATTGCTATGGAGCCCCGTATACATATGTATCCCGCATCTACCAGCATTGCTATGAAGCCCCGTATACATATGTATCCCTCCTCTACCAGCATTGCTATGTAGCCCAGTATACATATGTGTCCCGCCTCTACCAGCATTTTTATGGAACCCCGTATAGGCTAGCAACCACCAATTAGTTTTACTATACAACTTAACCGATTCCTCCAAATATGACCATTCTCTCACACTTTCACTATTCGTATGGATGCTGTGGAACCTACCTGTTCATAACCTGCAACCTGTCCGCACCGGATTTTCACTAATTAAACAATATGTTCACTTACTCCTAAGAAAGAAAATTTCAACATTGTCCTGTCCGCCATATTGTTTATCATCAAAGTGTCATGTGACTTAGTCTTCACATCACGTGACAAGCAGGCTCAGTAATTTCTTTTAAATGCTAGAAATATGCTGGAAACTGGTGTTAAAAACACCAACATGTTTCTCAAGTAAAATTGGGCTGTAATGGATCAGGATTTACAAGCAAACTGGGTCTGTGGCCTCAAAACGTCTGCACTATTTTTTTTATACCGCACTACTAAAGCATACCCCCTGGCCGATGTGTACTATATTTAGCACAGTGATACCTATAAGCGCATTTTTTTGCTATAATATCTCAATAAACTGCCTACCATTGTCTTGTCTGACCTATTTCGTGACAGCAAATGTAATTTGACATTATTTAGAAGACTAACTTTTCAACAGTGGCAATTTAAGAATGGTCATATAATTATGGCTGTCCAGCTGCGGAAACTTCAGTTTCACCAGAATTTTCCAGAGTATTATTTTCTCATATATTTCTTAGGAAAAGTCTATATTGTTAATGCACTTGTAAAAAATTATTATAAAATAGATGGTGCTTGTCAAAAATATTGGCTGTTCCACAATTATGGGGTTAAAACGATTAAATTTATCGAAAGTCGGGTGATTTCGGAGTATTTTTGTCATTTTTTTATCATAAAAACAGGCGAAAAAGTGACTTTCGAAGTATTTAGTCAATCTACATGTTGTAATTTGCATAGAAACATTTGTCCGCATAACTTAGTGACATGCCAGAATGATACGTGTCAAATTAAATTGAAACCAGCCCAGTGTATGAGTGCTGCCAGCGAATTCAGACATAGAAGTGTTAAAATGTCACAGGAAATTGAATCACGTGTGCCCGTGTTGACACTTGTTTCCTTAGGGTATAGACACTGCCTGTTAAATGAGCAATGCTATCCCATATATATTTCTCTACCGATATGCACTGCTCAGAGTGAACTTGGTTAACCTAATGAGAACATGCCGGCCAATAAGCATAGGAGGCGGGGTAAAAAATGCGGATTTCAAACGGAGCGGGTAAATGAAAATAAAGGTAAAAAACTTTCTTCTCACTCACCAAATGGAACAAATCATAGGTACATCAGGCTAACCAAAGACTCATTTGAATCCCGGGTTAATGTAAATGAAAATAAAACGTTTACCTGTAAAGATAGATGTTGATGGTACGGACAATGATGGAACTGTTCTGCGCTCTCTGTCGAGGCGTCCGAAACTCATTGACGAATGCGCCGTACCGCAAAATGCATCCGTACACCCCGATCTGTTGATAAAGAAATTATGTCGACCGTATGAGGTCCAGAAGATGTTTAATACTGAAATAAACAGTCATCGCGCCTTTAATACGCACTGTAGTGAAGTGACGAAATGGTATTTGATGCGGCCGCATCAAGAAAATGGGGCATTTGTTGGGCTGAGCGGCTAAAATGCACCCGATGTAGATATAAAAGTAAATATTATGAACTATATGAAGAGGTTCCGTCAAGTCGAAAGGGTAGGAAATCAGGGAAAGCTAATGTGGGTTTGCAGCTGGGCCTTATGAGCACACCAATCAGTAATTATGGTGCTTGTCGGCTGTTGGTAAACACAAACATAATTCCGCCGACGTATAACTCTATGCAAAAGCAGTCAAATAGGATAGCAGAGTCTATGGTTGGCTTAAACACTAAAAGTATGCATGAAATCAGACAAACTGTGGCCAGAGAGAATGAACTCTGTGGCAATAAACGTAGCAAGACGGTTCGAGTTGAAGGTGACTCTTGCTACAATAACCCAATATTCAATAGCGACAGTACACCATTTCAAGCGGGTACAATCGTGACAACCACTATGTGCGAGAATAATACCAAAGATACATTAATCATTGGGGCATTTGTTGGCAGTAAGCTGTGCATAATAGGTAGTAAGCTAAGAAATCAGGGTGGAGATATCAGCTGCCCAACCCATCATGGTCACTGCACTGCCAACCTCCCCGAAAATGAGTCAATAGGTAATGAAGCGAAATGGAATGAAATAGTTACGAAGCAGATAAATAGTGACTTACATGTTAGTCATTACACGGGGGACGGTGATAGTAAATCACACAAAGGTGTAGATGCCGCTCAACCAGGGGTAACGGTAACGCATCTAAAAGATATCCGCCATCTGAGTAACTCCCTGAAAAGAGAAATAAACAAGGCGCCATTTAGCTCGAACATGTTTCGTGAGGTCAAGAAAACAAACTTGAGAAACCGATTTGCTCTCTCTGTAAGATCCAGGTGCATTGCAGAGTTGAGGCAAGCACATGCCAAACATAATGGTAACTTAGAACAAATAAAGAGCATAATGCCAGGAATAATTTGCACAATAGTCATGTGTTTCAAAGGTTACTGTGGCAAGCAATGTTCACAGTATAATTTCTGCTAAATTTAAAATTTTGAATTTTTTTCTGGAAAAATGTAGCCAAGAAGTACTGGCGTAGACCCTGATCGCGCAACCAAATTTGGTCATAATGTTTGCAAGTATCAACCAAGTCAATAAATAATGTTTAGAAAAACGTTGCTACCTGTTGGGGAGCTATACACTTGATACCGGTTAGTAATCAAATACACAGTGCCAATTAAAGCGACGCGCCACTTTAATATGGCTGAACTAGTCAGTAACAGGCTCATCTGGCTCCCTGATGCATCTCAAATCTGTGTAATTAGTATGTAGACATGTACATAATGTACATAGGTATACAGTTAATTTACCGTAATTAATAAAACAGGAACTATTAGCAGATACAGGGTGGATATGTGACGCCGTCGAGTGCATGGCTCAGACAGCGCTTTTCGCTATGGCAATTCTTTCGAGAATTATTTATAATTGTTGACTCAGCACTCAGGTGGGCCGGGTTAACACACAGGGAACAACCACATAAATGTGATATTTCAAGGTGCCTGGGTATTTCAAACACATTATGGGTGTAACATGAATGCTACTCTATGTGTATAATAGTATTTTGTTCTTGCATCATTTGGAAATTTAACTTTAATCTTTCCATATTTTACTCGTACACCTGTGGTTATCCCGACCCACTTGATGCACCATTTTCATTAAATAAAACTGATTTTCCAGCAATTCTGTCCTTTGTTCTCTTAATAAAACTTGCTGTAGCCATGATTAAAACCGTTTAGAATTGTTTTCAAAGAAAGCAGACGACATCCACTGATGACCCGGAAATGCTTATAGGCTAGCAACCACCAATTAGTTTTACTATACAACTTAACCGATTCCTCCAAATATGGCCATTCTCTCACACTTTCACTATTCGTATGGATGCTGTGGAACCTACCTGTTCATAACCTGCAACCTGTCTGCACCGGATTTTCACTAATTAAACAATATGTTCACTTACTCCTAAGAAAGAAAATTTCAACATTGTCCTGTCCGCCATATTGTTTATCATCAAAGTGTCATGTGACTTAGTCTTCACATCACGTGACAAGCAGGCTCAGTAATTTCTTTTCAATGCTAGAAATATGCTGGAAACTGGTGTTAAAAACACCCCAACATGTTTCTCAAGTAAAATTGGGCTGTAATGGATCAGGATTTACAAGCAAACTGGGGTGGGGGGGGCTGTGGCCTCAAAACGTCTGCACTATTTTTTTATACCGGACTACTAAAGCATACCCACTGGCCGATGTGTACTATATTTAGCACAGTGATACCTATACATATGTATCCCGCCTCTACCAGCATTGCTGTTGAGCCCCGTATACATATGTATCCCGCCTCTACCAGCATTGCTATGGAGCCCCATATACACATGTATCCGGAATCTACCAGCATTGCTATGGAGCCCCGTATACATATGTATCCCGCATCTATCAGCATTGCTATGGAGCCCCGTATACATATGTGTCCCGCATCTACCAGCATTGCTATGGAGCGCCGTATACATATGTATCCCGCATCTACCAGCATTGCTATGGAGCCCCGTATACATATGTATCCCGCATCTACCAGCATTGCTATGGAGCCCCGTATACATATGTATCCCTCCTCTACCAGCATTGCTATGGAGCCCCGTATACATATGTGTCCCGCCTCTACCAGCATTGCTATGGAGCCCCGTATACATATGTATCCCGCCTCCACCAGCATTGCTATGGAGCCCCGTATACATATGTATCCCGCCTCTACAAGCATTGCTATGGAGCCCCGTATAAATATGTATCCCGCCTCAACCCGCATTGCTATGGCGCCCCGTATACATATGTATCCCGCCTCTACAAGCATTGCTATGGAGCCGCGTATACATATGTATCCCGCCTCAACCCGCATTGCTATGGCGCCAGCATTGTTATGGAGCCCGGTATACATATGTATCCCGCCTCAACCCGCATTGCTATGGCGCCCCGTATACATATGTATCCCGCCTCTACAAGCATTGCTATGGAGCCGCGTATACATATGTATCCCGCCTCTACCAGCATTGCTATGGAGCCAGCATTGTTATGGAGCCCGGTATACATATGTATCCCGCCTCTACCAGCATTGCAATGGAGCCCCGTATACATATGTATCCCGCCTCTACCAGCATTGTTATGGAGCCCCGTATACATATGTATCCCGACCCTATCAGCATTGCTATGGAGCCCCGTATACATATGTATCCCCCCTCTACCAGCATTGATATGGAGCCCCGTATACTTATGTATCCCGCCTCTACCGGCATTGCAATGGAGCCCCGTATACATATGTATGCCGCATCTACCAGCATTGCTATGGAGCCCCGTATACATATTTATCCCGCCTCTACCAGCATTGCTATGGAGCCCCGTATATATATGTACCCCGCATCTACCAGCATTGCTATGGAGCCCCGTATACATATTTATCCCACCTCTACCAACATTGATATGAAGCCCCGTATACATATGTATCCCGCCTGTACCCGCATTGATATGGAGTCCCGTATACATCATTTGTTATGTATCCCGCATCTACCAGCATTGCTATGGAGCCCCGTATACATATATGTATCCCGCCACTACCAGCATTGCTATGGATCCCCATATACATACATATGTATCCCGCCTCTACCAGCATTGCTATGGAGCCCCGTATACATATGTATCCCGCCTCTACCCGCATTTCTACGGAGCCCCGTATACATATGTATACCGCCTCTACCAGGATTGTTATGGAGCCCCGTATACATATTTATCCCGCCTATACCAGCATTGCTATGGAGCCCCGTATACATATGTGTCCCGCATCTACCAGCATTTCTATGGAGCCCCGTATACATATGTATCCCGCCTATACCAGCATTGCTATGGAGCCCCATATACATATGTATCCCGCCTCTGTCAGCATTGCTATGGATCCCCGTATAATATGTATCCTGTATCTACCAGCATTGCTATGGAGCCCCGCCCCTCCATGTATACATATGTATCACCCATCTACCCGCATTGCTATGAAGCCCAGTATACATATGTATCCCGCATATACCAGCATTGCTATGACGCCCCGTATACATATGTATCCCGCATCTACCAGCAATGCTATGGAGCCTCGTATACATATGTATCCCGCCTCTACCAGCATTGCTATGGAGCCAGCATTGTTATGGAGCCCGGTATACATATGTATCCCGCCTCTACCAGCATTGCAATGGAGCCCCGTATACATATGTATCCCGCCTCTACCAGCATTGTTATGGAGCCCCCTATACATATGTATCCCGCCTCTACCAGCATTGCTATGGAGCCCCGTATACATATGTATCCCGCCTCTACCAGCATTGCTATGGAGCCCCGTATACATATGTATCCCGTCTCTACCAGCATTGTTATGGTGCCCCGTATACATATGTATCCCGCCTCTACCAGCATTGCTATGGAGCCCCGTATACATATGTATCCGGCATCTACCAGCATTGCAATGGAGCCCCGTATACATATGTGTCCCGCCTCTACCAGCATTGCTATGGAGCCCCGTATACATATGTAACCCGCCTCTACCATCATTGCTATGGAGCCCCGTATACATATGTATCCCGCCTCTACCATCATTGCTATGGAGCCCCGTATGCATATGTATCCCGCATCTACCAGCATTGCTATGGAGCCCCGTATACATATGTGTCCCGCCTCTACCAGCATTGCTATGGAGCGCGTATACATATGTATCCCGCCTCTACCATCATTGCTATGGAGCCCCGTATACATATGTATCCCGTATCTACCAGCATTGCTATGGAGCCCCGTATACATATGTGTCCCGCCTCTACCAGCATTGCCATGGAGCCCCGTATACATATGTATCCCGCATCTACCAGCTTTGCTATTGATCCCCGTATACATATGTATCCCGTATCTACCAGCATTGCTATGAAGCCCCGTATACATATGTATCCCGCCTCTACCCGCATTGCTATGGAGCCGCGTATACATATGTATCCTGCCTCTACCCGCATTGCTATGGCGCCCCGTATACATATGTATCCCGCCTCTACCCGCATTGCTATGGATCCCCGTACACATATGTATCCCGTATCTACCAGCATAGCTATGAAGCCCCGCCCCTCCTCCATATATACATATGTATCCCCCATCTACCTGCATTGCTATGGAGCCCCGTATACATATGTATCCCGCATATACCAGCATTGCTATGGCGCCCCGTATACATATGTATCCCGCATCTACCAGCATTGCCATGGAGCCCCGTATACATATGTATCCCGCCTCTACCAACATTGCAATGTAGCCCCGTATACATATTTATCCCGTCTCTACCAGCATTGCTATGGAGCCCCATATACATATGTATACCTCCTCTACCAGCATTGCCATGGAGCCCCGTATACATATGTATCCCGCCTCTACCAGCATTGCTATGGAGCCCCGTATACATATGTATCCCGCATCTGCCGGCATTGCTATGGAGCCAGCATTGTTATGGAGCCTCGTATACATATGTATCCCGCCTCTACCAGCATTGCCATGGAGCCCCGTATACATATGTATCCCGCCTCTACCAGCATTGCTATGGAGCCCCGTATACATATGTATCCCGCATCTACCGGCATTGCTATGGAGCCAGCATTGTTATGGAGCCCCGTATACATATATATCCCGCCTCTACCAGCATTGCAATGGAGCCCCGTATACATATGTATCCCGCCTTTACCATCAGTGCTATGGAGCCCCGTATACATATGTATCCCGTCTCTACCAGCATTGCTATGGAGCGCCGTATACATATGTATCCCTCCTCTACCAGCATTGCTATGGAGCCCCGTATACATATGTATCCCACCTCTACCAGCATTGCAATGGAGCCCCGTATACATATGTATCCCGCCTTTACCAGCATTGCTATGGAGCCCCGTATACATATGTATCCCGTCTCTACCAGCATTGCTATGGAGCGCCGTATACATATGTATCCCTCCTCTACCAGCATTGCTATGGAACCCCGTATACATATGTATCCCGCCTCTACCAGCATTGCTATGGAGCCCCGTATACATATGTATCCCGCATCTACCAGCATTGCTATGGAGCCCCGTATACATATGTGTCCCGCCTCTACCAGCATTGCTATGGAGCCCCGTATACATATGTATCCCGTATCTACCAGCATTGCTATGGAGCCCCGTATACATATGTGTCCCGCCTCTACCAGCATTGCTATTGAGCCCCGTATACATATGTATCCCGTATCTACCAGCATTGCTATGGAACCCCGTATACATATGTATCCCGCCTCTACCAGCATTGCTATGGAGCCCCGTATACATATGTATCCCGCATCTACCAGCATTGCTATGGCGCCCCGTATACATATGTATCCCGCCTCTACCCGCATTGCTATGGATCCCCGTACACATATGTATCCCGTATCGACCAGGCATTGCTATGAAGCCCCCGCCCTCCTCCATATAATACATATGTTATCACTCCATCTACCTGCATTGCTATGGACCCTAATGTATGTATCCCGCATAACCAGCATTGCTCTGGCGCCCCGTATACATATGTATCCGCATCACCACATTGCTATGGAGCCCGTATACATATGTATCTCCCGCCTCTACCAAACATTGCCATGGAGCCCCGTATACATATTTAACCCCGTATCTACCAGCCATTGCTGATGTACCCCATAGACATATTATACCTCCTCTACCCACATTTCCATTGGAGCCCCGTAATACATATGTAATCCCGCCTCAACCCCAAGCATTGCCCTAGGACCCCGTATACCATTTATGAATCCCGCATACTCTGCCGGCATTGCATGGAGCCAGCCATTGTTTATGGAGCCTCCGTAATAACATAATGTATCCCGCCTCCTACCAGCATTGCACCATGGAGCCACCGTATACATATTGTATCCCCGGCCTCCCTTTACCAGCATTGCTATGGAGCCCCTTATAGGATATATATCCCTCCTCTACCGGCATTTTTATGGAGCCCCCGTATACATATGTATCCTTCTCTACCAGCATTGCTATGGAGCCCGTATGCATATGTATCCCCCCTCTACCAGCATTGCTATGGAACCCCGATATACATATGTATCCCGCCTCTACCAGCATTGCTATGGAGCCCCGTATACATATGTATCCCTCCTCTACCAGCATTGCTATGGAGCCCAGTATACATATGTGTCCCGCCTCTACCAGCATTGCTATGGAGCCCCGTATACATATGTATCCCGCCTCTACCAGCATTGCTATTTAGCCCCGTATACATATGTATCCCGCCTCTACAAGCATTGCTATGGAGCCGCGTATACATATGTATCCCGCCTCAACCCGCATTGCTATGGCGCCCCGTATACATATGTATCCCGCCTCTACCCGCATTGGTATGTATCCCCGTATACATATGTATCCCGTATCTACCAGCATTGCTATGGAGCCCCGCCCCTCCTCCATGTATACATATGTATCCCCCATCTACCCGCATTGCTATGGAGCCCCGTATACATATGTATCCCGCATATACCAGCATTGCTATGGTGCCCCGTATACATATGTATCCCTCCTCTACCAGCATTGTTATGGAGCCCCGTATACATATGTATCCCGCCTCTACCAGCATTGCAATGGAGCCCCGTATACATATGTATCCCGCCTATACCAGCACTGCTATGGAGCCCCGTATACATATGTATACCGCCTCTACCAGAATTGCTATGGAGCCCCGTATGCATATGTATCCCGCCTCTACCAGCATTGCTATGGAGCCCTGTATACATATGTATCCCTCATCTACCGGCATTGCAATGGAGCCAGCATTGTTATGGAGCCCCGTATACATATGTATCCCGCCTCTACCAGCATTGCAATGGAGCCCCGTATACATATGTATCCCGCATCTACCAGCATTGCTATGGAGCCCCGTATACATATGTATCCGGCATCTACCAGCATTGCTATGGAGCCCTGTATACATATGTGTCCCGCCTCTACCGGCATTGCTATGGAGCCCCGTATACATATGTATCCCGCCTTTACCAGCATTGCTATGGAGCCCCGTATACATATGTATCCCGCATTTACCGGCATTGCTATGGAGCCCCGTATACATATGTATGCCACATCTACCAGCATTGCTATGGAGCCCCGTATACATATTTATCCCGCCTCTACCAGCATTGCTATGGAGCCCCGTATATATATGTACCCCGCATCTACCAGCATTGCTATGGAGCCCCGTATATATATTTATCCCACCTCTACCAGCATTGCTATGAAGCCCAGTATACATATGTATCCCGCCTGTACCCGCATTGGTATGGAGTCCCGTATACATATATATCCCGCATCTACCAGCATTGCTATGGAGCCCCGTATTCATATGTATCCCGCCACTACCAGCATTGCTATGGAGCCCCGTATACATATGTATCCCGCCTGTACCCGCATTGGTATGGAGTCCCGTATACATATATATCCCGCCTCTACCAGCATTGCTATGGAGCCCCGTATGCATATGTATCCAGCCTGTGCCAGCATTGCTATGGAGCCCCGTATACATATGTATCCCGCCTCTACCACCATTGCTATGGAGCCCCGTATACATATGTATCCCGCCTCAACCAGCATTGCTATGGAGCCCCCGTATACATATGTATCCCCGCTCTACCCGCATTTTCTACGGAGCCCCCCGTATTACATATGTATACCGCCCTACCAGGATTGTTATGGAGCCCCGTATACATATGTATCCCGCCTCTACCAGCATTGCTATGGAGCCCCGTATACATATGTGTCCCGCATCTACCAGCATTTCTATGGAGCTCCGTATACATATGTATCCTGCCTATACCAGCATTGCTATGGAGCCCCATATACATATGTATCCCGCCTCTGTCAGCATTGCTATGGAGCCCCGTATACATATGTATCCCGCATCTACCAGCATTGCTATGGAGCCCCGTATACATATGTATCCTGCATCTACCAGCATTGCTATGGGGCCCCGTATACATGTGTATCCCGCCTCTATCAGCATTTCTATGGAGCCCCGTATACAGATGTGTCCCGCATCTAGCAGTATTGCTATGGAGCCCGTTATACATATGTATCCCGCCTCTACCAGCATTCCTATGGAGCCCCGTATACATATGTGTCCCGCCTCCATCAGCATTGCTATGGAGCCCCGTATACATATGTATCCCGCCTCTACCAGCATTGCTATGAAGCCATGTATACATATGTATCCCGCCTCTACCAGCATTGATATGGAGCCCCGTATAGATATGTATCCCGCCTCTACCCGCATTGCTATGGAGCCCTACTAATTAAAACAGCAGACGACAATTGTCGTTTCCAGCACTGTAATGGTTAATGAAACTGCAACACCAGCAATCAAACAATCAATCTAGTTTAATCTTGTAGTATCCTATGTTCAGTACTTTCAGTACTTTGATTAAGATATGCCAAGTCTCCTAGAGTTTCCGGAATGCCCCATAATGCAGGAGAGTGCATTTCTATGGAACCCCGCAGGGGACATGGATTTTTTTTAATTAATTCGTTCCCACGAAATAACAATTCGTTTCCTTAATTTAACAATTCGTTCCATCGAATTAAGTCATGCGAACGAATTTTTATTTCGTGGCAACGACATGGGAACGACTTGTTATTTCGTGGGAACGAATTGTTAAATTGAGGGAATTGTTAATCCGTGGGAATTAATTTCTAATTCGTGGGAACGAATTATTAAATTGAGGGAACTAATTGTTATTTCGTGGGAACAAGTTAATAAAAAAAAAAATTATACGTCTCCTGTGGGGCTCCGTACGTTTCAGTCACTCTCGTTTTAACAAGAGGAGTGGGGTGCAAGAGGAGTGGTGTAAAGAGGAGTGGGGTGCAAGAGGAGTGGTGTAAAGAGGAGTGGGGTGCAAGAGGAGTGGTGTAAAGAGGAGTGGGGTGCAAGAGCAAGGAGGAGGTGGGGTGTAAGAGGAGGTGTGGATGGGGTAAGAGGAGTGGTGTAAAGAGGATGGGGGTGCAAGAGGAGTGGAGTAAACTAGGAGTGGGGTGCATGTCCCCGGAACACTCTAGCAAAGTACACATCGCTTCGCTCGGCGGTAAGCCTCGCTTCGGCTTGGAAAAAATCTCCAGAAAATTGCTTCTTTCAACTTGTCATATCATATCTGCTCTCGTAATTCCTTGGTATAAACATATCTATTTACTTCATTCACATACAAACATGTACATGGGTAGTAGTTTGGATTGGATTGTAATTCCTTGACGAGTGCAGCCACACTTGTTGCAGACACTGTCGAGGTCAATACTCTCAGACCGATCCACGCCCCTTTGATCGAAAGTAGTTCTCTCGTTTTCTTCATGCGTATCGATATTAAAGGTGCATGCCCACTCAGTAGGCACAACATGTTATTTACAGGAATTAAATAAGTGTATAATTGTGTCACTATTCCACCAGTTCTATAAATTACGAGTGCCCGCTCTACATATTGTAATCATTTAGTAATATTTATTTCACTGATAGTGACCCGCGGTGGTATCAGGCTATTTTGATATACACATGCGGCATGATATTTTTTAATTATTTATACTAATTAAATACGTTACCTGAAATAAATAATATTTTCGACAGATTATAAAGTATGATCGTTGCACATCAAAAAATAAATACATACAATAAATAAATTAAGGAAACACGGTTATCGCCCCCTGACATATCAGTGTGGAAATTTACGCCTTATATAAAATGTATAATAATACCAATCAGTACGTGGGGTAATGGTGAACGAATGTTTATTTTGCCAGAAAATGTATCAAATAATGTCTCTGACATAATGAACATTTTGTGCCTACTGAGTGGGCGAGTACTTTTAACTTCAAATTCAGGAGTACATGCAACTCAAATCGCGCCAGTATCTTGACATCGTCTCGTCGCGACAGTTCGCGCCAATTTCCTTATTACCCATGACTACTACTTTATACAATCGATGGCCTACAAACTCATGTTTATTTATAACACAAAGACGACATTCAATGACCTGGCTTATTGGCGGGAAAGCTGGAACGCCTTTACTGCCTCGTCATACTTCCAGCGGTGATGTCCTGCATTGTCAGCGTTATATTTTATACAAACATCTTTATATTATTTGCCGATTTTGTGCTATTATTTGCTAACGTCTTTATATTATGTACGAACGTCTTTGTATTATATACACACACCTTTATATTATTTTCCAACTTTGTGTTATTATTTGTTAACGTCTTTATATTGTGTACGAACGTCTTTGTATTGTTTACGAACGTCTTTATATTATATACACGCATCGTTATAGGCTAGCAACCACCAATTAGTTTTACTATACAACTTAACCGATTCCTCCAAATATGGCCATTCTCTCACACTTTCACTATTCGTATGGATGCTGTGGAACCTACCTGTTCATAACCTGCAACCTGTCTGCACCGGATTTTCACTAATTAAACAATATGTTCACTTACTCCTATGAAAGAAAATTTCAACATTGTCCTGTCCGCCATATTGTTTATCATCAAAGTGTCATGTGACGTAGTGTTCACATCACGTGACAAGCAGGCTCAGTAATTTCTTTTAAATGCTAGAAATATGCTGGAAACTGGTGTTAAAAACACCCCAACATGTTTCTCAAGTAAAATTGGGCTGTAATGGATCAGGATTTACAAGCAAACTGGGTCTGTGGCCTCAAAACGTCTGCACTATTTTTTTATACCGGACTACTAAAGCATACCCCTGGCCGATGTGTACTATATTTAGCACAGTGATACCTATAAGCGCATTGTTTTGCTATAATATCTCAATAAACTGCCTACCATTGTCTTGTCTGACCTATTTTGTGACAGCAAATGTAATTTGACATTATTTAGAAGACTAACTTTTCAACAGTGGCAATTTAAGAATGGTCATATAAGTATGGCTGTCCAGCTGCGGAAACTTCAGTTTCACCAGAATTTTCCAGAGTATTATTTTCTCATATATTTCTTAGGAAAAGTCTATATTGTTGATGCACTTGTAAAAAATTATTATAAAATAGATGGTGCTTGTCAAAAATATTGGCTGTTCCACAATTATGGGGTTTAAAACGATTAAATTTATCGAAAGTCGGGTGATTTCGGAGTATTTTTGTCATTTTTTTATCATAAAAACAGGTGAAAAAGTGACTTTCGAAGTATTTAGTCAATCTACATGTTGTAATTTGCATAGAAACATTTGTCCGCATAACTTAGTGACATGCCAGAATGATACGTGTCAAATTAAATTGAAACCAGCCCAGTGTATGAGTGCTGCCAGCGAATTCAGACATAGAAGTGTTAAAATGTCACAGGAAATTGAAACACGTGTGCCCCGTGTTGACACTTGTTTCCTTAAGTATAGACACTGCCTGTTAAATGAGCAATGCTATCCCATATATATTTCTCTACCGATATGCACTGCTCAGAGTGAACTTGGTTAAGCTAATGAAAACATGCCGGCCAATAAGCATAGGAGGCGGGGTAAAAATGCGGATTTCAAACGGGGCGGGTAAATGAAAATAAAGATAAAAAACTTTCTTCTCACTCACCAAATGGAACAAATCATAGGTACATCAGGCTAACCAAAGACTCATTTGAATCCCGGGTTAATGTAAATGAAAATAAAACGTTTACCTGTAAAGATGTTGATGGTACGGACAATGATGTAACTGTTCTGCGCTCTCTGTCGAGGCGTCCGAAACTCATTGACGAATGCGCCGTACCGCAAAATGCATCCGTACACCCCGATCTGTTGATAAACAAATTATATCGACCGTATGAGGTCCAGAAGTTGTTTAATACTGAAATAAACAGTCATCGCGCCTTTAATACGCATTGTAGTGGCGAAATGGTATTTGATGCGGCCGCATCAAGAAAATGGGGCATTTGTTGGGCTGAGCGGCTAAAATGCACCCGATGTAGATATAAAAGTAAATATTATAAACTATATGAAGAGGTTCCGTCAAGTCGAAAGGGTAGGACATCAGGGAAAGCTAATGTGGGTTTGCAGCTGGGCCTTATGAGCACACCAATCAGTAATTATGGTGCTTGTCGGCTGTTGGTAAACACAAACATAATTCCGCCGACGTATAACTCTATGCAAAAGCAGTTAAATAGGATAGCAGAGTCTATGGTTGGCTTAAACACTAAAAGTATGCATGAAATCAGACAAACTGTGGCCAGAGAGAATGAACTCTGTGGCAATAAACGTAGCAAGACGGTTCGAGTTGAAGGTGACTCTTGCTACAATAACCCAATATTCAATAGCGACAGTACACCATTTCAAGCGGGTACAATCGTGACAACCACTATGTGCGAGAATAATACCAAAGATAAATTAATCATTGGGGCATTTGTTGGCAGTAAGCTGTGCATAATAGGTAGTAAGCTAAGAAATCAGGGTGGAGATATCAGCTGCCCAAACCATCATGGTCACTGCACTGCCAACCTCCCCGAAAATGAGTCAATAGGTAATGAAGCGAAATGGAATGAAATAGTTACGAAGCAGATAAATAGTGACTTACATGTTAGTCATTACACGGGGGACGGTGATAGTAAATCACAAAAAGGTGTAGATGCCGCTCAACCAGGGGTAACGGTAACGCATCTAAAAGATATCCGCCACCTGAGTAACTCCCTGAAACGAGAAATAAACAAGGCGCCATTTAGCTCGAACATGTTTCGTGGGGTCAAGAAAACAAACTTGAGAAACCGATTTGCTCTCTCTGTAAGATCCATGTGCATTGCAGAGTTGAAGCAAGCACATGCCAAACATAATGGTAACTTAGAACAAATAAAGAGCATAATGCCAGGAATAATTTGCACAATAGTCATGTGTTTCAAAGGTTACTGTGGCAAGCAATGTTCACAGTATAGTTTGGTTTGCCCCGGGGACTACCGCAGGGCAAAGAACTACCTCCCCTCAACCACAATGTTAAAAATGACGGAGGATGATGTACTTGTTCTGAAACGGTGCATATAAACTTTCCTTGGTCCTAAATCAATTGACAGTACAAAATTACTCACTTCAACTCAAAAATGTGAAGCAGCAAACCGTGCGTACCAGACATCAAATTCAAAAACAACGACATTCACGCGCAATTTCCCCGGTCGAATTCATGGTACAATTCTAAACTTAAACCTAGGTTTTGGGGATGCTACAATACTGAAAACAGACTCAGTAGGGGCCAGCTTAACAAAAGGTTCTTCAGTCATCAAGCACATCCGGAAGATAGAGAAAAGTCGTGTACGGAAAAATTGTCAGACCACAATGCGTAAACTAAAGAAAGCTAGGTATGCCGCGCGATTACGAAAATTCAAACTACACTCTGAGTTACATTACGCCAAGGGTATGACAGATCCTAAACCAGACTTTGCAAACCTGCCCCATCTACTCGAGCACCAGTATGCTTGCTAGTATGTATGAAAAGCAGCACTACATGTAAGGTTGAGAGTCTTGTAAGTGCATACTGATAATTAGAGTTGACTATCTGAGCAGCCATGTAGTACTCACAATATATCATATTGTGATAGCTCGAAACAATATGTGCTGTAAGAATTGTGATGTATCATGGAATCCGATGTTTTTTACCTTCGGCCTTCAATTGCAACTTTCACTCCTTCCCTTAGCTGGGTGTTTATTACAATTAATACACAGTAGCAGAAAACAGCTTGCAGCGGTATGATATAATTTCTGCTAAATTTAAAATTTTGAATTTTTTTCTGGAAAAATGTAGCCAAGAAGTACTGGCGTAGACCCTGATCGCGCAGCCAAATTTGGTCATAATGTTTGCAAGTATCAACCGAGTCAATAAATAATGTTTAGAAAAACGTTGCTACCTGTTGGGGAGCTATACACTTGATACCGGTTAGTAATCAAATACACAGTGCCAATTAAAGCGACGCGCCAATTAATATGGCTGAACTAGTCAGTAACAGGCTCATCTGGCTCCCTGATGCATCTCAAATCTTTGTAATTAGTATGTAGACATGTACATAATGTAGATAGGTATACAGTTAATTTACCGTAATTAATAAAACAGGAACTATTAGCAGATACAGGGTGGATATGTGACGCCGTCGAGTGCATGGCTCAGACAGCGCTTTTCGCTATGGCAATTCTTTCGAGAATTATTTATAATTGTTGACTCAGCACTCAGGTGGGCCGGGTTAACACACAGGGAAAAACCACATAAATGTGATATTTCAAGGTGCCTGGGTATTTCAAACACATTATGGTGTAACATGATGCTACTCTTATGTGATAATAAGTAGTTTTGTTCTTGCATCATTTGGAAATTTAACTTTAATCTTTCCATATTTGACTCGTACACCTGTGGTTATCCCGACCCACTTGATGCAACCATTTTCATTAAATAAAACTGATTTTCAAGCAATTCTGTCCTTTGTTCTCTTAATAAAACTTGCTGTAGTCATGATTAAAACCGTTTAGAATTGTTTTCAAAGAAAGCAGGACGACATCCACTGATGACCCGGAAATGCTTATAGGCTAGCAACCACCAATTAGTTTTACTATACAACTTAACCGATTCCTCCAAATATGGCCATTCTCTCACACTTTCACTATTCGTATGGATGCTGTGGAACCTACCTGTTCATAACCTGCAACCTGTCTGCACCGGATTTTCACTAATTAAACAATATGTTCACTTACTCCTAAGAAAGAAAATTTCAACATTGTCCTGTCCGCCATATTGTTTATCATCAAAGTGTCATGTGACGTAGTGTTCACATCACGTGACAAGCAGGCTCAGTAATTTCTTTTAAATGCTAGAAATATGCTGGAAACTGGTGTTAAAAACACCCCAACATGTTTCTCAAGTAAAATTGGGCTGTAATGGATCAGGATTTACAAGCAAACTGGGTCTGTGGCCTCAAAACGTCTGCACTATTTTTTTATACCGGACTACTAAAGCATACCCCCTGGCCGATGTGTACTATATTTAGCACAGTGATACCTATATTATTTGCTCACATTGTGTTATTATTTGCTAACGTCTTTATATTGTGTAGGGCCGTCTTTTTATTGTGTACGAACGTCTTTTTATTATATACACACACCTTTGTATTATATGCCGACTTTGCATCTTTATATTGTGTACACACGTCTTAATGTTGTTTCGTTTCGTCGTTATGTCAATCATCGTTATTATGGGTCATATTCAGCGGGGAGAATTTGTCTGTACACCGGATACGTCAAGGTAAGCAAACACTAAATGGTGCGAAATCGTCCAGGGGGTATAGGTTAGAAGACACCAAATAGTGTTGTGGAGCCCGCTTGCGGCAATCGAGGCATAGTGATCACAATGACGTCCGGGTGTCCGTGCGTCCGTCCGTCCGTCCGTCCGTGCGTCCTTCCGAAATCTGCGTTAAAGTTTTTAAATACCTTATATCTCTGTAACCGTGAGTTAGATTTTCTTGAAACTTCGTATGATTATTGGTCATCATCCATATATTTCTGTGTTCCACTCATGCGGCCCCTGTTCCCCAAGGTCAATGTCAAATGACTTTGCGCTAATGTCCATGTCCAAATTTGCGCTAAACTTTTCACATACCTACTATCTCTGTAACCGCAAGTCAGATTTGTTTGAGACTTCGTATGCTTATTGGTCATTATGCGGCCCCTGTGTCCAAGGTCAATGGTAAAATTTGCATTAAAGTTTGTGTCAAAATTTGCATTAATATTTTTGTCAAAATTTGCATTAAAGTTTTCAGGTACCTACTTTCTTTGTAACCGTAAGTCGGGTTGGCTTGAAACTATATATGCATGCTTATTAGTCATCATCCATATATTCATTCTCTGTCCCATGCATGCAGCCACTGTGCCCAAGGTCAATGACAACTGAGTTGGAAGTTCACCTTGTTTGTAAGGCAAAAATGTTAAAAGATTGTTTTTCTTTTTTCCATAACTCATCAACCGCTTCATCGTTTGTGATAATATTTGGCCACAATGTGCGTCTATGGATGCTGCTTTGTTTTGCATACGACTCACGTCCGACCGCCCTAGGTCACGGAGGACTTGATTATTTTTATATTTGTATCAAGGGTGTCAGCGAGGGGATTATCTTCGTTTAACAATGCCAGTTCTTGTTTTTCAATGTATCTGTTGCTAAATTATATATATCTTACTCTGATATCACCAGATACCTAGGCAGGCTCGACATGCAGGCCACGGCCATCTGGTACTATATAATCTAACAGAATCCCATCCAACTTTCACTATTCGTATGGATGCTGTGGGACCTACTTGATAATGACCTGCAGCCAGTCTGTACTGGTTCAGCATGAATTAAACAATAGGTTCACTTACTCCTAGAAAGAAAAATCCAACCTCGCCATGTCCCCCAATATTGTTTACATTTTTTGGCTACGGAAACTATGTTTACATCACGTGACCAACTGTGTATGTGACCTCAAAACACCCGCACTATGTTTTGCTTTTATACCGGGCTACCTGTGCATAACCCCTTGCCGATTTCGCACCATTTAGTATTCTCTAACCTATAGGAAAAAGCAATGGTGGTGGCTCACCTGAAATAGCCGGTGTACATACAAATTCTCCCCGATGACTGACATAACGACGAAACGAAACAACATAAAGACGTTTGTACACAATATAAATACGTTAGCAAATAATACCACAAAGTCGGCATATCACATAAAGGTGTGTGTATATAATATATATACGTTCGTAAACAATTCAACTAAGTTAGTACACAATATAAAGATATTAGCAAATAATAACACAATATGAGCAAATAATATAAAGGTGTGTGAGCAAATGATATAAAGGTGTGTGTACATACTATAAAGACGTTCGTAAACAATACAAATACGTTCGTACACAATATAAAGACGTTAGCAAATAATAACACAAAGTCGGCAAATACTATAAAGGTGTGTGTATATAATATAAAGACGTTTGTAAACGATACAAAGACGTTCGTACACAATATAAAGACGTTAGCAAATGCTAACACAAAGTCGGCAAATAATATATAGATGTTTGTATAAAATATCACGCTGATACTACAGGACATCACCGCTGGAAGTATGACGCGGCAGTAAAGGCATTCCATAATAGCTAGTGAGTCGCGTTATCAGCCAATCGGCGCAACGTACGATACGTGAAAGAAATCACATTGATCAAAAGTTAGTTTGGATCAGCTGTAGCAGTACTGTCTCAAAATTCCGAGTCGAACATTTGTGCTTTTTTACGGAACCCCGCAGGGGAAATGGATGAATTCTTTCCCTCGAATTAACAATTCGTTCCCTCGAATTAACAATTCGTTCCCACGATATAACAATTCGTTCCATCGAATTAACAATTCGTTAACACGAAAGGACAATTCGTTCCCTCAATTTAACAATTCGTTCCCTCGAATTAACAATTCGTTCCCACGATATAACAATTCGTTCCCACGAATTAACAATTCGTTCCCACGAATTAACAATTCGTTCCCGTGGGAACGAATTGTTATTTCTTGGGAACGTATTGTTAAATTGAGGGAATGAATTGTATTTCGTGGGAACGAATAAATAATAAAAAAAATCTACGTCCTCTACGGGGCTCAGGACTACTTTTTGTATGTGCATAATTTGATATTTAGTTAAACCAGAGACATATTACATGTAATACAGATAATATAGTATGTATCTGTCTCTGGTTAATCCAGAGACATATGAGACACGCCATGTGATTTTGTACCTTCAGACATCTGCGTAATTTCATGAAAACCGTGTTACTAAATTTACCATATTTTCCGTAAATGGCGTCAAAAGTTGACAAAACTTTCAGAGTACATACATGTACATGTACTCTAAAATTCTTTTCAACTTTTGACTCAATTTATAAAAAATAATGTAAAATTTGTAAACGTATTTAATGAAATTACGTAGATGTCCGAAGGTACAAAATCACATGGCGTGTCTCATATTACAACCCTAACTCCTGTGTAAGTTACATTATATGCCCATATATGTTGTTTTTTCTTGCACGAATGACGATTATATTAGATACAAGAGAATACAGAAAAGAAAGAAAGAATTGATAAATGTAATAAAATGAGTACAATAATTGAAATTTTAATCATCAAATACTAGTATATGCAGTCGTTAGTTCTATATCAAATGATGCATTTCGGGAACAATAAATAATTACTCTCTCGAGGTACACTTAGCTAGATGAGTATGCTGAGCATGGGCAACTGGTGTCGCTTTACCAAGCCATGATCCTGTGGCATTAATCAGAAATTAGTCACGTTCGTTTGTTTCAACTGTATACATTGGAATAGTACGGAGCCCCGCAGGGGACATGCATTGTTTTTATTAATTCGTTCCCACGAAATAAGAATTCGTTCCCTCAAGGAATTGTCATTTCGTGGGAAGCAATTGTTAAATTGAGGGAACGAATTGTTAATTATTGGGAACGAATTGTTAAACGAAGGGAACGAATTGTTATTTCGTGGGAACGAATTAATAAAAAAAAATTCTACGTCCCTGCGGGGTTCCGTAAAATTAAAGGTACATGCCCACTCAGTAGGCACATACTGTTCTTTATATCAAAGACATCATCTGAGGCAATTTCTGGCAAAATAAACATTCCTTCACCATTACCCCACGATCGATTGGAATTATTATGCGTTTTATATCGGACGTAAATTTCCGCACTGATATCAGGGGCGATAACCGTGTTTCCTTAAAATGTTAACGGACATTACTATTTATTCTCTGTATTCATTTTTTGATGCGCAATGTTCATACTTTATAATCAGTGTAAAATATTATTTTTTTCAGGTGATGCATTTAATTAGTATAAATAATTGAAATAATAGCATGCCTCATTTGAATATGAATATAGCCTGATACCACCGCGCGTCACAATCAGTAAACTAAATATTATTAAATGGTTATATCTGTATAGCGGGCACTCGTGATTGTTAGAACTGCTGGAATAGTGACACAATTATACACTTATTTAATTCCTATAAAGAACAGTTTGTGCTTACTGAGTGGGCATGTGGCTTTAAATGTAGGACTCGTCGATACCTGTATATGTAGTTATCCTGCATAATTTTACAGGCCAATGTCAACATGGGAATTTGATACTAAAACAAAAGATGTGTGTAATACGCTATACGTGTTATTGCATACAGCTTGTGTATACAGTATACAATGTACATGTAATTGCATACAGCTTGTGTGTATACAGTATACAGTATACAATGTACATGTAATTGCATACAGCTTGTGTGTATACAGTATACAGTATACAATGTACATGTAATTGCATACAGGTTTTGTGTATACACTATACTGTATACAATATACATGTAATTGCATACAGCTTGAGTGTATACAGTATACAGTATACAATGTACATGTAATTGCATACAGGTTTTGTGTATACACTATACTGTATACAATATACATGTAATTGCATACAGCTTGTGTGTATACAGTATACAGTATACAATGTACATGTAATTTCATACAGGTTTTGTGCATACAGTATACAGTATACAATGTACATGTAATTGCATACAGGTTTTGTGCATACAGTATACTGTATACAATGTACATCTAATTTCATATGGCTTTGTTTATACAGTTTTCAATGTTCATTTCATAAATGGAGTAGTCTGAACATCGTTGTGTGATGAGCATAGTCGTCGGAAAATTTACATATCAAACTCCATTCCCGTTATTTAGGGGTGAAAGGGTTAACTGATCAGTAGGGCTGCAATGTGTGATGCTGTGGTTATGCAGTAAATATAATCTAACATTTGTGTTGATTTAATATGACATTTAGTAATTAAATAAATAATTTGTTTGATAAATATCATATTAAAGAATCACTCTTGTAAGAGCATCTGTTTATAGTAAAGTAGTTGGCTGATTTCATAAGAAACTCGACACAGCCTCGTTTCTTATTAAATCAGTAACATTGTTTTAAAAGTACATACCCACGCAGTAGCCACAAACTGTTCTTTATAGGAATTAAATAAGTATATAATTGTGTCACTATTTCACCAGTTCTAAAGATTACAAGTGGCCGCTATACAGGTATAATCATTTAGTAATACTTATTTTACTGATAGTGACGCGCGTTGTATCATGCTATTTTCGTATGCAAATGAGTCATTGTATTTTTTAATTATTTATACTAATTAAATGCGTCACCTGAACAAATACTATTTTCGACAGATTATAAAGTATAATAATTGTACATCAGAAAATAAATACAGAGTATAAATAGTAATGTCCGTTAACATTTTAAGGAAACACTGTTATCGCCTCTGATATCAGTGTGGAAAGTTACGTCTGATATAAAATGTATAATAATGCCAATCGATACGTGGTGTAATGGTGAATGAATGTTTATTTTGCCAGAAAATGTCTCAGATGGTGTCTCTGATATACCTTTAATAAATACGATATTAGGCCATCATGCATGTACGATAATCATCTATTTATTAAAGTCGTTGACTGATTTCATAATAAAGTACGTGTATTATCTCCTCGTACATGCGGATGAACGGTGATGTAACCGTGGCAAATACTTTACCACACCTTCATACATTTTACAGGTATTACCTCACGCGAGCTGCTCACAAACACAGGTAGAAGACTCGTACCTGTGACACAAATAATACATATGGAACAAAAATCCCATTACCCCACCCACCTGGTCTCGTACTGTACTGTTTACTATAAACAGTACAGTACGAGACCAGTGGGTGGGGTAATGGGATTTTGGGCTTATGGGCTTGTTCTGGCCAGTGTAGATCCTGATCAGCCTATGCATCTGTACAGTCTGATCAGGATATGTACTGTTCGCCGTTCCATCAATGAAACACCCGTCATATCTAGATCGTTATGCACTGAACTATACTTCTTGAAAGCACACCTAGGTGTTTGAACAGATGGTCAGAATGTTGGTGTCATATGGGTATTTGGGTAGATTTTGGTGGATTTCGTTGGTTTTGGGTAATGTATATAGTTGTGTGCAACTACTAATGCTCAACCATTTCACACGATAGAAATCGTCAATTATCTACACATTCACCGTTACGAAGTATCGGATCCATTTTATACTGCCAAAATACCCATACTTATACGAGTAATTCGCGAGAGCTGACGTAAATTGTATGTTGGTAACAATGCACCTAAACTACCAGATACCGAAAGAACACAAAAGACACCGAAATATGAACCGTTCTTCAAGAACCTGTGCCTGAACGTGCACTTGGCGAGATTAGTGTATATACCCACAGAGCTCCAGATAAGTTGTGTACCTGTATCATACCCCACAGATTTCAAATTCAGTGCGTAATTTAGTTTAGTTAAAAATGTATTATTCATTTTCTTCCTTATTAAATAGTGTACAAAAGATACAAATTCACTTATTTGAGCTGCAAGAAGCTCAACCAAGTAAATTTTCAACTTTATTACAGCATTTTCACTACTCAATTTGAAAATCAATGCGTATTTTCACATTTCTGTGAGTATTTTGTACCCTCACTTTTGATAACCAATGCGTATTCTGCTCAAATAAGTGCGTACAATACGTAAATACGCACCTTATCTGGAGCAATGTACCCATAAAAACGATTTAATCGGACGGCGAAATATCTGTAACTTTAGTATACTTTGTATTCACGGTAACATTTATTTACGTTGTGTTGTGTCTTCGTATAATATAGACATACGCATTTAATAACTTTATTAAAGGTACATGCCCACTCAGTAGGCACAACATATTATTTATAGGAATTAAAGGTACATGCCCACGCAGTAGGCACAAACTGTTCTGTATAGGAATTAAATAAGTATATACTTGTGTCACTATTCCACCAGTTCTAAAAATTACCAGTGCCCGCTTTACAGATATAAAATTTATTTTATTGATAGTGACGCGCGGTGGTATCAGGCTATTTTCATATGCAAATGAGGCATGATATGTTTTAGTTATTTATACTAATTCAATGCGTCACCTGAAAAAAATAATATTTTCGACAGATTATCAAGTGTTATCATTGCACATCAAAAAATATATCCAGAGAATAAATAGTAATTTCCGTTAACATTTTAAAGAAACACGGTTATCGCCCCTGATATCAGTGTGTACATTTACGGCTAATATAAAATACTGTGGACAGTGATCAGACTGCGCAGATATGCAGGCCAGGTTGGTTAAGCAGTGATTGCAATCGGAGTAAGCCGGTTTTGTCATGTCGTGAACAAGCACGTGATAGCATTCAGCGAGGTAACCAAAGGGAGTGTCTGGAATTAAATGTTGAAGTTATTGTATTTGTATAAAACGTAGAACAAACTCCATAAAATATATCATATTTATCTCAGGTTTCCGCCGTATACGTGCAATAAATTAGTTAGATAATGTCTTCTCGTTGAATATGGTTTATAGTTAACAGCGCGTGGGGAGATTTTACACGGCCCCCTAAATGTCACTCTGCACTATTATCGAACCATATTCGACTCGCGTGTTTTATTTAACTTCTTACACTTACAGCTTAGCGACCTACCAACACAGACACAGCACTGGAGTGCGCGGCATTGTGGATACTTACATAGAGCTTGATACGCGGTGAATAAATTGGAAAACGTACCAGAACACCGTCGTTGTAACTATGGAAGTTTCTGGAAAGAGGGCACCAGCTGGTAAAGTTGATGGAGGGAAGCAGGATAAAATGACGACCTTCCCATGTCTGAGTGATGATATCAATATCCATGGACCTACAGATGGCATCACGTGTGGCGTCAGAGGTTTTCTTGTGCTCGCCGACGGCCGCCTACTACTGTCGGACGGTAACAATAAGAACATAAAGCTGTTTGACAACAACCATACACTGGTGTCCCACTTTCCACTACAATCCAATCCCACCGACATTGCGGAGACAGCCAGCGGTCAGGTAGCTGTCTGTCTGCCATACAAGATCAACATCCAGTTTGTGTCGGTGTCGGGCATCCTGACCCCCGGGCAGGTCATCCAGACCGCAGTGCCATGCTGCAGTGTGACCAGATGTGGCGACAACCTGGCGACGATACCTTGGGCATCACGAGCCATTGTGGAGATTGACATGAGGGGTAGGAAGGTGACAACTGTATGGACATGTCCTGATGGCGACCTCCTGTATATAACGCACAACACCCGTGGGGAGTTGATTACGACAGACGAAGGCCGCTGGGTAACACGTGTGACCCGGGATGGCGTCGTGCTGGCCCGATACAAGGGAGACAACTTGGCGGATCCACAGGGACACACCGTCCACCCAGACGGAAGTATCTATGTCTGCAACAGGAAGCCTGGCAACATCCACCACATAACGGCGGGTTGTACCCGTATTGAAGTCTTCGGGGACGGACGGTTATCGCGGCCTTGGAGGATCTGTTACAACCAACACAACAATTCTATGTATGTAGTTCAGGCAGGTGGTAATGACTGTATAAAAGTATTCCGTCTCGGACATTAAATGCACTGGGTCTCAGATATACGTAGACACGGATGAACCAGATCAAGAAAACATGGGTCACGTCATGTGATTTTGTACCTAAGAACATGTGCGAATTTTCATGAAAAATATTTACGGTATTTTCTGTATTAGACAGAATGGTGATTCCGCATTGGCTATGAACATTTTTTCATCTTTCGACATCATTTACAGAAAATATCACAGTTTATGTAAATATATTTCATGAACATTCATTAATTAATTCATTCGGCTCATATTTAAGGGTGGGAATTGGCTCGAGCACCTTCCATACCCGGTATGAACAATCGCACATGCTGTTATGTACAAAATCACACGGTGTGTGTCATCTGTGACTGGAGAAATGGGCTTTATAGGATTTATGACTAGTGTAACTCCTGATCACACTCTTGACCAGACTGCGGGTGACAGGCTGATCTTGATCATCACTGGTCGCAAAACCCATGAGCCCCATTTCTCCAGTTGCAGCCATATGTCATTTACATTGCAGGATGCAAACATTTATATATTGTATATCTGAGACACAGTCCCTTTAGTACAAATTCAAATGACATTATTCAGTATGTTAATAGTTATAACTTATAGTTCACAAGTTGAATTGTTAGCTCACCTGAGCTATTGTTACCGCAATGTGTCCGTCCGTCCGTCGTCCGTGAACATGGTGTACAGACTTGATATAACCGCAATGTGGTCCGTGGTCCGTCGTCCGTGAACATTTTCAAACGTCTTCTCCTCGGTAACCATTGGGCCTATAGTCACTAAACCTTATGGTCATGGTCCTTAGATAGGGGGATTACAAAGTTGTCAAAATGACGTCATTATATAATCCAAGATGGCCGCCGTCTAAAAATAGCACAAATTCTTCAAAAATCTTCTTCTCAAGAATCGCCAACAGGATTTCAACAAAGCTTTGTAAGAATGATCGATGTACAATGCCGAAAGGTCAAAAGGTCATTCTTTTATTGGAGATTTAAAAATTCTTCTTCACATGAACCGCTTGGCCCATGGTAGCCAAACTTAAGTTATGGTCCATGGATGAAGCCTTTTCAGATTTTTTGAAATGGAGGTCATCGCTAATCCAAGATGGCCGCCGTCTAAAAATAGCACAAATTCTTTAAAAATCTTCTCAAGAACCGCCAACCGGATTTCGACAAAACTGGGAAGGAATGATCGATGTACAATGCTCTTTCAAAGTTGATAAAATGGTGACCCCCTGGTCAAAAATGGGCATGGCCCGTGGTGTCAAATTGGGGTCAAATTTTATTTTTGATCGAATATGGTAATGTCTATATCAAATCGAAGGTATCAAAGAGGCGATCGCTTTGGTAATTTTTTTTTCGCAATTGTATGGTCATGTCATCCAAGATGGCCGCCGAAAGGTCAAAATGTCGTTCTTTTATTAGAGATTTCATTTTTTTTGTTCACACGAACCACTTGTCCCATGGTGGCCAAACTGCACAGTTATGGTCCATGGGTGAAACATTTTCAGCTTTGTTAAAACGGAGGTCGTCCCTAATCCAAGATGGCCGCCTTCTAAAAATAACACAAATTCTTAAAAATTCTTCTCGTGAACAGCCAGCCGGATTTCGACGAAACTCGGTAGGAATGATTGATGTTGAATTTTCTTTCAAAGATGTTAAAATGGTGACCCCGGGGTCAAAAATGGGCGTGGCCCGTGGGGTCAAATTGAGGTCAATTTTTATTTTTGACCGAATATGCTCATGTCATATATCAAATTGAAGGTATCGATGAAGCGATTGATCTGGTGCAATATTTGTCGGAATCGGATGATTATGTCATCCAAGATGGCAGACGAAAGGTCAAAAGGTCGTTCTTTCAATATAGATTACAAACGTCTTCTTCTCGTGAACCACTTGGACAATATTGGCCAAACTTCACAGTAATGGTCAGTGGGTCATGCCTTTTAATTTTTGTTAAAATGATGGTCACCGCGTAATCCAAGATGGCCGCCGTTGAAAAGTAGGTCAAATTCTCCAAAAAATAAATCTTCTTCTCATGAACCGCCAGGTCGATTTCGACGAAGCTTGATATGAATGATCAATACTTAACGATGTTTCATATTCCTTCAAATGGTAGCCCCAGATCAAAAATGGGCGGGGCAGGAGGGGTCAACTAGGGGTAAAATTTCACATTTGACCGAATATGGTCATGTCATATATGAATTCGAAGGTATGGACGAAGCGATCACTGGGGAGCAGGTTTTGTCGAAATCAGCTGATTACATCATCCAAAATGGCCGCCGAAAGGTCAAAAGGTCGTTCATTTTATTAGAGATTTCAAACGTCTTCTTCTACAAACGGCTTGGCCGTTGGTAGCAAACTTCGCAGTTATGGTCCATTGGTAAAGCCTTTTCAGTTTTCTTAAAATGGCGGTCATCGTTAATCCAAGATGGCGGCCGTCTAAAAAATAGCACAACATTTAAAAAAAATTTTCTCGCGAACCACCAGACTGATTTCTATGAAACTTGGCAGAAATGATCGATGTACAATGCTTTTTAAAATTTGTTAAAATGGTGACCCCTGGGTAAAAAATGGGGTCAATTTAATTTTTGACGGAATATGGTCTTATAATATATAAAATCAAAGGTATTGATTAGGCGATCGCTGTGGTGCTGTTTTCATCAAATCGGATGATTACATCATCCAAGGTGACCGCCAAAAGGTCAAAATGTCGTTATTTTATTAGAGATTTCAAATGTTTTCTTCATACAAACCGCTTGGCCATTGGTGGCCAAACTTCGCAGTTCTGGTTCATTGGTAAAGCCTTTTCAGTTTTGTTAAAGCGCTGCCCATCAACGTGTTTTCAAATAACGATACGATTACGTGATTGGCGGTGAGACACTGGATCGACCATACACATGTTGCGCAACACAGCCACAGGGAATTACGTAAACAAGGCGGGTCATGCGGTTCTAAATATAACGTTTGAGTTATTGCAAGTTAAATTACTAATTTCATAGATATTGGCGAAAGCGTCGCAATATGCGATTAATTGACACGAAATACTCTACTTTCTTGGTCGAGAAACTAGGGCACTCATTATTGTTTACCTTAGTTTATCGACCAATGAAAGAACGGCATTTTGTATCAATTAATCGCATATTGCCATGCTTTCTCCAATATGTATTGAATTAATCATTAAATATTCAGCACAATTTAGAGCTTATTTTATGCCTTGTTGTCATTAGAAAACATGCAGCTAGGATTATCTCCCCCTGTTCGACTTAGAATTTTCCAATTTTGGCTTATAGCTCGTAAAACGTTTAAACCCTACATACTACAGACCTGATACTTGGTAAGATGAGTAGATACGCAAAGTTTATTTTGCTTTTTGATTCGACCCCCGGTCATGGATTATCTCCCCCTTTTCGACTTAGAATTTAACAATTTTGCCTTGTAACTCATAAAACCTATAAACTTTAATTGCTACAGACCTGAAACTAGGTATGTAGCTCCTTATGATGAGTACCGGTACGGCAGATGCGTAAAGTTTATTTTGATTTTTTATCCGACTCCCGAGTCATTGATTATCCCTTTTTCGACTTGGAATTTGGCAAGTTTGCCTTGTGACTCGTAACACTTTTAAACCGTCATAGCTACAGACCTGAAACTTGGTACATGTATGTAGCTTCCTTATGATGAATAGATGCGCAAAGTTTATTTTTATTTTTGATCCGACCCTCGGATCATCGATTATCCCCTTTTCTACTTAGAATTGGGCGAGTTTGCCTTGTAAATCGTAAAATTTTTAAAGCGTCTTAGCTACAACTGAAACGTGGTATGTAGCTTCCTTATGATGAGTAAATGTGCAAAGTTTATTTCGATTTTTTATTCAACCCAAACTGGTGGATTATCTCCCCATTTTAGACTAAGAAATCAACAATTTTACCTTGATGATTTGACACTGAACCACGGATTATCTCCCCCTTTTGGACTTGGAAATTTGCCTTATTTACTATCAAAGCGGTATGTGAGGCATCACTGTTCTATGAACACATTTTCTTGTTAAAACTTATTGTATACAACATTGTTTAAAGGTACATGTACTTGCCCTCTCAGTAGGCACAAAATGTTCTCTATATCAGACATCGTCTGGCAAAATATTCATTCATTCACCATTACTCCTGTAGTAAGAGCCTAGTCAAATAAATATTCCGCTTTTCACTACGTCTTACTTAGCTTAGTGAAGGGAGCGACCCAGTAAGCGGTCTGAAACCGAGGAATACCTTGCTCTAGACCTGTGATGGGAATGCGTTATAAAGCGAAAAATGTATTGTCGGCTGTTGGGATCGAACCCAGGCCGACTGCGTGAGAGACGAACACTCTGACCACATCGTTATAAAAGCCGGCTTGTACCGCAAGGTAATACAAATGTTTGAGTATCCTACTATGGCCGTTCTACTACATTCCTCTTTCCTACAAAAAACAAATGTCTCCCTCCAGGTTCTTTCATAGACGCCCTAGTTCGTTCTGTATGGAAGACATCATACATAATCCTAGTTGCAAACTGTAACTCTTGAAATTTACTTCCGTACCGTCCGTAGGGTACGGACGGTATGGGAGTCGATTGTAAGAGTTACCACTCGCAACTAACATAATCCGACTTCGCCTATTGGCTTGAAGGGTAACTTAACCTATCCTGGTTCATTGTCACCACTGTAGTAGGAGGGGAATGTGTCATAAAGTGACAGGGCTCCAGATAAGGAATTAGTAATTGAGTATTGTCACTCCATCATTTCTGAAGTACGCTGCCGTATAAGGGACATGAGAAGAGAAACAATGTTCTGACCAATTTGATTATTTCGTTCTAACAAATCCAATGTGTTTATTTCAATTATTTTGATCCAACGCATTCAAATTTGTTCTAATTTACAATTTCAATTATTTCGTTCTGATGAATTCGAAATTATTGAAATCGTTTGAACGAATTGGAATTTGTTAGAACGAATTCTAATTCGTTAGAACGAAATAATCAATTTGGTCAGAACATTTTTTTCTCTTCTCATGCCCCTTATAAGGCATCAGTTCTGAAGCAATTGGGTATTTCGAAATTTTAATTGGGTAAATAAAATCACACAACTGTTTACACATCAATAGACAGCAATTATTGAATAGTTTGCTTCGACATAAAAACATGTCTTGGCATTTCATTATCTCTTGGAGAAAATTATAATGATATATATATATACAAAGATTTGTTTTCATTGAAAATAAGAAAAATATGCTATATTTGTGGTTTGTTTATTGTTTTCTGCAGCATACTAAAGATACTACAACTTTTTATTGCTTTTTGATACTCACTACTTCTGATTTCAATTGGGTTTTTGGCAATTTTAATTGGGTATTTAAGCAAAAACGCAGCTTTTCTGGAGCTCTGAAGTGAAAAATATATTGTCGCCGGCTGGGGTCGAACCCGGGCCACCAGTGTGAGAGACGAAACTCTCTTATCATGTCGCTATAACAGCCGGCTTGTACCGCAAGGCAGTATATACAAATGTTTGATTATCGCACTCACCCCACATATTGATTGGCATTATTATACATTTTATATCAGACGTAAATTTACCCACTGATATTAGGGGCGATAACCGTGTTTCCTTAAAATTATAACGGACATTAATATTTATTATCTGTATTTATTTTTTGATGTGCAATGATCATACTTTAAATATAATTTAAGTATAGGTAAATAATTAATAAATATCATGCCTCATTTGCATATGAAAATAGCCTGATACCACCGCGAGTCACTATCAGTAAACTAAATATTACTAAATTATTATATTTGTATAGCGGGCACTCGTAATTTTTAGAACTGGGGGAATAGTGACACAATGATACACTTCTTTAATTCCTTTAATGAACACTTTGTGCCTACTGAGTGGGAATGCACCTTTAATGCAGTCTAAGGTCTGTAAATTCTTCATCTACATCTTCATCCCTTGTATATAATTGTGTTCGTGTTTAAATTTCTGACATTCTTGTGAATCTTGTTGTGTTATACCGGTACACAATTTTACCATTGTATGCAACTAATTGCAAAATTTGTTTACACAATTTCTCTAATGCATAAGCACAACACTATATATTTGAACTGTTGTGTCTGTGCATTATGATTACACACCAGGGTATATGCTGTACTGCATATTGTTATGCAAATATATTCCAATACCACTTGCATCGCAAGTTACCAACCATATACCCTGGATCTACATTACCTTGTAATACTATTGTTGCAAAAACTTAGCTCGATAATAAAAAAGAAAACAAGCTCAATAATTATACATCCATCAGTACATGAGATTCCATCCACATTATTAAATGCATCGACATTAAAGGTACAGGCCCATTCAGTAGGCACAAAATGTTCTTTATATCAGAGACATCATCTGAGACATGTTCTGGCAAAATAAACATTCATTCACCATTACCCCATGTATTGATTGGCATTATTACACATTTTATATCGGATGCAAATTTCAACACTGATATCAGGGGCAATAACCGTGTTTTCTTAAAATTTTAACGGATATTACTATTTATTCCCTGTATTTATATTTTGATGTGCAAAGATCATATTTTATAATCTGTCGAAAATATTATTTTTTCAGGTGCGCATTTAATTTTGTGTAATTTTTAAAAAAAAAATATCATACCTCATTTGCACATGAAAATAGCCTAACACCACCGCGCGTCACTATCTCCTAAGGGATTGTAACCAAATTCAGCATACATGTTTATCACGGCAAGACGAAGAAGCCCATTGTTTTTGAAAAATTTCGATGGCTTATCTCCCCTGGGCGGCCATTTTTAGTGTTCAAGTTCTACTTCACCGATCGTAACCAAATTCGGTATACATGTTTATCACGGCAAGACGAAGAAGCCTATTGATACTGCAAATTTTCCGATGACTTATATCGGCGGTCATTTTTTATTTTCGGACTCTGAATCTTTGTCCACGCAATAACTCAAGTTCTACTTGACTGATCTTAACTAAATTCGGTATACATGTTTATCATATAAAGATGAAGAACACTATTGGTTTTCTGTGAGTTACCTCCTTTTGTTGACTGGCATTGTCTCAACAGGCGTATATTGTGACCTTCGGCACACTTGTTATCTTTGGCTCTTTTGTTACCTGGGAGTTGAATTAGGTTATTGCCCATTATAAAAGTAGTAAGATTATTACGGATCCTACTGCTTGTGGGAGGGGGCCAAGTGATTCTGGTATGGCGAGGATCTGACATCAGATCAGGATCATTCTGAGTTCAGGGTTGAATATATAGTTCTTTTATTGTAAACATTCAGTTCTGATTTTGGGATTTTCTCCCCCCCCCCCCCCCCCCCCCCCTTTGTACATGTACTTAAATGACCTAGGCTGTTGATAGGCCGTTAAACCCAAAACAAGTGGGTGGTGGTCGTGCGAACGAGACGGCGTAAATTAATGGTAGGTGTCCCTCCTTTTAGGAATCACTATTTGCCTGGTTTGGCCCTCCGGTCCATTTTTATGTTTGGCTCTTTTGATACTTGGTGGGAGTTGAATTTGGTTGTTGCCCATTACAAAAGTAGTAACATTGTTACTGATCCTACTGCTTTTTGGAGGGACCAAGTGATTCTGGTGTGGCGAGGACCTAGCACCAGATCAGGTTTATTCTGATTTCAGGGCTGAATATAGTTTTGTTAATGGAAATATTCATTTCTGATTTTGGGATTTTCTCCCCATTTTTACATGTACATTGTACTTGAAAATGTACATGTACTTGTACAGGTAATGTATGGGATTTAGTACTAAACCCATTGACCCGGACTTAAATTACCTTAGCTGTTGATAGGCCGTTAAACCCAAACAAACAATCTAACCCCAACAAGCAAACAAAATAAAAATGAGTATATCTGCATAGCGGACACTCGTAATTTTTAGAACTGGTGGAATAGTGACAGTTATAATTCCTATAAAGAACATTTTGTTGGCATGTACCTTTAATGAATGCATCAACCTAATCGATATGACACCACGGACACAAATGACAGCACATTGATTAAAATGACATAAGATACACGCAACAATACTTAAACTAACACGCATATTATGTTGATAGTAAAATGACATAACCAAAAACACTAGAATATATAACTAATATTGTATTGCAAATTATAAGTAATGGATTTTAGATACTTAATTCTAACAAAATGTGGTATATTCAGCCGGATTACATGCTTTTCACTATTTGTCACATGTATATGCCCATCCACGATAGTGGAGGGGACATTTTGTGTTACCCTTGTCTGTCCGTCCGTCACCAACATTGTATGTCGTAAAACTTTTAAACCGTAATAGGTACAGCCATGCAACTTGGTATGTAGCTTCCTTCTGATGAGTAGATGCACAAAGTTTATTTAAATTTTTGATTCGGTCCCCGGGTCATGGATTACATTGTATTTCCCCCCTTTTCTACTTAGAATTTGGCAATTTTGCCTTGTAAGTCGTAAAACTTTCAAACCATAATAGCTACATAAGTGAAACTTGGTGTGTAGCTTCCCTATGATGAGTAGATGTGCAAAGTTTATTTCCAGTTTTGATTCGACCCCGGGTCATGGATTATCTCCCTCTTTTCGACTTAGAATTTTCCAATTTTTGCCTTGTAAGTTGTAAAATATGTAAACCCTAATAGCTACACACAAACTTTATATATATACATTGATGTCATTCGCAAATGTTTATCAATAAACAACTTCAGTATGGCTTATAGCTTCAGTATGGCTTATAACTACTATATACTTACTATGTATCACATTACTTTGGCCATCTATTTTTAGAAATATTTCTGGACAATCACCTGGGGTTATGTTGATAATCATAATTAAATATTTCTGACTATTCGACTGATATAACTTACTGGGGATATAGATCCAGATAAGCCGGCTCATAACTAGCTATCTCATCAGGATCTGCACATCTTTTCCTTACTGATACATGTATATCGAAAATGCAGAATTGTCTACCCTGTTTATCACAGTTTCTGTACTTGAATATAATGCACGATTTTGGAAAGTTCTTCAAATAAAATGGTGCGATTGATTGACATATGAGACACGCCATGCGATTTTGTACCCAAGAACATGTGCGATTTTTCATGAACAATATTTACAAAATTTATGATATTTTCCGTACTTTAGTCTTCAAAAGTTGAAAAAAAATTCATAGCAAATGTGGAATCGGCGTGTGACGGTGTCTCGTATGTGGCTGTGACTGGAGAAATGGGGCTTATGGGATTTGTGACCAGTGTAACTCCTGATCACACTCTTGTAACCTGATAACGATCTATATTGCTGGTTTGAAACTTGCCGGGTTCTTCATTGATGGAATGGTGAACAGTTCAGATCTTGACCAGACTGCGGGTGACGGGCTGATCTTGGTCGATACTAGTGAGTACTAGTCGTAAAACCCATAAGCCCCTTTTCTCCAGTTACAACCAGAAGTCATTTACATTTCATGATGCGAACATTTATATATTGTATATCGGAGGCACAGTCCGTCCCTTGACTACAAATTCAAATGACATTGTTCAGTATGAACTTGAGGATTTATTATGAAATAATAGGGAAAGTGAGAAACAAAAAATGTATATATATTATGCCCCACCACAATAGTCAGTGGAGGGGGCATTTAGTGTTACCCTTGTCCGTCCATCCCGTCCCTCCATCCCTCCGTCAAACCATACTAGCTACAGACATGAAACTTGGTATGTAGCTTCCTCGTGATGAGTAGATGCGCAAAGTTTATTTTGATTTCGATTTGAACCCTCCACCCCGGGTCATGGATTATCTCCCTCATTTTGACTTAGAATTTGGCAATTTTACCTTGTAGGTCGTAAAACTTTTAAACCGTACTTGCTACACACCTGAAACTTGGTATGTAGCTTCCTTATCATGAGTAGATGCGCAAAGTTTCTTAGACTCCGGGGTCATGGATTAACTCCTATCCTTTTTTCGACTTAGAATTTTCCAATTTTGGCTTGTAAGTCGTAAAACCATTAAACCATAATAGCTACAGACCTGAAACTTGGTCTGTTACTTCCTCATGATGGGTAGATGCGGAAAGTTTATTTCAATTTTGTATTTGAACCCCTCCCCCCCCCCCGGGTAATGGATTATCTCCCCCTTTTGGACTTGTAATTTTGCCTCGTTTACTATCAAATCTTTATGTGGGGCATCCGTGTTTTAGTTTTATTTTCATTAAAACTTAATTTTATAGGCCGATGTCTGTACATTATTCGTCTATATCATGTGATCTAAGATATTGTATTCCTCAACTTATTCACAATGTCTCGAGCCATGTACATCTATTTACTTTGTGGATTATATTCCTGCCGTTGCCTAACCCGACATTTATGTATGTAACGCAAGGCGACTTATACTGTACTTGAACATGTACAGGTAATACATGGGATTTAGTACTAAACCCATTGACCCGCCTTAAATTATCTTAGCTGTTGATAGGCCGTTAAACCCCACCAAACGAACAAAACCTGCGTTACAGACAGAAAATTCGGGTCAGCCATTCTCTTGTATATAATTATGTTCGTGTTTAAATTTCTGACATTCTTGTGAATCTTGTTGGCATGTCAAACCTACGGAAGCATGGAGGGAACATGTGTTTATGTTATTTTTTATCTCCTGGCCACGAGATAAATGAACATAACAGAACAAACATTTATTGGATTAAATACATCTCTGGCTATAACGTGGTGGCATAAGAGGTAAAATATGCACACATATGTACAAGTGTGGAGAGCATGGTCATTGCTAAATATATAAGATATATCTGTTCCAGTGATCAATGTTAAGTGATGACAAATGCAGTATTCTTGTGGTTAACATTATAGTTCTGGACAGTTGTAATAACTTGAGTTGGTAAGCAGAGCCTGTACTAAACAAAGTAATAAAGTCTCTACTCTACCCACCCAGACACTTGTATTTTGTTTGTCAGGTTGGATTGAGGCAGACACCACAAACGCACTGTCCATCGAGATCCACATTGACATTTGGTTACTTACTATACATGATAAGTGTGTTATGTCTGTTATACTTCAATATTGTTTTATTATTATACAATACAATGTTATTGTATTAGCATTAAACATATCATATGCACCGTCAGGCGTGAGCACAAGTTTCACTGCCTACATTGTTCAAATAATCTGAAATACAATGCTGCTGAACACAGTAATTGTATGCAAGAACATGTTGTTGCATGTATATAGGTCTGGTTTATCAAACGCTATGCGAGAGTATTTATCTACGACATGGAAGCTACAGTAGCTATTGATTCTCAACATGAACTCGGCGAAGAACATTGCACTCTGTAGCGGATTTTACAAATATCGCCCAGCATACCAATCCTCACAAGTACACTCGGAGGGAGGGAGAAGTTTTCACTTTATGCATACAGTACATGTACATTAATCAACTGATATTGTAATACATGTAGTTGCAATATAATAATTATGCATAATTATAATCACCAAACACAAACAGTCGTTAGTTCTGTATGAAATAATGCATCTTAATACTATAAATAATTAATCCCTCAAAGTCCACTTAGCCAGACAAGCATACCTAGCAAGCTTGCGAAATGGGCTACGGAACTGCATTTATGCTAAACCAACACGCATAATTCCTAACTCAAAACACAGGTTGAAGTAACGGACCAAGGTCTATAAATACATTAAAGGTACATGCCCACTCAGTAGGCACATGTTCTTTATAGTAATTCAATAAGTGTATAATTGTGTCACTATTCCACCAGTTCTAAACATTGCTTTCTTTCTTTAGCTTATATTTAACGGCGGCACTGCTGTCTCCCAAGAATGGGAGAAAGAACGGAAGTAGAAACTTTTTGAGAGAGGCCGTTAATTCGTATTTACAGAGCAATACGAATTATCGGTACCCATTTACAGCTGGGTGAACTGGAGCAGTGTGGATAAAGTGTCTTGCTCAAGGACACAATTACGCACGCCGCTAGTCAGTCTCGTACCCACGACCCTTGGATCAGTAGTCCGACACACTAACAATTGCGCCACGGCGCTCCACTCTTCGAGTGCCCGCTATACAGATATAATCATGTAGTAATGTTTATTTTACTGATACACTCCCGCCTGCGATTCTCTTACCAAGAATTGCAATCCAGCGGTCCTTGAATTGCAATTCGTCCCCTCTGAAATTGCAGTCTAATTGCGGTCCAATCGCGGTCCTGTTTTTGCAGTCATTCTTTCGCGATACCGTTTGTGCGGTCATTCTTTCGCGGTCCAGTTTGTGCGGTAATTCTTTCGCGATACCGCTTGTGCGGTCATTCTTTCGTTATTTGCGGTAAAATCTTAGCGTTACGCGTATATATACACCTAATTCTACTATTTATGTATTTTATTGGATTTTAAATGGCTAAATACAGATAGGAAAATTCGATTGTATTGCCGCATTGGTCAAGCAGAGCGGTCCGCTGGTTTGACCGCAGCGTAAAGCGGTCATTCTTTCGCAGTATAAAGAAAAAAAGGAGCGTAAGCTGCAATTAAAAGCGGAGCGCAGCGCTAACTGCGCTATAAGTATTGCAATTCCGCAACCAACTCTTTTGATCGCAGTCACATGATTGCAGTCCTATTGCGGTCCAATAAAAACTTAGCGTTACGTGTATATATACACCTAATTCTACTATTTATGTATATTTTATTGGATTTTAAATGGCTAAATACAGATAGGAAAATATATCTTTTCGTCAGAAAAAATCAACTATTTCGATTTTATTGCCGCATTGGTCAAGCAGAGCGGTCCGCTGGTATGACCGCAGCGTAAAGCGGTCATTCTTTTGCAGTTGAAAGAAAAAAAGGAGCTTAAACTGCAATTAAAAGCGGAGCGCAGCGCTAACTGCGCTATAAGTATTGCAATTACGCAACCAACTCTTTTGACCGCAGTCACATGATTGCAGTCCGATTGCGGTCTAATAAAAACTTAGCGTTACGCGTATATATACACCTAATTCTACTATTTATGTATATTTTATTGGATTTTAAATGGCTAAATACAGATAGGAAAATATATCTTTTCGTTAGAAAAAATCAAATATTTCGATTTTATTGACTCATTGGTCAAGCAGAGCGCAGCATTCTTTCGCAGTTTAAAGAAAAAAAGGAGCGTAAACTGAAATTAAAAGCGGAGCGCAGCGCTAACTGCGCTATAAGTATTGCAATTCCGCAACCAAATCTTTGGACCGCAGTCACATGATTGCAGTCCGATTGCAGTCCAATTGCAATTAATGGGAACGCGAATTGCAATCCTGCGCTCCAGGAATTGCAATTCGCCTGGTAAAAGAACCGCAGGCCACTCTGTAGTGACGCGCGGTGGTATCAGGCTATTTTCATGTGCAAATGAGGCATGATATTTTTTAAATTATTCATACTAATTAAATGCGCACCTGAAAAAAATTATATTTTATATCAAATTATGATCATTGCACATCAAACAATAAATACAGGGAATAAATAGTAATATCCGTTAACATTTTAAGAAAACACCGTTATTGCCCCTGATATCAGTGTTGAAAATTTCGTCTGATATAAAATGTATAATAATGCCAATCAATACATGGGGTAATGGCGAATGAATGTTTATTTTGCCAGAAAATGTCTCAGATGATGTCTCTGGTATACAAACTTGGTATGAATGATCGATGTACATTGCTGTTTCAAAGTTGTTAAAATGGTGACCTCGGGGTCACAAATGGGCGTGGCCCGTGGGGTCAAATTGGGGTCAAATTTTATTTTTCACCGAATATGGTCATGTTATATATCAAATCGAAGGTATCAACGAGGCGATCGCTCTGGTGCTCTTTGTCGAAATCGGATGGTTATGTCATCACAGAAGGCCGCCAAAAGGTCGTACTTTTATTAGAGATTTCAAAATTCTTCTTCACTTGAACCGCTTGGTCCATGGTAGCCAAACTTAAAAGATATTGTCCATGGGTGAAGCTTTTTCAGATTTGTTAAAATGGAGGGCATCGCTAATCCAAGATGGCCGCCGTCTAAAAATAGCACAAATTCTGAAAAAATCTTCTTCTCATGAACCGCTAGCCGGATTTCGACGAAACTTGGTAGGAATGATCGATGTACAATGCTCTTTCAAAGTTGTTAAAATTGTGACCCCGGGGTCAAAAATGGGCGTGGTCCGTGGGGTCAAATTTTATTTTTGACCGAATATGGTCATGTCTATATCAAATCGAAGGTATCAAAGAGGCGATCGCTCTGGTACATTTTCTGTCGAAATTGGATGGTCATGTCATTGAAGATGGCCACCGAAAGGTCAAAAGTTTGTTCTTTTTATTAGAGATTTCAAAATTATTCTTCACACGAACCGCTTGGTGGCCAAACTTCACAGTTATGGTCCATGGGTGAAGCCTTTTCAGATTTGTTAAAACGGGGGGCATCGCTAATCCAAGATGGCCGCCGTCTAAAAATAGCACACATTCTTAAAAAATCTTCGTCTCATGAACCGCTAGCCGGATTTCGACGATTCTTGGTAGGAATGATCGATGTACAATGCTCTTTCAAAGTTGTTAAAATGGTGACCCCGGGGTCAAAAATGGGCGTGAGCCGTGGGGTCAAATTTTATTTTTGACCGAATATGCTCATGTCATATATCAAATTGAAGGTATCGACCAGGCGATTGCTCTGGTGCAATATCTGTCGGAACCGGATGACAGATAATCGTATTTTAATTGTTTTGATGGCTAAGATTATTTATGATTAATGTAGTGTAATTAATACATGATCACAGCTATTGTTTTGATTAAAACTAGTTTATTTAATGAAATAAAATAGTAATGTATGAATAAATTGAAAATTATCAGATTGCAATTACCTAGATTAGAGATTGTGGTGAAATCCGTTAACATGATATGCTCACGAGAGACCCATATCACAATAGTGACCAGTGTAGACCCTAAACAAAGCACATTAGCAGTGACATCCGATACAGACAAATGTTTATACATTGTGCTCACAATCAATCAATCAACCAGACAGGAAACAATCAACCGGTCAATCAATCAATTACCCAGCCAGTCCGTCAATTACGCAGCAAATCAATCAACCAATCAATCACCCAGTCAGTCAATCAATCATCCAACAAGTCAATCAATCACCCAGCCAGTCAATCAATCAATAAACCAATCAATAAGTCAGTCATATGACCAGTGTAGATCCTTATCATGCAGAACGCTCCTGCTGGCCGATAGTAATCCCCATTGTTCGCTCGATGACCAATGGATGGCTCTCTAATTGAACGATGAACATTGTACACCCTTATCAGACTACACGACTGGGTTGGTCAGTTTGGTCAACACTGTTTAAACTGTCCAATCAATAGTGAAGGTGACCGACTTGGTAATTAGTAATTTCAGCCCGGCTCTCGTCTAACCGCCCTTATCGCATCGCCGATATGCATTTGAAAATCAAGTCGTATTTTCTGTAGATGACGTCGAAATATTGACGAAAAGAAATATAGCTCATGCAGACTTTTCAACTAGTCCGCATATCCGCGCTCTGATTTTAGTCAATTTTACATTCACTCAAATCAATCGTACGTTCAAGGGAAGTATAGGGATGGATTGTAGCATAGGGGTTAGAACACCTGACTTCCAATCCGTAGGTTGTGGGTTCAAACCTCGCCTTAGACATCAACACTACTTTCATAGTATTTCCATCCCACTGGTCTGTCTGTCTGTCTGTCTCTATATGACCCTAGCTGTTGGTGGGACGTTAAACCCATTCGATTTCACTTTCAATGGAAGTAACTACGTTTAAACTATGACTTATTTGTAGTCAAGGAACTTGAAAATTCAAGAAAATTCAAGAAAAGATCTTGAAAATTCGAGAAAAGATCTTGAAAATTCATGAAAGTATCTTGAAAATTCACGAAAAGAACTTGAAAATTCAAGAAAGTGTCTTGAAAATTCAAGAAAGATCTTGAATAAATGCAAATAAAAAAAATAGTGAAGTTGCCCTAATGGGCTTCCGTAGAAACCGGCTGATGAATTTAACACACAAAGATAGCCAGCCCAGTTGATGAATTTTCCATGTGTCATATAAGGTACAATAATGGGACAATGTTCATAAATGTTATGCATATATCTCATGAGTTCTGAACATTTCGACGTCAGTTTTGGAAAATATTGCAATTTTTTCCAAATAAATATCGGCAAAAATCGACAATGAGATAGGAGAGGTAATTCTAGAGGCTGGCTCCTGTCATCGTTCATGTCATAAAACGCATTCCATGCATTTAATTACTACATGAACATGTTAAAAAAGATATAGGTTTGCAACTTGCTACAGCTTCTACATACAGAGTGTAACCCTTCTAAACCGGACACCCTGGGAGGTTTCCAGTGTGTCATGTTTGCCGTATACGATCACCTCGGAACAATTGAGATACGCCATGCGATTTTGTACCTTCGGGAATCTGCGTAATTTCACGAAATACGTTTACAAAATTTACAATATTTTCCGTAAATGGCGTCGAAAGTTGAAAAATCATCAGAGTACATGCGGAATTATATGGGATTATATATCCTTGTCACGACTCTGTATATTAAGATCACGCCTTATTCCACCATTGATGTCGATATTATTAAATGTGTGATTAGTCTAGACACATGCCAGCCTGCGAATCGCAGTTGTATCAGGGTCTATAATGTTCACGTAATTCACGTAATTCATGTAATTCGTGTAATTCAAACCCAGCCCGTCTCTGCAGGTTGGCAGTAAGTCATTCACTCTTCACGTAAGACGCCTATCAATCAGTCCACACCACCGCGCTACGTGTTTATAATAATTTCCATTGGTTTTATTGTCAGTTGTGACAGGACATTCACTGCTATACGAGTTTAAAATGACGAACATTGTAGATAAAGTCGGTGTTGTCCAGTACATGTAACTGGCGTTACGTAGATCGAACACAAATGTGTACCATTGCAATTATGTGGTTCGTCATACCCGGCAGTCTGCTCATCGCCTACACTGTTCGCTATTGACAGTGGAATGTCGTCGCCGGCTGGACGAGAGCGCTCTGACTCGCGCGATGAATGTAGATTACATGTAAGGGGAGACAAACTGACACAGTTGTTACACGCACAACATGTACATGACCATTACAGTATTCACGGCCGGATAAACCGTTCCCCGCCCTCCAACTACTGCATCGGCCCAGACATACATGTACATTGGCCCATACATACGTCTAATAATTCCACGGCATGTAGATGTATATGTTGCCGAAAATGTATATGCACAGACAGAAAATTCGGGTTACCCGGGTTGGAGCGGTAATGTATCGATTTACAAGCGGGTGCTCTACTATATATACAAATCGTACCGGTCACTGGTCGATGGAAATAAAACAATTGTCTCGTTCAGGGAGGTTATATTATTTATCACATCTTGACACATTTCCGGGTGTTGTTTCTGTATTAACACTGCTCGTGTGCAAGGTATGTCCATGAGGATGTGATAAATAAGTTACATCACGTTTGTCCGCATGTACGAGGAGATAATCCACTCGCTAAAGCTCGCGGATTATCTCCTCGTTCATGCGGACTAACCGTGATCTAACTTTTGCATACGAGACAGCCATGTGATTTTACAGAACTTATGCAGAGTAAAATGATGTTTTCAGCCGGTAGAACAATGGCGAACAATGTAGGTCCTGATCCAACTGCGCGGATTCGTGGACTAATTATCTGTAATTAACCGCGAACGATATTGCAAAACATAATAAATTAGCAAGTACTGTTCATATATCTGAACCACAGTGAAACTTTTCTAAACCGGACACCCTGCGTCACACTTTGAACTAGCATAATTTGCGGGTTTTTCATTTTTCAAACCGGTTTAGCGAGGTTCCACTGTAGCAACAAATGCTAAATCGCAGTCTCCCATATGTATTCTCTGTGACAAAACATGGCTTACTGACCAACAATGTAGCCACATATCAACTCGCACATCGGTGAAGTCTGAGCATGGTATACAATGTAAACAACATAGTCTAAGATGCATAATACTGTTCCGAACATTGTAGAGCTCTGTGCGTGCGAGCGTACGTCTGTGCGAGCGTACGTACGTACTTGCATATTTATATATGGACGTTTTCCCATGAGTTGGAGTACAGGGTGTGCCGACTGCTGGATGTCGGACTGTAAACAGTTGATGACATGGGGAGCTTTATTCTACTTGATTGACGCGCGCTCGTGTACATTTAACGACCAATCTAACAATGGCTGTGGAAATAGAATTCCACGTATATTCAGTGCATGTGCATGTACAGTACATCTCCTCCTAAGCCGGACATACTGCGAGGTACACTGTCTGGCTATCCGGTTCTGAGAGGTTCCTCAGCAATTCCGATAATATATTAGTAGTAAGAACGGAGCATTTCAATCTACGATGCAGCCGCAGCCAGGGATTGGGATTTAAATACAACGTAAACGTATGGGGATCGACTAATCGATAACTCGAATATCTAGGGTATGCGAGAGTTATCGTTCTTGGTCCTTGGAGGTAATACGTCTTCCCTTACCGTTACCGATTCCCGCGAAAAGGGGTCTTACGATCGTTGAGAGTTATCGTTCTCGATCATGGGGGGTAATACGACTTTCCTTACCGTTATCGATTCCCGCGAAAAGGGGTCTTACGATCCTCGATAGACCGCCGTATACCTCGAAATATACGCGTGCGTATTCGTCGGTAATTGTCCGTTCGTCCGTCCGTCCGTCCGTCCGTCCGCGTGTTCGGTGACGTAACGCTCGAACGTTTTCGCGGGCAGCGAACGGGGTGTTACTATAGGTACCATCTCCCCGCGTTAAAGGGTTGTGCCAGGGAGAAGGAGGTACACGTATATAGTAAATTAACCGTATCGGTCGGTACAGTCAAGAAAATACGGGCGTTCACCCGTATTATACCCGTTAATAGCAGATGACAATTTCTACCCGTATTCGATATACGGATCGATAAAATTGATGCCGGGGTATATAAAATATCACAATGGGTTAATATTCGCGTTATTGGCTAGAAACATATTTGTATTTAGCTTTAATAACAAGTCTCGACATGTTGAAACACGTTTACTTAACTGACCACCTAATAGCTATAAATACAGTACTTTTCCCCGAGATTAAATCATTCTTGATAGAGACTTCTCCGAGATAGCAGAAGTACCCCCAGACGTCCTACTTTATAGACATTCTCAATTCGGATATACTCGAGATAGCGTCGCGGGTTATATATAGAGAAAAGTATATATATTTAAATTACAAGCAGCAAGATGTATTCCGTTAGCGGTATGTGTCGAATAGGAAACGACATTATACCCGTTTCGATATACCGTGGGTTTTCCCGTGACATATGCGCTATCGATTCGTTGACTAACTAGCCTGACGATCGAAAATTCTCCGCTGTATGGCCGTAGGGAGTCGGTTTCGATTTCAATACGTCTTAAGTGACCGATAATCATATTGATACTGGATTTATATAAAAATTGTATAGAATATTTCAAAGAGAGGATTATGTCCGTAGTCGGGACATCTCGATTCGAACCGTACTTTATAGACATTCTCAATTCGCGAGATAACGTCGATGACAAAAAATTAGGACTCTTCATGGGGACGAATTGTTATATCATAGGAACCAATTGTTAATTCGTGGGAACGAATTGTTCATTCGAGGGAACGAATTGTTAAATTGTGGGAACGAATTGTTATTTCGTGGGAACGAATTAATAAACAAAAATCCATGTCCACTGCGGGGCTCCGTAAAATCTCGATTATGACCGTTTTCTCGTGAAAGTCACAATTATATTCAACAAAATGCAGCCAGTAACCGCAATAGACCTAGTATATGGTGCATCGTTATGGACAGTCCGCTTGCTCGCGAAGCGTTAATGCTCAATTGTGGCTGTGATGACCTATGCTGGTTATTAGAAGCAGGCCAGGGGTTTCGCTGACTGAATGGCGATCAGTGCAGATCCTGATCAGCCTGTGTGGATGCTGGTCGCAAATGCCATAAGACCCGTTTCTTCAGTAAATTTCATATTCTTTTGGGCTAATAATATGACACCAGTTTAGCTTGGTCGTGAGCTGAGACACTTTTATCAATAATGTGGGGCCCGAAATGTTTGAAGTGATGATTTATAAGTACAACGAACCTCTCTAAACCGGACACCCTGGGATACAAATACCCGCATAACGAGTGCGGGAGTTTGGGTACTGTTGACACGGTTGTATCATACTAGAACATTGCCAACTGTATAGGAGGAAATTGATATAAGAACAATGCGGTATTTAAGAATATTATATGCGAAATAATACATCTGGACCTATTCAGAGAGTTCGACTTCAGAAAGGATAGAAGGTATGTATTTTAACCGAGTGTCCAGAGGGGTCCCGCTGTATATTCTCTTTGTGGTATGATAGCGGAACAAAATCTAGGCTGGTTGGAGACTAACCCGAATTTTCTGTATGTAACGCACGGCGACTTAGTCGCCCTGCGTGGAATATTCCGGATTAGATGGATAAATTTTCACAACGGGGTATCGTTACGCATCGATGATCAGTGAGCTATCGACTGCGGTGTAATTAATTATAAGCGGTTCAATCCGTTGTGTTATATTCACGGCGAATCGTATATTGTTCAAAATATTAACCGTACGCAGGCACTCGATCGTATAGTATTCACGGCTCATTATAGACATTATTTGAAACGATAAAGACCGTATGAACATAATCATCGGACTGCACGCGCGGACCGGGTCAAGAAACACCTGTCATTCATACGACGTTTAGTGAACGTCAGCGGTGTGCAGAGAAACGCCTTAATTAAACAGGGGGGCGGAGAACAAATTTTGACATCTTCTTCGCGGATGCTTAGATATAACGCGAGAGCAATTTGACTCTCTAATCGGATATAGAAATCATACTCTGAAAATTGTGTCAACTGTTGACGCCACTTACAGAAAATATTGTAAATTTAGTAATCGTATTTAACGAAATTACGCAGATGTCCGAAGGTACAAATACGTCTCATACGCGGCTGTGACTGGAGAAATGGGGCTTATCGAATTTGTGGCCACTGTAGCTCCTGATCAAATAACACTCACGTAGCCTGATAATTATGCCTCGGGCGTACCGGCATAAAATAGAGTTTTTAGCTGCGTCCACATACCGAATGATTAAGACGTGTTTAAAGGAAGGCTATAGAGAATGTTAGTACCATTTTTGCAGAAATTCACACTCCATTATACCACTATCTTTTATAACGATATCTTACATCCTTGGCCCCAACACATAGAGCTATAATGGAGTCCGGGTTAAATTCAAAATGGCCGCCGAAGAAAAGAAACCCACAAACAAATTAACCTATTTATTAACGCATTGCAAACTTTGCTGATCTGATTTACTCTGATATTTTCAGCAAATGGTACATGCGGATTACAATCTACGCTGATTTATTCTAAGTGGTCAGTTAAGTATCCCGTATTGTCGGCACAGATGACTATCCCAAAGATAATCCACCTTAGATATATGAATGCTGGGAAAATCACTGCACCGTTAAATTAGCGAGGGTATCCGAATATAAAGTAGGTGGAGCTTAAATTGTTCAACCGATCGCTACGCAGAAACGCATAAGAACCGTGATCAATCCGCTTAACGAAGGCGTGGCTTATTTCTTAATGAGAAACGAGCAAATTATTTTGGTCATTATCGTAATATACTTCACCGAGCAAACATGGATAGTTTTAAATGCGAATTGTGCGATAAGGTGTTTTCCCTAAAGCACAACTTAACCAGACATGTACGAAATAAGCATGAGCGGATTACTTCTTCGTGGGGAGAATGTGGCAAAGTGTATACGAGGGATTATTTGAGGAAACAACACGAAATTGTGTGTGATGGCAAATCGAGCAGTAGCCAACAGAATGGCGGAGTCTGCGACGTTTGTGGAAAGTTTTTCTACGACATGAAGAATTTAAACCAACACAAACGTAGTGTACATGAGGGGATTAAACACCCTTGCGGGAAATGTGCCAAGACGTTCTCCAGGAACTGCGATCGTGTCAGGCACGAGGTAACATGCGCGCCAGTTACAACCTCGTACACGTGCGCCAGCTGCCCTGCTAAATTTGAAACAGTTCGGCAGCTGGGCGACCACGCCATAATCCATCAACGGAAACGTGACGCAACGGAAACAGCCGACGGTCCGTCGGCAAAACGTCCGAAACAAGATGGTGTGCAGTGCCGGCGTTGTATCGCACGTTTTCAGAACAGGCGGGAATTGCACGCCCACTATATGTCGACCCACCATCAAACCGGCGACGGTGGCCTACAAGACCGGCCGTGGGGCAATGAAGTCTCACCCCCCTGGTGAATGAAGATGGCCGGGTCGATGAAGAGTTGAAGGCAAGTTATGAGACAAATAGCCCCCTTATTTTGGCATCTCACTCCATCGGCCCGGTGATTTCCACCTTCAATTTTGCCGTGCGGCCGGACATGAATGTGGACGATATTGGTCGGCATTTGACCTATATATACGACCAACAAGAACACTCTTTTCGCTTAAATATCAGTTTAGGCATGATACTTAGACATGTATATAGTACACATTTTATTCTCGGTGCAGTGTGCAAGCCCGTGCCTAGTGCCATAAAATGTCTACCATCCATCGTGGCCTTGGAAAATGACTCCAAGGGTCTCCCATACAAGGATAATTTATGCGCCTTCCGCTGTCTGTCATTACATAAATACAGTGACATGAGCCACGTTAGCGAACTGTACATTCAGTGGAAGGAGTATTTATTCTCCCATTGCGAGACTGATATTCGTGAAGTTTTCCCCCACAAATTCAAGGGCTTGCAACTGACCGAGATCACGCATTTCGAAAATTGTTTTCGCCTCAATGTGAACGTTTTCGAAATGCAGGAGACTTACATCGCATTGTCGATATTCAGATCTACAGACCGATTCGAAGATACCATATACATGAATCATTACAAAACCCACCTTTCATACATTTCCGATTTCGATCAATACGGGAAACGATTTCAATGTAAAATGTTCCGTCGAATTTTCGATCGCAAGGGTAACTTTAAACGTCATGGCAAAACATGCGACAATAAGACTAGATTTGTATATCCCGGAGGTTTTTATCAAAAAACCAAAACGATTTTCGAGGAGCTGGACATCCTGGATATACACGTTGAGTCAAGCGATCGTTATTTTCCATATTTTGCCGTGTTCGACTTCGAATCTGTCTTATCAAAAATGGACGACTCTACGGAAAAATTAAAATTCACACACCGCCATATTCCGATAAGCGTGAGCATATGCTCAAACTTACCGGACCTCGAGCAAGCTTCCTGCTTCGTCGACAGCGACTTAGACGCGCTTCTTTCGTCTATGATGCAATATTTACACGAAATACAAAGACGAAGCGCGGAGCTTGCAGAGGACAAATGGGGGTGGGTACTCGAAGAACTCACGAGAAAAATTAGCAATTATCGCTCCGCAAAACCCGTAGATTCTGATATCGACGACGACGATGATGATGATGATGATGATGATGAGGCTGGACCGGAAGTGTTCTCTTTGAAACATTTAGCCAACTTGCACGAGAAGTTTTCCCGTGTTCGGATTTAACAGCGCGAAATACGATTTACCGCTCGTTAAATCTTCTTCGTACGCATGTATTCAGAGCGACCACTTCCGGTTCATGGACGCCAGCCACTTTCTCGCACCAGGTACGTCATATGTGGGGTTTATGAAAGCTTACCATGTGGAGGAAGCCAAAGGTCACTTCCCATACGAGTGGTTCGACTCGATTGACAAATTGATGCACCCTCGTCTTCCTCCCCAGGAGGCTTTCTTCAATAATTTGAAGAACGCTGCGATCTCCGATGATGATTATTATCTTTGCCAGCGTGTCTGGGCAGATAATAAGATGACGAAATTTAAAGATTTTCTGGTCTGGTATAACGACCTCGATGTAAGACCGTTTGTCGTAGCGATTGAACGGTTACAGAAATTATATTTTGACAAAGGAATCGATGTGTTTAAAACCGCCATTTCTGTGCCGGGAATCGCTCGACAGATGCTCTTCGCGACGGCTGAGCAGACTGGTGCCGAATTTTCCCTTATTGATAAGGGAAATAAAGAGTTATACCAGACCATTAAACAAAATATCGTCGGGGGGGGTCCCAGTATAATATTCCACCCGTCACGCTAAAGCGGGTGAAACCCAAATAAGGGGAGATAAAACCTGCGAGAAAGTGGTTGGCTATGACGCGAACGCGCTTTACCTATGGGCAATAGGGCAAGACATGCCCGAAGGTATGTTCGTGATCCATCGGGCCGAGAATGAGTTCCGACCCCAAATCCGTGACAAGTATATGCAGGCCTTCAATTGGTTTAACTACTTGAACAAATATGAAGGCAAACACGTACTACACAAACGGAATAATGGGAAGGAGATCAAGCTCGGGCCGTATCCCGTGGATGGTTTTGACAGCCACGAGAATGTTGTATATCAATTTCATGGCTGTTACCACCATGGACACGATTGTACCTTGACGGCCTCTGTCACTAACAAGAAATCGCACAAAACTAAACGGGCTCTTGCCGAGCGAACGCAAAAAACCACAGCGTATCTGCGTTCCAAAGGTTAAGACGTCATCGAGATGCGCGAGTGTCTATTTGAGCGATTGTTCGAGTATAACAAACATATGTACGATATAGCCTACGAGAGCAGACCCAGTTTCTGTAAAAAAAATTGGGCCTGATTTTCTGTAACACCGAGGTTCCGTTCTCCAGCATGGGCTCGCAAATGCAACAACATATCGAGGAACTGGGTCTCTCTGACAAACCTCGTCGCTTACTTGTCGGAGGAATGAAAGCGAAACAGATTCTGGTGACCACCCCACTTTTACGCTGGTACCTCAAACACGGTATGGAAGTTACAAAGATATACCAGGTTGTGGAGTACCGTCGCCAGAAATGTTTCGAATCATTCGTTCAACAAGTGAGCGACGCCAGGCGGGAAGGTGATACAATTCCCGAAAAGGCTATCATCGCAGATACGATGAAGCTAATTGGCAATAGCGGATACGGGAGTCTAATCATGGACAAGACTCGTCATCGAAACGTCACGTACGTATCCGGTGAAAATGAAGCGTGTTATAAGGTTAACACGCCGCAATTTCGCGATATGTCCTGTTTGGACCCGGAGGCAGAGTTTTATGAGATTGAATCGGCAAAGAAAATCATCAATTTAAATTTGCCGATACAACTCGGTTACTTCATCCTCCAATATGCAAAACTGCGGATGTTGGCCTTTTATTACGACTTCATGGATAAGTTCGTTGAACGTAGCGATTTCGAGTACTTGGAGATGGATACAGACTCGGCGTACATGTGTTTGTCAGCTAGTTCGCTCGATGACGTCATAAAACCGGTACATAGCCACGAATATCAGAGGGGTCTGTCCGGCATGTGCGATGGTGCGCATAATTCCCCGGCGAATCGCTGGTTACCTCGCACCTGCTGTACGGACCACTCACAATTTGAAAAGCGCGTTCCCGGTCTGTTCAAAACGGAGTACGTAGCGGATGAGATGATCAGTCTCTGCTCAAATAAATATTTGGCGAGAAGCGGGGATTCGGGGAAATTCAGCTCAAAGGGTGTTTCCAAGCGGTATGTACAGAATCCGTTGGACACGTTTCGCTCTGTGCTATTCACTCGTCAACCAGCCTCCGGTATAAATATGGGATTCCGGTCTCGCGATAACGGCGTATGCACGTATCGCCAAGAACGAACCGGATTCTCATAGTTCTATTGCAAACGAAGGGTGTTAGACGATGGAATGCACACAGTGCCGTTGGACATCGAACTCTGTCCATGCCCACCTGACGCACCGATCCCCGATTATATATATATGTATGTATATACCTTGTACTTTATTGGAAAACTATGCGTTACTGTTATCTGAGTATAAGCATTATTATTCATATAAACGTATTCACATACTTTACGGCGGCCATTTTGAAATATACGAATGTACTTTTCGGTGGCCATTTTGAAATATATTCACATACTTTACGGCGGCCATTTTGAAATATATTCACATACTTTTCGGAGGCCATTTTGAAATACATCGATATACTTTACGGTGGCCATTTTGAAATATATTCACATACTTTACGGAGGCCATTTTGAAATATACGAACGTACTTTACGGCGGCCATTTTGAAATGCCGAAATGTCTTGGTTAATATACCAGATGTCAAATACGTGGCGTGACATCTAGGATATTGCCTTGGACTTAGTGAACATGTAGTACGTTATAGTAATTTCAATATTCAAATAGTCTGTGTTTTGTATCGTGACATGTTGCACTATTTGTGCGTTGAGATTTGTACAATATGGGGCACAAAAGTCCATAAAAAATTAAAAAAGTGCAAAAAAAGAAAAAGAATGGTCAAAAATACATATCATTTGATTCACCATGTTGTAAATACGATACGGCCTAGCAAATACCGAGGTCACATTATACACGTAACCAGTAAGACTATACACATTGATATTATCGCATAGAATCGTTTCTGTATTTGGCGTTCGGTAAACTGTTATACCCGTATTATATTTACGTTTTCGATCACTCGCACGTATTTTTCCATAGAGCCCGTATTATTTTTGGGCAATACTGGTTGTACTTTTATGAAACACGTCTAATTTCCTGTAATGGTCGTTTAAATTGCTGTTGTAATGTCCTTTTTACATTAGGTCGTTGGTTTCATAAACCATCTAAATTTCGTGATACGTTTGTGTAGTCCCGTCTAATTGGTATTTCATGTTGTATATATATATATATATATTGTTGTATACTCGAACGTGCATACGTGCACTATTTATCGAGATATTTATTCACGTGTCGGAGCACTACATATCACTTACGTTTGAGTATATTTTAAAGGTATAATCAAACGTCAGTAATCGGTGCTAGGTGGCGTTTGTGTTGTAGAATGTAGTTATTGTACAGTCTATATCTCAAATAAACGGACGGAATCAAACCCCGTCCGCGATGCCCAATGTGTACGTGTTTTCATTGACATATACTCATTGGACATCGAATTACGCTCAAGCCGATGATAATGGTCAGTGTAATAATCCAGACCGAAGTGTATAAGAACACTAACTGCATAAGGTTTTAAAACAAACTATAAGAGTAATGGAAAACGAAAGAGGCGATCGGTGGACTTTCATGGGAAGTAATATCCCAAAATCTGAAATAGTTTATTTTTGCCAGATCATCATCGTGTACATTATAGCCATCGCTGCTGTAGTAAATCTGTCAATAGGCAACGCGTTGACGGAGATTTGGATCAGTCTACTTAGCAGTTGTATCGGGTATATTCTGCCTAATCCCAAACTCAAATAACGATGTCAACGACATTGCTTCCCTTCGAAAAAAACCGTGTTCCAGTATCTGCATCATGGGATGTCGGAAGTGGCAAGAGTTACCTAACTTTCGAGTTTCTTAAACATTTGAAGTATATGTACTCCGAGACCCCGCCCATAGAGATAGTGTATTGTTACGGGATTCATCAACCATTGTTCGATGAAATGGAGAGAACTATTCCGAATTTTACATCGAGACAAGGTCTGCTTTCTTCGGTCGAACTCGACGAATTAACTAGCGATCGTCAACACAGATTAATTATAGTGGACGATCTAGCTCACGAAGTGGTGCAGAACCCGGATATGGAACTTTTATTCACGCAGGGGTGTCATCATAGAAAAAATTAGCGTTATTTTCATCACACAGAACTTATACGGCAAAGGCAAACACGCGCGAACTATCGCGTTGAACACGTGGTACCTGATTCTGATGAAAAATATGCGAGATATTTCGCAGATATCTACGTTAGGTCGACAATTATTCCCGGGCAAAGCGAAAACGTTTGTTCAAGCGTATCAAGATGCTTTAAAACGACCGTACGGATATTTGTTAGTGGATACCTCTCCGCACGGCGATGACGCGTATCGCATAAGAACGGATATATTTCCCGGACAAGACCCCGTGATTTATACCATAAAGCATAAGAGTGCAAGCTCAAACAGCATCATGCAAAACATTACAAAACAGTGGCATTTTCTTCGACTGTTCCTGATAGCATCGAGAGATCAGAGAACGCAGTTACTAAACACGGTGTCACGGAAACAGTTGAAGGCGCTAACCGAGATTGCCCACAACGTGCTACGTTACGTAATACCTCTTAACACTACGCAACGCACTAAGCTGAAACGACGACAGCGGACGATCCTTTTATTGGGTGATCCGACTATAGGATATAAACTCAAGAACAAGGCCTTAGTTGGGAAGGCTTCGGATATATTAACGTTACTCAAGATCGTTCAACCGCATTTGAGGCAGCGCAATGAGGAAATCCGTGTTGATCCCGTACGAAAAAATCAGAGATTAATTCAGCGGAACGTAGAACGGACTACACCGGTAAATACTAATGGAGGGGAGATAAATGATGTTACATTCCCGAAACGACAAACTATTAAGCAGCATTCCGCATCGAAACTACACTTTCCCCCAGGGAGACCGCAGAAGATTGGTGGTGCGGGCAATAAACGTGAAAAGAAGTCAAAAACGCTACAATGGATATCTCTATAGATGTAAACAAACTATAATTCGTGTTTGCGTGCCATTTTAATAGATATAATAAATACATATACACAACATTTATCGTTTGATTCTATTTACAAATGATTTTATTTTAATATCATTCCCCACACGGTCATTATCTCTAAATGTTGACACGATGTCCGACATAGATAGTCCGCCCACTCGACACAGGACATAGTATATACAATATTGTCCACACACTACGTCGGAATCGTCTGCTTGAATGGGTACCAAAGACACGAGGTATGACGGTCCATTGGCGATCAAAGCGTTTCTGTATGTATCGTGATAATATTCCGGTTCGTGTCCTAAAGAATCGAAGAATTCGCTGGGTCCGTGTTTCTGGAAATTGAATGCCACCCAATGCGATCCACCATTCCAATTGTAGTCCGTGTTCACTATATATAGCCCGGGTCTGTCGGACAATATTGACAATTCGTCCGTGGCGAATACGATAACATCGTATCGATTTACGATGTCCAAAATTTCGAAATTGTTCATTGTATAAATATACTTCTGGTATCGTCAATGTTTAACACTTGCGGAAATGTTCTGTACATGAGTACACTAACACTCTCGGGTAATGGTTTGGCGAATGTAATTTCGAATCGGCAATGACCTTTCCTCTTCGTATTGAACGTATAATACGGATTGATGTCTAATACGTATAGACAATAACCGTTCTTATATTCGTTCATGTTGATATTTATATCGTCGCGGAATGTAGTCATGGTTCTATAGCAGTCCACGAATATATCATTCCCGTAGTCCGGATGTAGCGGTTTGGCCGGGTACGATTGTCCATCCACGTAAACGCCCACAGAGTTGCAGTCGTAATGTTTGAAGTTAAATGGCGATTTTTCGTAATGGCCTGCATATGTGGCACTAGCCACTAGTCCCACAATGAGCATATTAGGCACAATACCTTGAAATAAGTCATCGGCGCTAAAGCTATATTGTCCGGCTGCTATCGACGACACTTTGATCTCTGAACGCAAATACGGATAGACGGCGGGGATTTTCTTTATCATATTTCCGTGGGCCATTAGAACGGCCGGATTTACTTTTTGAACGCATAACTTGAAACTAGCGTCGACAATTTGAACCTTCTGTCCCGCAATCAGTGCCTCAGACATTAATCTGAAAGCGTTACGACTGGGCCATAGTTTCAACGATAGTTCCACACCATTGACGATCAAACGGTCTTGTTGGAACAAATCTAATAATATAGGTCCTTCCAAGTCAGAGATTTTCCCCTCGATAGTTTTACGATATCTAGAATACAATCCAGAGTTACTACCATTCATTTTGAATTCGTCCATAAAACTTGCATTGTCCATGTAGAACATCTGGCTAGTAAGATAGTTTTGCTGAACTACCTCGTTCGTGTTCAGAATCGTGTCGATATAAGCTTTGTAAGGATAGTTGACTCCCAGTTGACTGACTGGCGTTTGCTGGAGGGCGACATCGATTTGACTAAACATGGAGTGCAAAGGCAAGTTGCCCAAACCAGCCTTTTCCGCTTCCGTAATGGGGGTGTCATCTTCATAGTAATGCGTAGTTTAATACGAAGTTGGCTCCTTTTCAAGTCTATATACGCGGAAGACTGAGCGGATATGTTAAATTCCAATGCCGAACCCTCTGTGATTTGATTGGCCGGTCGATATTCGATCCATTCTCTCGATTGCACGGTCGTATCGGTGGGTGGTGACTCGAAAATCGATAATTCTTGTATATGATGCTCGCCCATAATTAACCGGTCAATTGATCGTGTCCCTTTGCTGATCGTTTGCTAACGCGTTCAGCCTTGCGGGGTTTCTTAGGCTTCTCATAGACTGCGTACCGCGATTTTCTCTTTCTTGGATTCGCTGGTTCGTTCGCCTTCTTATGCATTTCATCGCGAGCGAGTTCTGATTTTTCCATTTCCAACGCTTGGGCGACCGGTGTAACCAATTTAACCTCGACTTTGCTTTGGTTATTGTCTACAACCGCATTCTGCCGGGATCCGCTACCCACTATGTATCGGTCTTTATAATCCGGTTTTACTCGTCCTTCGTGAATATCTCAGAAGTGCTTTTGCCACTTTTCGAAATCTGGGAAGTACGGTATCCACTTTCTTTGTTTGAAATCGAATACTTCTATCGAGCCCATGTTTTTCGCAGGTGTAGAACGCAATATAGATCGTTATGTTCGAACTTGACTGGTTTCAGTTCCGAATCTTTAATAAACACTGTTAATCTTCTCAGATCGGTCGACTTTACTTTCACATAAAATGGTTCCGCGAATGTTATGGTACGAGTACTATCGCCGTCAACAGTCACGTTTCTCAACACTGGAATTAACGTATTCCTAACGTACGACTCCTCTAGGAAATCGCAACACATGTAAAGTCGATCAGATTCGGGTTGGAATGCGAACGTTAAACTTATTTCCTTCAAACCACACTCCCAGTTTCCATCCAATACGTACGCTTTTGGCAATTATATGTCAAATGCTGACGCTGAGTTGTTCTTATGCACATTTATCGAGTCTCTACAGTTCAGAAACAGATAAAAACTATCCATGATCGATCGATTTATGAACTTTTGTCAGTCTTATATGTGTCTATATCTGTCACGGGTATCCAGCTATTAAACTTGACGGGCCATCCGTACCACTTCACTAAGACTTCGCGTTTTCTCTTGCGCACAATCTTCTCGATTCTAAATTTGGTATCGTCATCTACGGATACCTTGCTCAATTCGTTAGCGTAATATGTTCCACCGATTACCTCCCGTCTTATGTCTGTGATCGTATAGTAATCTATATTCTGCTTTTTACCACGCGTATTGACCAAAAAGTATTCGATCGACCATCGCTCATCGTATTCCCGTTGAAACGGTCGCCGTAAATGCGATATCCGCACCGTATCACCGACCTTGAACTTGTATCCAGGCGATGGTTTCGCAATTTTTTTCGGGTTTTCGTATCGTAGTTTCCACAAAGATATCTCGTCGCATTTGGTAACGCCGGTGCCATTTTGATTGATCTATGGTAAGTTTTATTGTAACTATCGGTGACCGAGGGTAAAATATCTATCCATCTATGTGTCTGATGATGAGTCATATATCTAGCCAATCTAGATTTAATCGTCTTGATCGCCCTCTCCACCATAACGCATTTTGTCTCGTTGTTCGAGTAGAAGTGATCAATATGATGTTTTTTCAACAGTTTCTGGAAAACTCTACTTTTGAATTCGCTACCCCGATCCGTGTGTATCTTATCCGGTACATTGTTCCGTTTGAACACCTCGGCCATTGCACGAGTCACAGCCTCTCCTTTCACGCGAATCATGGGAAACGTTCTAATAAATCTAGAAAACGCGTCAATCTGCAGCAGGAAATATCCAATCCCGTCGTTGTCTTCTGTACGCAGTGTCCAGCTCCCATTGATAATCGATGTATGGTACTACCACTTTTCTTCTGGTGAACTTCCGTACAACTTGACGGTGCACGGTGTACGGTTCTTGTTTCTCTAGCCATTTTCTGATTTTCATTCTGTCTAGCACAAATTTACCAGCCTTCCTCACTGCCTTAAACAACTTTTCCACACCAGAGTACGAGGCGGGATGTTTAGGATCGTAATAAATAGATTTTAAATATCGTTCGTAGGTGGCCATTGTTTACGACGTATATAGCTCTAGCTCAATGAGGGTCGGATAGACGACGTCTTCCAAATCTTCCTCCGATTTAATACCGGTAATTAACAGCTTACCGTTCAGATGACAAGAGAAATGTATTTTCTCTTTCTTAAACATTATCGTTGGAAACAATTCTGGTTCGTAACTAGAACCACTTTCCCTACAAAACGTTGAACAGTCGATAGATCCACTCAGCGTATGACAAGCGGAAACCGTGATTAATTTGACGTCGGATAAGCGTATCTCGTAACCTAAACGTCGTAGTTTTCTGGCATACCGGGTCAGTCTGATCTCGCCGTCTTTAAAACTAGCAGCCGACCCGTTGCAAACAAATTTTCCATTACGGAACACTAGACAACATCCTCTTATACGATCGTGACGCCATATCAGCCCAGAGAATCGGTTCGGGTCATATTTAGCGTCACCCAATAAATTATTGAGGGTTCTCAGATCTATCGGGCAACCTAAACTAGCACCATAAACTAGGTTTGTGATGCGCCTGATGTTAACTTAGTGGGAGCAAATGATAAACTGATACGGTGGTACATGGATAATACTTTTATTATTTACATATACATGAACGCGAGAAAACGAGCGCTATGCCCCGCTAGTATTGTTTGGCGAACATTCTTTACAGACATCTCTTACGAGCTTGCCGGATAAGTAACACGGCACTACCCTGTTTAGTTCCGGCACAAACGTATTCAGGATTCGGAGTCCATTTGTCAGCTCTTCAAACTGGTTAAATGTCAAGGAAACCCCCTTCTTCGTGGCACGTATGCTCGTTTCATTGTTCGGTAGCCAGAATTTTCTAATGTGCACGGTATCGTACCCCGTCTCCATAGTAATGAACCAGTTTCCACCTATATGTCGTCGATAGAATGTGGGCTCGTTTCTTCGCAATTGATCGACGTGAATTACAACTTCCGGTAATATAGAGTATAGTTCGTTGCACCTTTGTAATGTGAGCGTTATTCCGTTGACAGTAGGCCTCTTATTCTCCCGACTCAGCTCCCGAACGTGTATGTACGTAGTGCCATTAAACACGCCGTCGAACAAGTACAGTTCTTTGCCCATGTGTTGTAAAGTTCTAGGATTAAACGCTATATCGCCTCCCTGAATGTTCGCACCTCCGGCTTGGTTTTCTGGCTTCTCAGACATGTTGCGCTGCTGCTGATGTTATCGACTCGAGAACCGACCGAATAATGAATGTCCGTCAACTGCTCGTTGATAATCGTCTGATCAAAATCAACGTCGGGATGGCTAGAGTTATGAGTATCATAACCGAAACGCCGATCCATTTCGCAGCGGCTATGTGTCGTTTGGCATTCTCCGATCTCATTCCCAGCATGCGAGCAGTTTCTACATTCATTTTGTCGATTTTCCCAAGACTCTATTAAACTATTTGACGCTTCCCGAGCCTCGAATTTTAAATTATAATAAGGTATCAGCGTCTTCGCCACGTATTCGTGGAATAAATATATCAAAATTAACATCGTCTCTTCTTATAGGACGCAGTTAGGATTGCACTCTGCGCAGTATAGCGCTCCGAGTAAATTGGCGTGATCCGACTGCATGTAACACGGTTGGATCGTAGCGAGTTCTGGTACGAACCGTTCGATGTCGGGTATTAAACTCACGAGTCTATCAAATTCATCGAACTTCAAAGCGATACCCGTTCGTGTGGGTGGTATATCGTTTCCTCAGTCTGGGATGCTGTATTTTCTTAAATTAACCGCTTCAAATCCTCTGTTTATGTGTAAGTAATAGTTCCCTCCTAGATGTAGTTCAAAACGCACATCGCGTCCATTCTTATGTTCCAGGATCGTCTGTACTATATCCGCTAAGTTCAACACGAGCTGATTCCATCTTTGTAGTGACAAGCGAAACTCCCTGACTGTGGGTAACGCGAACTTTCCTTCAAACGCGTATTCCTCAAACACCAATTCGCTGTAATGTTCATATTTTCTGATATCCAGATGAATGTCGTTTCCAAGTCGACACGTACCGCTAACGGAATACATATTGCTGCTTGTAATTTAAATATATATACTTTTCTCTATATATAACCCGCGACGCTATCTCGAGTATATCCGAATTGAGAATGTCTATAAAGTAGGACATCTGGGGGTACTTCTGCTATCTCGGAGAAGTCTCTATCAAGAATGATTTAATCTCGGGGAAAAGTACTGTATTTATAGCTATTAGGTGGTCAGTTAAGTAAACTTGTTTCAACATGTCGAGACTTGTTATTAAAGCTAAATACAAATATGTTTCTAGCCAATAACGCGAATATTAACCCATTGTGATATTTTAAATACCCCGGCATCAACGGTATCGATCCGTATATCGAATACGGGTAGAAATTGTCATCTGCTATTAACGGGTATAATACGGGTGAACGCCCTTATCGGTTTGTTTCCCTGTACCGACCGATACGGTTAATTTACTATATACGTGTACCTCCTCCTCCCTGGCACAACCCTTTAACGCGGGGAGATGGTACCTATAGTAACACCCCGTTCGCTGCCCGCGAAAACGTTCGAGCGTTACGTCACCGAACACGCGGACGGACGGACGGACGAACGGACAATTACCGACGAATACGCACGCGTATATTTCGAGGTATACGGCGGTCTATCGAGGATCGTAAGACCACTTTTCGCGGGAATCGATAACGGTAAGGAAAGTCGTATTACCCCCCATGATCGAGAACGATAACTCTCAACGATTGTAAGTAACGGACCTTTTCGCGGAATCGGTAACGGTAAGGGAAGACGTATTACCTCCAAGGACCAAGAACGATAACTCTCGCATACCCTACATATTCGAGTTATCAATTAGTCGACCCCCATACGTTTACGTTGTATTTAAATCCCAATCCCTGGCTGCGGCTGCATCGTAGATTGAAATGCTCCGTTCTTACTACTACCACTTAATTCAATACTTTGCTTAATTTACAATCATGAACGTACAATGTCATTGGCGACACGCCACAGTGAAACATATTAATAAAACAGCCCGAGGACGAGGTGCTATGTGTATCCGGTTTAGAGAGGTTCCACCGTATATCCGACGGACTGGCATTCCGTGCTACTCCGAATAAAAGTTTGCTGAATACGTAGACTAGTTCGTGATCATCATTAGCTTCAATACTTCCTGATTCTGTGCCAATATGTTTACGTGAGTCTGAGATACGCTCAGCATGTACACACCGTCAACTGCTAGTCAACATCTACAATACATGCATCAATGTCGGTGTGAGAACACCTGAGTAACGACATAAAGAGGCTTACTGAGTTTGGACCAGTCTAGCCCCAGATCGGCCTGCACATTCACGTAGTATGGTCAGTGCGTTCGCTATAGAATTGGTGTAAGTAATTCATGATGAACCTGACACACAACTCTAAATCCGTGTGTAGGTTCCTCGTAGATTGCATTTTTCGTGAACGTGAACTATTTTACGCCGGTGTTGAGTGCAGCACCAGTGGAACCATCGGTTAGACATCGATCGGCTACAGCCAGCTGTATCGCGGTCTTGGCGCGGTGTTAGAGCGCCCCCTATGTCACCCGCATCTATTGTGCCGAGTGTTGAGCCGCCGCAGCCCTTGGATCTAGCGGCAATTCATTTTCGTTATTTCTGCCACGAGATGACAAGTTGGTTTTATCCACCTGCCCAAGTACAATCGTATGCACAGTGGAACCCCCCAACACCGGTCTTCATAGGTAGTCCTCGTTGTGTCCGGATTAGATGAGTTCCATGGCAATTTAAATATATGAACACGTCACGCTACGCGTGTGTTTTGCGATCATGAACATACACTATCAGTAGAGATACATTACAGTGATACATGCAACCAACAAAAGTAATGATATTGGTGTTTGTACTGTACTATAGTAACATTGATATACACGACTACATGTACACGAGATGTTTAAAGGAATATTGGTGTTTGTACTGTGCTATAGTATCATTGATATACACGACTACATGTACACGAGATGATTCAAGGAATATTGGTGTTTGTACTGTGCTATAGTAGCATTGATATACACAACTACATGTACACGAGATGTTTAAAGGAATATTGGTGTTTGTACTGTGCTATAGTAACATTGATATACACGACTACATGTACATGAGATGTTTAAAGGAATATTGGTGTTTGTACTGTGCTATAGTAGCATTGATATACACGACTACATGTACACGAGATGTTTCAAGGAATATTGGTGTTTGTACTGTGCTATAGTAGCATTGATATACACAACTACATGTACACGAGATGTTTAAAGGAATATTGGTGTTTGTACTGTGCTATAGTAACATTGATATACACGACTACATGTACATGAGATGTTTAAAGGAATATTGGTGTTTGTACTGTGCTATAGTAGCATTGATATACACACAACTACATGTACACGAGATGTTTAAAGGAATATTGGTGTTTGTACTGTACTATAGTAGCATTGATATACACGACTACATGTACACGAGATGTTTAAAGGAATATTGGTGTTTGTACTGTGCTATAGTAGCATTGATATACACAACTACATGTACACGAGATGTTTAAAGGAATATTGGTGTTTGTACTGTGCTATAGTAGCATTGATATACACAACTACATGTACACGAGATGTTTAAAGGAATATTGGTGTTTGTACTGTACTATAGTAGCATTGATATACACGACTACATGTACACGAGATGTTTAAAGGAATATTGGTGTTTGTACTGTGCTATAGTAGCATTGATATACACAATACATGTACACGAGATGTTTAAAGGAATATTGGTGTTTGTACTGTACTATAGTAGCATTGATATACACGACTACATGTACACGAGATGTTTAAAGGAATATTGGTGTTTGTACAGTACTATAGTAGCATTGATATACACGACTACATGTACATGAGATGTTTCAAGGAATATTCATTCAATTGTCTTCCTCCACCAGATGAGTACATTTATATTCTTAGCTCACGCTCAATTAGCAAATGTACGTGGTACAGTCAATATGACCAACCGTCGTGGAAGTTTATGTTGATACAGCCACAACAACGTTCAATAAACGTGTCCACGTGTCCGTCCTAACAATCGCGTGTCACTACTAGTATCGTCTCTACATAACAGTATACGTGTCATTTGTATTAGATTAGAAACTACTGTCTATTTCACGAAACCTACCCAAATTGTATGGCCACATAAACAATGCAAAAGCAATATTGTTTTCGATGATATTAAATTAAAGGAAAATTTAAGAATGAGCCTTCTTTTTATTTCGTGAAAGTTGGTCCAATATTGATTTTATTATGAAATCACAATTTCCCCATGTTAAATCCCCATAGACATCTTCATAACATGGGGAATCTTTTTTAATTTCAGAAATAGTGGACCGATTTTCAAAATTTAACTTTGTTTTTCTTAGTTAGATCATTTCCAAGTTATCTGGATAGATTTCAGAATCAATTTCCAATTTCATTCGCTTTTCGACGCCTCCTCCAGGTTCTCCACTTCTTTTTCCCCCATGCTAAATTCCCATAGAGAACTCATTTTTATACGACCGTTTTTAAAAAACGGTACGTATTATGTTTTACCGCACGGCGGGCGGGCGGGCGTTTGGCTGAAGAAAAAGCGCATAGTTCGTGTACACAACTCCTCCGAAACCGTTCAGTCGATCGATCTGAAACTATACACACGTCTTCTACACATATTGAAAATGTGCACCTTGGTTTTTTTATGCCGAAAAAATACTTTTTAACAAAAATATCACCTTTTTAACTTAGCCATTTCTTCTACACTTGTCTATGCAATTATATATATGGTATAGAGTTTGTGTACACAACTCCTCCGAAACCGTTCAGTCGATTGATTTGATCTGAAACTATACACACGTCTTCTATACATATTGAAGATGTGCACCTTGGTGTTTTTATGCCGAAAAAATATTTTTTAACAAAAATATCACCTTTTTAACTTAGCCATTTTTTCTACATTTGTCTATACAATTCTATATACTGTACAGAGTTTGTGTACACTACTCCTCCGAAACCGTTCAGTCGATCGTTCTGAAACTATACACACGTCTTCTACACATATTGAAGATGTGCACCTTGGTGTTTTGATGCCGAAGAAATATTTTTTAACAAAAATATCACCTTTTTAACTTAGCCATTTTTTCTACATTATTGTATCCAATTCCCTATCATTTCTACTTTACACTCTACTTTTCTATCTCTGCCTAAATTAGTATACATATTTAGCACAACGAGATGAAGAAATAATGGACGTATTCGACTGGCTCGTTTTTGTTAAGCACTGCTAAGCTCCGCCCACATGCGCAGTGGGTAGACCGTACTGAACGTTCCGAGCTCAGTCGAATGAACACGTACTCAACAGATCCAGTTGCTCAGAAACAGTATAACAAGGTTCAATTGTGACTGGTTTGTCTAAAATCATAACAAAAATAGTTCTAGCTTCCGACAACAGGGTGTAGGATCACGAGGTCTATTGTTTTGATGTTAATGACGAAACTGTCACGGCGGCGCCCATGAGTTCTGAGGTAAATCTTAGTTTTCATCAATGTGACTGCTGTTTCTTCTTGTTAGTGATGGCCATGTTCCAGCCATTAACGCTGCGAGTCCAACAATACCAAATTTAGCAACATTACTTCTGTAGTTTGTCTGAACATTCAAGTCAACGGTTTTTGGATTTGGTATTCTCTGCCGAATGTTCAGACAAACTACAGAAGTAAAGTTGCTAACTTTGGTATTGTCGGACTCCTAGCGTTAATGGCTGGAACATGGCCATCATTAAAAGGAAGAAATATAAGATTTGCCTCAGAACGCAACTATGACAGTTTCATCATTAACACCAAAACAATAGAATGATTGATTAATGGTGTTTAACGGCCTATCAACAGCTACTCATTTTAGGCCGGGTCAATGGGGTCAAATCCCATATTTCCCCTGAATGGATGGGGGAAAATCCCAAAATCAGAACTAAATATATACAATAATATATATTCAGCCCTGCAATTAGAATAACCTGACCTGGTGTCCGGTCCTAACCTAACCAGAGTCACATAGCACCAGTCCCTAAAACAAAGCAATATGATTAGTGATAATCCTACTACTCTTACAATGGGTACAGCCGGATTCAACTATCAAATACAAGAGGACCAAACCAGGTAGATCGGGATTCCGGAAAGGATGAATCCCGACATTAAGCTTACCCTTCGCATGCTCTCAAACCAACCGCCCCCCCCCCCCACACCGCACCAAGACAATAGACCTTGTGATTATACACCCTGGGTAATTCACAATGCAATTGAATGGGGTCAATTTATAGATGTATAATAAAACAATTTCATGATGAATAAACTTTATTCACATTTTCTGAATAAACAAGATTCTAAGAAATCAAAGTAATGTCCCTCTTATATGTTGTGCAAAACAAATAACAAGTATTAGGTAGGGCTGGGACGATATGATTGATTGCTTGATTGATGGTGTTTAACGGCCTGTCAACAGCCAAGGTCATTTTAGGCCGGGTCAACGGGGTCAAGTCTCGTATGTCACCTGTTGTGATCGGGGGAAAGGCACAAAATCAGAACTGAATATTTACAATAATATATATTCAGTCCTGAAATTATAATAACCTGACCTGTTGCCAGGTCCTAAACACCCCAGAGTCACTTAGCCCTGGCCCCTAAAAGTGATATGATTAGTATTAATCATACTACTCTTAATAAAATGGGGTATAACAGGATTCAACTCAAGTACCAGAAGGCCATAAACGTACCTGAGGGCCAAACCAGGTAGATCGGGATTCCGGAAAGGATGAATCCTGCTGTTAATTTTACACTTCGCATGCTCCCAACCAACCACCCATTGGGACGATACGATACATATCGCGATCGTATATACATAATATGTGGCTGTGACTGGATAAATGGGGTTTATGCGTTCTGCAACCAGTGTAGATCCAGATCAGCCTATGCATCCGCAGTCTGATCAGGATCTGCACTGTTCGCCATTCCACCAATGACATATTCGTCGTCATGCTTCTAACAAAGAATATAGATCGTTATAAGGCTATATTAATGTTGATCAGGAGCTGCACTGGTCATAAATCCTATAAGCCCCATTTCTCACAGTCTCATAAACGAACGATACATCCCCAGTACATCTTGTTTTATCACGTGACTAATTTAACGGCGAGATTTTCCCGTTGAGTAGGAACACTGAATCTGCTCTACGTAAAAATCAAAAGTGGTCAGTCGAATGAACAATGTGCTTAACAGCATAAAGATAGTCAACGAAACTTACCAGTCGAAAACGTCCAATGCTATAGACTTTGAAATTCTCATTAATGTTTCTTGCCTTGGTGACAGCTTCACATTTCTGCGTCTTCGCTGTCTGGCCCATATTCTACGGGCGTATTTTGTGACTTGCGGCACTCTTGTTCGTAATAAAATAAATATTGGACAAAATTTCACGAAATAAAAAGTAGGCTCGTTCTTAAATTTTGCTATAATTTGAATATTATAGAAAAAAATATTGTTTTTGCATTGTTTATATGGCCGTAACATTTGGGCAGGTTTCGTGAAACAGACAGTAGAGAGATATTTTTCTGGCACCTGTAGTCTAACGTACATGTCTATATACAAGAACTGTGTAGCAACCCAAAGCTGATCTTGAAATTCACACACCTGTGACGCATAAAATCGCGCCGCTTCCACAGTGTTCGATGTCTATAGGAAACAGACAACCAATACATTTCCCATAGCCGTACAGTCACATAAACATGCCAGCCACAGTTTACCTGCGACAAGTCTCCTACTTTCGACTATATTTCTTAAGTCGCAGTCCAAATCCGGTTCTAGAGCCATATCAAACACGGGGTCATGCGGGTTGATCTGAAGAGTTATTTCCCCAAATATGGCGGCACCGTCTACTTTCACTTTTGGACGGCTAGTAAAATCTGAAAACCACCATCCCATTGTTTTCGCAAAAAAATAAAAATCTCCAGCACGTGCACCATGCAATTAATATACAAACATGTTTGGCATAGATATACCTTTGCTGTCGCCTACATTTTATTTATCTCTCTGTCATAATAATAACAATCAATGCCGTTGTTCTGAGAATTTACTCCTTGTTGCTAAGCTGTACCAGGACTGGTTTACCGTCTATATTATTCATAAGTTGACTGTGTCCTATACAGTTACAGACATTATTTGTTTTACCCTTAATACAATGTACATGCAACTGTTTGTGCACTGATGTAGTTTAACTTTCTTTGCCATACCGGTATTCAAGTTATGTAACATTTTGTCATTGACATCCCTATTATTGTATATCACAGACCAGCATAGAATGGCTTGGTGAATTGTATTTTTGCTCAAAGAAGAAAATGTTTTTCACCATTAAAAATGTATACATGTTCATTCTGTGTTACTTATTACTTAATTCCAATGTATCTGCCAATCATTAGATAGATTATATGGAGTTTATGTAATATCTGTTATGTAATGGGAGGTATCAAATTACAGGTACCCATTGTTTAAGCAAAAATTCCACTACCACTGCTGAATATGTGTTTAACTGTCCATCTACAAGACACTGTTTTACATCACAGTGCAGGTGGACACAATTAGCATCATATTAGAGAAACAGTATACCAAAGTTATCTATTTTGAGATAAGAGGGCCAGTGATGGTGTTCAGCAATGACCAGTTTTCACCATTCAGGTGCATCTCTTATATAGCATAAGTACTGTATATTGTTACACACTCTATTGTTGGATGGTGTGATCATGTTGAACATATTGTTGGTACATGTTGTCCATTGGAGCATATTAGAATCGCCCGGACTTTATAATGCGGAACTATAAGTGTCAAAGGAGAAATGGGATGAGAAGCCGGTGCCGTCATCACTTTAAAAAAAAAAACAATTTCTTCAATACCAAGAATGTCGAGTGCACTGATGATGGGCCAGAAACTGTGACACCAGAACCACCGAGTACAGGCCTCACAACATACCCGAGTACATCAAGAGCAACTGCAGCCAGTGCCAACTGGGGCGACTATTCCCTGAGGTCAAGGTCACAAACTACTGTGGACTGCAAGAGTGGTGGCCACGCAGCAAGGTAGGTTGAATAATCTTAACACTGACTTTCCTAATTCGATTTGGAAGCATTAAGAAAAATAAATGCAAAAATTATTGTGTGCCACTCATTTGAACCGTCTCGGGCCTCAGGCAGAGAAAAAGTATCTCAGACAGTTTTGCGACCAGTGTAGACCCATATTAGCCCGTACATTCACTAAGATTGCATGCAGTAGTGTCCTGCAGCACAGCAATACAGTAGATACCGTAATAACCCTACATATTGGACAACATTTGTTTTGGGACACCCACAGAAGTAGTGGTCCAACATATAGTGTTAATATGATACCTATCATACTAACGCATGTCACAAACCACCATATTACTCTTTGCAGTGAGCCTGTTGCTGTTGCGGACAAGGAGACGATAGAGAGTGACAGTGGGGCAGGTGCAGGCGCAGGCAACCGCATCGTTAACGTGGAGAAAAATGCAAACATGTGGAACAAAGTGTTTCGCGAGCATCGGCAGCAGAGCCCACAGTGTGACGGATATATCAGCTGGGACATGCGAAGGGAGCGAAACTGGGGGATGTCCACTGACGAGTACGCGATGTGCAGCAAGTGCGATTACCGATCAGGACGTTATGTTCTATACGAACAGATAGTGACCGCTGGCCGCTGTGGCCGTCGTGCTGCCAACATTATCTGTGGAGTACATGTTGGCCTATCTCAGGTATCAATGGGTCCCACTGGTCTAAAAGCTGTCTTGCACAGCTGCAATATCCCTGCACCATCCAAATGCGGCTTGCAGAAAACAGCAAATAGGATTCTGCCTAAGCTGCAGGCAGAGAACTCCAGGGATATGCAGAGGCTACTTCGTGAAACCAAACGCAAGATGGCCGAACAAGGCTTGCCAGACAGCCAAATGGCATTTCAGGTGGATGGCACCTATAACAATGCAATATACTCTGGCATTGGTAAGACCCCGTTCTGCCCTGCAACTCAGACATGCCTAGTTGTAGCAGAAAATGCCACTCAGAGCATAAAGTGGTTGGTCTCGTCAACAAGAATAAGCTCTGCAGCAAAGGAAAACTGCACACTAGTGACGAAGAAGTGTCAGAGTGCAACTAGCAGTGCAAACATTACCATGCAGACCAACATCGGTGACGAGCGCACTTGGGCGAAATAATATTTCACCCAGCTGAAACAGTGTGAAAATATTGAGGTCAGTCATATAACCACTGACCCAGACACAGCCAGCCACAGAGCTGTGAAGTCCCTGTATACTGATGGCATCACAAGCACATGTCCTGACAGTGCAATTGACACAAGGCACCTGGGTCAGAATCATAGGAAATTTATTAAGAAGAACAGTGCTCTTCTCAATGTAATGCCTGGTACAACCGTCAAGGCACGAGAAAAGTCACGGAACAAGTTTGCGCTAGACCTTGCACAAAGATGTCAAGCAGAATTTAACAGTGCTTTTGAAAAATGTCAGTCTGACACACAAGCACTTATTAACAACCTGTCCCATGCTAGTGATGCCATAATAAAATGCTACCTTGGAGACCACTCCATGTGCAAGGAGCATTCCAATGTGTGCCCTGACAAAACAGGCAGGGACTGGCTTTCACGAAGTAGCTTCCTGTCCAGTGGCTTCAAAATAACTGGCAATGACAAGAACTCGAGTGAGTCACTGCTTCGCATGCTGGTCAACTACCGACTGAGCCGCACAATGGTTATGTAAACTAAGCATAACACTAACACACAGAAGTGTGAAAGTGTAAATAAGATAATAAAAAAGAAGCTTACCATCCAGGTTGACGTTCTCTCGGAATATGCAGGGCAGGGCTCACAGTGCAATACACTCTGCTAATAACGGTCCGGGTCAATCCGTTGTAAAGCTGTGCTCGGCGGCAGATTCCGCAATCGATACAAGCTCGAAAGTCTATGCTCAACTGAAACGAGAACAAAGACAGTATGAAAAGCATAAGCAATACAAAACCACCGAAAAATTCAAAGCTAAAAGGGCTGCAAAGAGGAACTTTCTCTTCAAATTATACGAAAGGTTTCAGAATAAAGCCACTTACAAGAAAGGTCTACTACTCACACCAGTTGCCAACAAACTGAAGAAAAAGTACATTGAGCTAGATCATAACTATAACTGAAGTGTTACGTTCCCATAAGTACACACATTTATAACTGTTGAGAGACATTCAAAACAATTTCTTCTCTTGTGACGCAGACACTCAGAATAACACATGATATTACTTCATTTTCCACAAAATCATATGCTGTAATCCCTCATTTGAACCGTCTCAATAAGGCGATTCATTCATAATATTTTGCATTACAGCACATAGTTTTGAAGATAAATTAGGAAAGCAGTTTAGCAACTATTTTGTGCGTGGAAAGAAATAAAATTGCAATTTCCACCGATATTTGTATCGCTGTCGCCGCTGAATATTCTTATGTTTTTAAATATCCGGTCAGTTAAACCCGAATTCACTTACGCAAGTAAACAATGGGGCTCATGTGATCTTGAGCACACTCCTTGCAACAAGCAATGATGTCTTTCCATATTTATTTCATGGGTTTCTAGTACCAAATGGTCCTTGTTTATACACATTTTTTTTATGGCAAATGTGTGAAACCTCCAGTTTTCCGTTTGTTTTAGGGCATGTCTTTAACATTGTAGCCGGGGTTAATCCATGAGCTAACATGTATGCCACTCTGTGGCAGTTGTATCTGGTTGCATAATCACGGCCGAACTCTGAAACCCAGATAATCCCATATCCCTGTTTGGATGTGGGCCCCAACCACAGAATGCACCCATGACTGCTGGAGTTGTCCCCCTTATCACAGTGTGAACTGCTGAACAACTTGTCAGACAGCCTATTAAAAGCTTCTGCAGGGGCAGCCATTAGCATGCTGGCAGTGAAATGCAACAAACTGATGCTGAGCATACTGGGTAGGCTGGCTTACCTCATAATATTGCCAAATATGGTCTGCATTTCCAAAACAACGTCACGTTTATATACAGCACTATACCACATATAGGAAACAGACAACCAATACATTTCCCATAGCCGTACAGTCACATAAACATGCCAGCCACAGTTTACCTGCGACAAGTCTCCTACTTTCGACTATATTTCTTAAGTCGCAGTCCAAATCCGGTTCTAGAGCCATATCAAACACGGGGTCATGCGGGTTGATCTGAAGAGTTATTTCCCCAAATATGGCGGCACCGTCTACTTTCACTTTTGGACGGCCAGTAAAATCTGAAAACCACCATCCCATTGTTTTCGCAAAAAAAATAAAATCTCCAGCACGTGCACCATGCAAATAATATACAAACATGTTTGGCATAGATATACCTTTGCTGTCGCCTACATTTTATTTATCTCTCTGTCATAATAATAACAATCAATGCCGTTGTTCTGAGAATTTACTCCTTGTTGCTAAGCTGTACCAGGACTGGTTTACTGTCTATATTATTCATAAGTTGACTGTGTCCTATAGTTGTACGTCCGGTGGTCGGCACACCCTGTGAATCAGCTCAGGGGAAAACAGGTGTAAGCTCCACCGACCTCTCCACAAAAGTAGCAGTAACCCGCTATAAATAATGAGCGACGTTGACACAGTGGGGATCTCGACTACGGAAGCCCATTAGGGCCACTTCACTTTTATTTAATTTCCATTTATTCAAGATATTTTCTTGAATTTTCAAGATACTTTCTTGAATTTTCGAGATCTTTTCTTGAATTTTCGAGTTATTTTCTTGAATTTTCAAGACACTTTCTTGAATTTTCGAGATATTTTCTTGAATTTTCAAGATACTTACTTGAATTTACGAGATGTTTTCTTGAATTTTCAAGATGTTTTCTTGAATTTTCAAGTTCTTTTCTTGAATTATCTTGAATAAAAGGAAATTAAAAAAAAGTGAAGTGGCCATAATGGGCTTCCGTACGATGGGTATAATTTGGATAGTGTTCACTTTAATTAAAACTTACTTGATATCGTCTGTTCATGATTGAAAAATACAAACACCATGTCATGAAATAACGGTGAAATGTCTCTAAACTGGACACCTTGAAAACGTGTGCCAACTTGGAATGTGAGTTCAAATGTTCAGTTACATGTACAATTCTGTCCTGACTGAAACTATTTGATTTTACAAATTAAGTGACTATGATTTATTCATCACATGCAATGGTGTGGGACAAGGATATTCCACCCGAGTGTCAGAATAATTTTTTTTTATTTTTTTTTTATGTTGTCAGAAACGATGCTTTGCCGAATTTCTGACGACATATTCTGATCACGATGGTGAATATCTTTGTCCCGCACCAGTGAATATGATGGATACGTTTTCTCGCCCCTATATCATGTATATAGAACCTATTTGCGAATCTCAAAATGTGTATCTGACCCAGAATAAAACTGAACTTTGTATTCGCTGAATGTAGGCGACAGTTGATGCGTCCAATGTGTTCGCCATGTCAACAAGTGGGTTAAAACAACGTTTTCATTAAAGCAAAGTTTTCACCCACGAATTGGACGCTAATGCCAGTTCAGAGGATCGTCACTCAGTGATCCGAATCTTCCGCCTGTGCGATCATGGACAGACATATCATCGGAAACAAAATGTGAAACCAATTAATAAGGACAATATTATTTACGGGTGCTCAGCTTAGAGAGGTTCCACTTATATTGTAGGACTTCCGGAGGTTAACTCACCCCGCTCATGGGAAAACGTCTCTACCCTTTGCGGCATGTATGTAATGTAGAATGTTGGAACTGGAAACTCTGGGGAAGGTCACCGTTTCACTGTGATCAACTGGAAAAGTGGGACTTATAGGTTTTGTGAACACTGTATATCCAGAACAGCCTGCAATGAAACACCCGTCATATTTCTTGTTAGCAGGAGTGTGCTATTCGATATGTTTGATAGCTGTAAATGTGTGAATGTAAGCACAGCGAGTTACACAACTAAGGCAACGTAAATACATGCGATATTGCCCGCGATTTGTGTTGCGCTTAGCGGTACCACTACAGGACGCGACGTCAGTATAAATCCTTATCCCGCCGCCAGAGAGCGCTAGTAGACAAAGAGCTACACATTTAAAATGCTCAAAGTGTTGGGAATTAATATTAGTCTGATGCTCATGAAACCTCAGTTGTCAGTGTTAGGTATCCCTGATGGTAATGCATGTTCACGATTGCAAAGCACTAAACATGTCTTAAGGTACACTACAACAACTGTAAACCGGGAATTCATACAATCCCCGTGTTCCACTTTGAACAGCGGTACTGATATTTATCCCGTCAACACAGTGCGTATGTGCCGTGAAACATTTTTGATATCCTGTCAATACGACCTAATCACTGCGTAGGAATATGTGCGGTGGCTTTTGTATTGCATGTTAAAGCTGTTGACGGGATAAATAGAATAGTAGGTTAGTGCCGTGAATGGAAAACAATATCTGGCGCGGCACGGAAACGGGATGTGCTCGGCAGAGCCTTGCCCATCCCGTTTCCTGAGCCTTGCCAGATATTTTTTCCATACACGGCACTAACCTACTATTCTCTATGTATGTGTGTCTGACGGCAATGTATGTTCATACATGTCTGCATATAGGCATACATGAGTTACAGTGTAATCTCTGCAAAGCTGGCACGCTGTGTATCTTACAGGACGTCTTGTTTAGAGAGGATCAACATGGAACATCGTCTCACCAGTGATTGTAATCTTGCTGAAAATAAAACATGACGTTGATTTTCATCCGTGTAATTTTATATCTCGGGATAGTTGCACAATAACATTTCTATCTTTCGCTTATGTACATGTAGTACTAGATCGAACACATGCTGTAATCAACATGTGATGTTGGATTTTCACAAATTGTTCAACAACAATCCTATTCCCAAGTTGGTGCATATACATGAGCAGTAATAAACTACATGTACGGATGTGTGACTGTGAGAACGTGGATACGGGGTACACTTGCACAAGTGCAGCCTAATCACGATCTACGCTGTTTATCATTTAGTTAGCGACGTTATCTTACTACCGTAGAAAACATTCAGTCCAGTTGTTGAAAACTGTGTTAGATGCGTTTTGTCAGCCGACTGATAGGTTTGATCAGGTCAACCGTACTCTGCCTATATTGTATCGTACGACTAGTCGTTGACGCCGTCCTAATAGCTGTAGCATTGTAGTTAGTGTGAGATAACATATGAAGCCGCCTTCATAACTGGAGCAGATATTTGAGACACGCCCCAGGCTATCTGCTCCAGTGATGAGGACGGCGTCATCAGCAGGTGTGATTCTACTCACGTGTATATATTGCTACAATATTGACACAGATTTAGAGAAATGTGGCTGACAGTGAGCGGTGTGTGTAATGTATACCAGTTGAACACACAATACATCCATAGTGTGAGGTATGTTACAGGGCAGCCAATCCACCATTCACAGCACCCAGATTATTCACGGTGTGCGTAATGTACACCAGTTGAACACACAATACATCCATAGTGTGAGGTACATGTATGTTACAGGGCAGCCAATCCACCATTCACAGCACCCAGATTATTCACGGTGAGCGTAATGTACATCAGTTGAACACACAATACATCCATAGTGTGAGGTATGTTACAGGGCAGCCAATCCACCATTCACAGCACGCAGATTATTCACGGTGTGCGTAATGTACATCAGTTGAACACACAATACATCCATAGTGTGAGGTATGTTACAGGGCAGCCAATCCACCATTCACAGCACCCAGATTATTCACGGTGTGCGGTTTACAGAGGTTCCGCGATCTTCATATACGTGTTCACCAATGTGTTGTTATCTCTAAACCGGAGAGGAATGACAACAACAAAACATGTATTCCGCGTCCAATGTCATATGTCCAATGTTTCCATATAAATGTGACCCACCAGACATACAGGTTGAATAAGCGACATGTGAAGACCCAGATTAGTCTGCGCATGGGTTTTGCGACCAATGTCCGCACATTCTGATCTAGATCTACACTGTTCGCCATTATATCAATAAAGCGCCTGACATGCTTTAATCAATCAATATTGATAGGTATCGACTGACTGTGGGAGTAATATTTGATCAGGAGCTACACATAAGCCCCATTTCTCCAGTCACAGCCACATATCAGGGTGGGCAGTGAACGTCACACACACAGACCCGCTTCTAACTAGTACGTGTTATCTAAAGATCCCTGTAACTACTGGAGCAAGTACAGGGGTCAGTGGAAGAAGGGGGCTACCTCCCTCATGGATTACTGTCTCTTTCACAAAACCTGTCCGAGTTGTGTACACTTGTTCATATATATTAATATGTATATATAGAGCTAAATGCAATGTCGTCTTCCGTTCCTGCCTATGGACGCCGTCAGTGTCTCCCGTATGATAATGCCCGATAGTTATTTCGAAACAGCATAAAGTACATTGTAAAATGGAAGCTGTCAACACCGGTAATGGAAGGCGCAGTGAATAATCTAGTTTCGCCATGATTAACCAGTTATGTTCCATAGCGGTATTCAGCATTAGTCACTGATGGTCTATCATTGGCGAACACCGTAGACCGTGATCCCACTGCACTTGGTTCCATGATCGTCACAAACATCGTAAATTCTGCCAGCATGACACAACCAGTAGAATCATCTCCAAATCCACCGGAAGCGGCGCCCGGAATGTCGGCCATACACGTAGACACTCGTTTCATCTTTCTACAATGGTCAATATAGCAATACGCCCCTTATTCTAATGCGATAGAACATGCCGAAACACATGTTTCGTTTAGTAACCGGTGCAAGAAATGTGCGCCGGTTACTAGACGAAAACTGCCTTTATGTAATAGCTCTAAGTAAAGTGAGTGGCATCTCGTCAGGAAACCGATACATTTTTCTACATGAAACGTTTTGCGCCGGTGCGGAGTGCAGAACCAGTGATTAGTTGAATGTATGAAATACGGAGACGCTATTTGGGAGATAAACCCATAGACATGCACGGCCACAGAAGCGTGTTACGGCTGACAGTGAAATGTTTTAATCATACATACAATCGTCCAATTTCACTCGTGAATACGCGGATGTTTGTTGTAGAACATCCGGAGGTTGACACACCCAACTAATGAGAAACGTCTATATATGTACGCCCACGGCAGCATGCCATTCCCTCTGTATGTAATGTCGAATGTTGGCGGTAAAATCAAATGTGGCCGTGACTGTACAAATGGCACATAATGGGACGTCTGACATGATCAAATAACGCACTCCTGTAGCATGATAACGATATATATCGCTTAAACGTGAATGACGAACATACGGACAGAACGATGGATGGACACCCGTGACGATGTGGATGTGTATGCTGATCTGGGGCTACACGGACTAAACCTCGCTTTATCGTAACATTGTTTTTCGTGCCGACATTGATACACGTGAGATGATATTGACTAACAGTTGACGATGGCTACATGCTGAGTGTAGCTCAGACTCAACCAAACATTTTGGCACAGAACAGGCAACATTGATATACATGGGGTGATCAGGGTCTACGTGTTCAGCACAATGTCATTATGAGTGCCCTGGCATGTATGTATGTCGGATGTGCAGAAGAATTGCTCTAACACGGGTGTTATTTATCGGGTGTCATCAGTAACACAACGTCACTCTCCTCATATTGTTTCATTTGATGAAACTCCAGACGCAAGCGAGAGACGGTGGCCACAGCGGCCGCGTTCGTGTTGGAATGAATATCATAATATGTATTGCATAAGCACAGTATAATGCATTGAATGGTCACATAAAACGTGCTCTGGAGCGGTTTTCATTTATATACATGTATTTATCACGTACTACATGTACGTTCATTGGGAACTGGCCACACATTTAACATTTATACAGCTAATGTCCGTTTTCCACATAAAAGCATGGTTTTGCAGCATCCAATGGAAATGATTCTAAAGTGCTGATAAACCATGTTTTAAACTTGAAAATATGAAGCAACAGCATGCGACATATTCGTTTCCCCACTTTCGTTTCCCGCATTGCCTTGTACTAAATACATTGTGTCGCGTCTAAAGCAATACGTTTTCCGTCAACGGAGTGGCCAACTATCGACATCATTGGCAAAAATGTCATGTTTATTAAATACGGAGACGTGACAAGGGAGATAATCCTATACACGGCCATATAAACTATCCACATAACGCCATTTAGTGACAGTGCACAGCAAGGATAAAAAGTGGGTGGACGATTTTCAATATATTTCAGTACCGACCCTACAATTTACACCAGTGTGTCTAAAAATAGGTTTATGGATATTTCTTGACTTTGTGAGGCTTGACTACTGCCTGTTCCACAATTTGCTGCTGACATCCCTTTGGCTATTAAACATATTAAATCTAAATAATATTTAAAAGGTCACCCTCCCCAATTTTTTTTATTTGATGACATTCCATTGCGAAAAATCAATTTTCCAATGGGAATTTAACATGGGACAAAAAGGAGGAGGAGGTGATCAAAAGGATGGAGCAATTATTTTTTTTAAATTGACTCTGAAACCTGGTGAAATAGCTTGGAAATGATGTAAATAAGAAAATAATTCTTCGGCAGCAAAACGTGGAACAGACAGTAGGTGTATTTCTTAGAGTATTGCATAATTCTACAAAACTCAATGTTAGCTCCGGTTGATTTTGACATCTTGGAAAATGGTGAATGTCTCGCCTGTACGGTTTCACATCAGAATTTAAGGTATTTTTCGGACATTTGTAGCGAACATTTGAGATGGTTATGACGCCACTTTGGAATCATTTTCAGAAAAAAGGTGTGGTGTTTACATGTGATAGAACAAGTCATAGAAAAGCCTCTGTGCCTCATATCTTCATGAAAATAATTCCAACAAATTCAGTCGTGTTGTGTTCACATGTAATGCTGTGCGCACATAGGTGCAAAATACCATGGTATGTCTATGTATGATTAGCTACAGTATGCCATATGTTCTACTTTGCACGTTGCGTTCTTTGTCCAACGCCAGAAGAGGTGAACATGGCTGATGGCTGGAACACACAAAGATGGCCAAGTTGGCCACTCCATGTGCTGTACAAGATACAGTAATGAGACAGTGTTCACATATACATATATTCCATCATCACATTTACGAAGCACTTATATTTGAATCAAAGGATGAGCAAACTATGCCTATATGTGTTACTGATTGTGTTCATCATACGCCGAACTCCCGAACTCTGATGTAATATCCTGAAATCTCAATGGCAATGGAAACTGGACATTTAGCCGACAACACGTTTGTTTCCAAATTCTTAGATAAAATAAATGGATGAACTCACGGTTGGGTAATGATTTATTAGTAGTTCTATTTGAGAACATGCAGTTCCAGCGCCTTACCGTGCTCACGTTTCTGTCCCAAATATCTTGCATTTTCACATTTCCGGTTCCGTTTGAAAAACGATATGGCGTCATTCTGGACGCCGGAAGTAGCAGTACAAAATTCCGAGTTTATTCTTGGGAGACTCGGCCGGGCTCGATTCCGGTGCTCGAAGAAATGTTCTACAGTAAAGTGACTCCGGGAATTAGTGCATTCGAGAATGACGTGGCTGACATACCGAAATATATCAAGGCACTCGTAGACACGATACAAGACTCAATTCCGGGATCTGTCAGGAGCGTGACACCAGCTTCTTTTATTGCAATAGCCGGTATGTATTCTATTTTATTTGATCAAATCAATGGAGTACGTGTAATAAAGGGGCTACCCCCTTCGTCCACGGACCCCTTCAATTGTCAATACACATGCAGTAGAAACAGAGCTTAAACTTATTTATTTGACAACGATCAGCCTGCGCTAGACTAAACTAGCATGCCATGTCTTTATATCATAGTTACCTTGTATTCGTGAACCACGCCAATATACTATTAAACTCCTAATACAGTAAAACCTCTATAAACCGGACACTCTGTGAGGCCGCCAGGATGTCCGCCTTAGAGGGGTTTCACTGTAAATCAGGCATTTGATCATTCTGAGCCATATGTGTGTGCTATGCGATCATGAACATACATTGTAAATGACCAAGACAAATACGTGTTTCCGTGGTGTCCGGCTTAGAGAGGTTTCACTGTCTTGTACGAAGTTTACAGCTTTAGTGGGACGGACCCTTGAAGTCTCTGAGACTCACTCACGGGCAGCAGATTAAACAGCAAGTGATCCCACAGCCTGTAGTTTGATCTTCAGAAAAGTCAACGAACACATTTGCACAAGTTCTGAGAATAAAGGGAATGGTTTTATTTGTGAACATTTCAAGCTTGGAGTACATTTATATTGGATCATGTGAAAAGTTTATGTCTGTCTCGGTCGACGTTTGAACTCAAGTTGTTTTATATAATTCACAATTAAATGGAAACAACATAAACCACAGTTTGTGGGAACATGGTTCAATTATACACAAGGGGCTTACTGATCTTGGGCACAGTGTAGGCCCTGATCAGACTGCGCATCGGCGCAGCCTGATCAGGGCATACACTGTTCGGTATTGAGTTGGGGATACACTTCTGGTGTCAACTTCTATAAACTTCGTACGACTAAGAAGTTTTATAAATATATAACTAAAATAAAGCAAAGTTGGTAACGCTGTGCTGGATGTATTCCAATGAAGTGGCCTCTACGTCTAGGTTGAAAATGGTAGCATTTATAAACCAAGTCAATATAAGATTAAAATCATCGTTCAAACATGTTTCCTTACTTGTACGAAGTAATACATAAGTAATACATTCCCTGTATTGTTGCTTTTTTCTGTGAATGTAAAATATAAACAAAAAAGAATACGCACATTTAATCAGCCTGTAATCAGGTTTTACATGTCCAATTTACACCTCACTAGCGCGTGTCAATCACGTAATCACTCGACAATGTCGAGGAGGTAATTTAATGATTGTTTGTGGCTGTGACTGGGGAAATTGGGCTTACGGGATTTGTGACCAGTGTGGCTCCTGATCAAATAGCACACCCATATAGCCTGACAACGATTGATATTGCTTGTATGACGGGTGTTAACTTGCACAGGCTGATTTGGATATACACTTGATGCAAAAAGCATATGCGCCATTTCTCCAGCAACGGTCACATTTTAAAATGGTACTAAGGATAACAAATATCGTCGTCTGCCACATTTTCATATTTATAGTACTTTTGGCTTCCATTCTAGTAGTGTACTGTAAAATTATTGTTTATCATTGATATAAATTATACAAATTAAATTAACACTGGACCGTCGGCTGACATTACGAGCGCATTCTATTCATGGCCTACACCAATCAGTATATAGTGCACTTACTGTCACCAGCAAAGCGATTTGACCATGTTCCTACTATGCCAGTCAAACTGACATTGACTCCAACGTACGTTTCAGACGAGGAGCCAATTCTGATATGTTCAGCGAAGGTTCAGTGATTGAATGACGGTCCGTATATAACCTGTTGGATCATCATTTTCAGTTGACGGGTCACATGTCGATATATAGTGTCCTTGGAATTATATTACAATATTTGTATATTGAGTTCGTAATCGTATTATTATAATTCTTTCCATATGCTAACCAAACTGTCGGCGTCGCTCGTTACACCGGAAATGAGCACGGAGAAGCCGCCACACACCGGGCACTCGTCTCCATGGCGATACTCGGCTCTCCGGACCGGAAGCTGCTGCAACTACTGAGCCTTACATACGGCCGTGGCAGATGACTTCGCTAAGGGCGACTGCCGCAGACGACAGGCGAGACGCAAGTCGCGCAGCAAGGTGAAATCGGCCAGCAGTCCCACAGTAGTAGACTAGTAGACATGGTGCTAGTATCTCTCTCTAAAAGTGGTTTAACTAACATGATGGACATTTGTTACCGTTACTCACAGAAATGGCGATATACATATAACGCGACAAAGTGTAATGCAATTGTGTGTAATGAAAATAAACCAGAATATGTACAAAGTAACCGTGAGTGGAAACTGGGTGACGAAGCGGTAAATGAATGTGAACAGTATACACGCCTTGGAATAATATGCAACACATATAATATTATGTCACTAGTTATTAATGCAACAGAAGCGTGCAATAAAATCAGAGCAACATTTTTCGGTCTTGTAAACGACGGTCTTAACAAGTTTGGCCTTCACCCGAGTACATCCAAAAGCGTATACGAATCTGTCGTGTTACCCAGGGCTTTATATGGATGCGAACTTTGGAACAATTTGATGCCAAGTGACATTATGAAATTAGAACGGGCACATAGTCTTTGTGTAAAATATGTTCAAGATATCCCGCGACGGACTAAAACGGACATAGCACTGAACACAATTGGCTGTCTTCCAATAGAAACTGTGATTGATAACTTCAATAAAGGTTAATCTCCGGTTCTTAGGAGAACTCTGTATGTTTCAATATAACAAGCCAGTACGAGTTATCTTCCTTAATAGACTGACAACTTACTACACAAACCCAAGTGGTATTCAAGGATTTATGCCAGACATTTGTCGTGTATTGCGAAAATATTCACTGGATTATATTATTGATGAATTCCTAAACGGTGGACAGTTTGTATCTAAAGGTGCATGGAAACATCTTGTCAATACAGCGACTATTTATTATGAAAGTCTTCAACTAGACGCCCGGCTGCAAAGTAATGAACCCCTTTATAAACTGTTGATTATATCTGAGCCAGTTAGCCCATGCCCGCTGTGGAAATTTAGCACGGGTAACGGAAATAGCCTGCGCCAGTGTCGTTCGGCAGTTGTGCTCATGTGCAAATTATTCTCTGAGTTTTACCGCCAGGTGTTGCATCAGCACGGACAATAAGGTATTCCATTGTATTTACGAGTGTCCATATTCAGGACAAAAATGTGGCGTGATCTAATCACAAACTGTGAAATTGAATTTTTCTCGACATTCATCACACTATCTCCGGAATTACAGGTGTATGTCTTGTGTTTGGATATGAACATAGGATGTTGGCTACTCATACAGGCACAGACACAGTACTAGACGTGTCTGTTTATTTCTTACATGGTATCAGGCATATGTTTCACATTTAGAATGTACATGGACCAGATTGTGAAGATGAAACTTGACTTACCGTATATGCTATATACCTAGGCTAAGGTTTGGAGCGATTATTACTGACTGAGCCTAGAAATGTTATGTGGTTATAAGCGATATATGTGAGGCGACGTGGTAAATTGAGATATAATAACTTGCGATTTGATGTCTTCAATGAGATTTTTGTTTTCATACACTAATCCGGTGTGGAAGCTGTCTGCGGCGTCATTATGAATAGTGCTACCTACATGTATGATCGAGCCGTACGGTTGTGCGTGTAGATCTGGGCGCGTATTATTTATAGGTCCCACGTCAAATTGACACACTGTTCCCACGGAACCGCACATATAAAGCGCATATTTCCAACTGTATACGTTCTATGTACAGTATTAGTTGTGTAACTTCACCATTCCAATATTTCACCATGCTTAATTACATGTTCATAGTTGTGCTCTCCTACTGGAGGAAATAAAAATTACTACTACGACGTGGGACGGTCCGCCACGACATAAATGGACTAGTCTGAAAACATTTTATGACAGTTGGAATGGATTGGATTGGATTGGATTGGATTGGATTAGCATATCACAGTCCATTCCAGTTGCTTAGTGTTGAAAGGGTTAAACATATTATAGAAGAGGATTTATCGATGGTTTTCCGAGGTCGGATACAACCTCGTATGGAAACAAATGAAATACTGCGTGTAACGCCCTAGCATCCATAGTGCGGTACCAAATGCAGAAATGACATTTGATTACGAGCTACACTGGTCACAAATAATAATAATCCTCATTTATATTTATCCAGCCATAGCCACAGCTATCCCCTTTATCTTGGCAGATGGCAAAGAGAATAGTATGTTAGTGCCATAAATTGGAAAATGTCTGGCCATGCTTAGGAAACGGGGTGGGTTGTATTTTTAATGTACCCTTGCTTTCTTTGGCTGCCGGTGTGGACATTCGTGTGCTGACAGGCCACATTTCTAGTATTTCCATCATTCTTAAACGTAATGTTATGAAATAAACTCACATTCAAATAGGCTTAGTTATTATAATACAGGCACTCTGTTATTTTGTTTGTGTTCTACATCTCAGTTGAACAACGGGTTATGTATTAGAGATGCTATATACATGAGGTAATTCAGGTGACAGTCATATTGACAGTAAGATGTTTGTTTATATCGTCTTCTTATCTTACAATGCAACGCAATACGTAAATATTGTTTCCATATTGACGGCTCGTGAGTTCATATTAGTCAATGATGAAACTACGATCCACATTTCAAAATAGTTCGTTCTAAATCACCACTAATTTGCTTGTTTTATGTATAATGTTTTGAAGCGCATATACATTGCGTATGATGTACGTATATAATTAAAGGGTTATTTGATTTTTCGGGTTTTTGCAGCGTTCGATATTGCGCGACTTTAGGCCACATAAAACTAACAAATAACAAACATCTCATATGTTTGAAATGGAGTGTATGACACGTGTATGGCATTTTAATACAACTGAGTCAATGTGTCATATTTTACATCATTGTTATAATTTTCTTAAAGGTACATGCCCACTCAGTAGGCACAAACAAATAAGTGTATAATTGTGTCACTATTCCACCACTGGCAGTTCTAAATATTACGAGTGACTTCTATACAGATATAATAATTTAGTAATATTTATTTTACTGATAATGACGCGCGTTGGTATCGGGCTATTTTCATATGCAAATGAGGCATGGTATTTTGTAATTATTTATACTAATGAAATGCGTCATCTGAAAAAATAATATTTTCGACAAATTATAAAGTCTGATAATTGCAGATATATACAGAGTATTGTCACGACCAAGGCAGGTAGCGTGGAGTGGTGGACATATTTTTATAAACAAAACCTTGTCATCAACTATAAACTTTAATTATTGTCAACTAGCTTCATTTAACATTAGTTAACCGTTTCCTAGTTTCTGTGTTCAAAGTCACTTTTTCTCTGGATCAAAATCACAAAAATTCACTATAAACTCTCAATGCTGCATTAACCCTCCTAAATGTTAATTAATATGGGTAAAAAGAAATAATAATAGACTCAAAACCAAATTTACCTAAGACTAACAAAAACACGTCTTGTCTCTATAAATGTCAATGGCGATCTCCACGATTTCTGCTATCCATCTCTGCAATATTCTGCCGACAGGCAAAAAAACGCTGACATCTTGCAGAATTCTGCCAAGATGACATAATTCTGCTATACCGTTGCAGAATATGACCCAGAAAGAAAGTGACTTATCTTCACCAATGTGAATTAAAGTATGCTAAAAATTCCTATGTACTGAAAGATTAATCTATAATACATCATTTTCTCACATCAGTCGCAAATATCTTAGTTTGGAAATATGAGAAAAGATCGGAAGAAATAAACTCTGCGATAAATTCTGCTTTGTTTTGCGGAATTCCGCGCAGAGGTCAGGGGTCGCGGAGATTCACGCGAGCATCTTCGGACTTCCGTTTTCAGATCGAGGCTGCACATTGAAAACAAATTTACACGCGGATTTCCGCACAATTACTTCTAAAATGCACCGAAGTGAGATAATGACAGTGAATATTAACTATGTGGATATGATAAGATATAAGTACTCTATCATGGAAATCAATTGTAATAACGGTAAGTGTAGGAATGGTCCGATTTAAAACGACCGAAAGTGGAAATAGAAAATAACCATTCCCCACTCACCGCGTAATAAGTACAAAACAGCTAGGCATGCATTTACATTGTATGTGAGATACAAAGTATTACATTACCCTCTGCCTCGACGTTTGTGTCCCTACAAACATTTCGTTCACAATCATCAATATAAAATTTCCCAGTTATTCGTCGTATTCAGTTATCAATATTAGTCATTACATACACAATATCCATAAGAATTCAGTCTCGTATGACGGTATTAAATTGCATCGCTCAGTATCGAAATGCAGTAAACAGTCAACCTAATCATATTGAACATGTACAGTACACACACTCGCTTACTCAAAGAACACGTGAATGAAGAAATTTACATGAAAATGGACCTAAACTATGTAGTCTGAGTTAGCGAGTGTCTACTGAACAGGCTATATAATAACATTTTTAACTATCTCCGGTCCGGCAGTTTATATTTACGCGACGGAGCGGGCTCCTAGATCGACGTCTGTTACCAGTGTTGTTTTCATCTTGACGCCCTCTATATAAATCAGTCTGTCTGCCCCTTGTGAAGTCCTCCTGCCTGCTATGATTATGCTCTTGATTTCCTTTTGAATTCCTCTCAAATGCCTCTCGCATTCGTGCGAACTGCACTGTTTGTTCTCTTATTGCTGCTGTCATGTTGCGTGACGCGTCGAGAATGGCGGAGGTTGCCGAACTTATTTCACGTAGCATGCCTTCCATTGCTACTCCTAGCGTTGTTATGTCATTTTTTATGGGAACTATGTTTACCGATGTCGCGCTACTGGATGACGATGATGATGAAGATGAATATGATGGAGCTGGGAGCATAACACTTTTGTTGGGGATAAGCCCACTAGTAGGTGATGTTAAAATTGGCGCTGTTGTCACTTCTGGTGCGTCTAACAGCTGGAGGTCTGCACCCAGTAAGCTTGGTAATATGTTTATGGTGTTGACACTATGACTTCTGTGACCATCACTTTTAGCCAGCAGCACCTCCTTCATTATATGCGCGTTCATGTGTTGATTTTCCGTCTGTTTCCGCGTAGCTGACTTTCTTGATCTGGTCTCAAACACATTTAAACTTTCCTCTTTGTTCATCCGCACATAGTCCACACCCTGTTGCGGCACAAATGGAGAAATGTTCTCTAAGAGAGAACCACTTTCGTATACCTGTTCCCCCTTCAGTAACATGGTGTTCACAGTGGCCTGGTGTGTGGGGTAACTATTTCCTAGTATGTGCTTTTCTAACTCTTTCTTTGATGTTGTAACAAACTTGCATATCATGCAGTAATAGGGCACACTGTCCAACGCCGTGTGCTTCTTGAAAATGTGTAGCACTACTTTATTCTTTTCACCCTGATATGTGGTATTCTGATGGATACACTTAGACAACTGTAGCACCGCCCTCTTGTAGCAGCAGGAGTTTGCTTGTGTTGGACGGGAGCCATGAGGTGGGATACACTCGAGTTTATCTGTCTCGACATCTTGTTGAATTTTCTCGCTGAGGATAACGCTGAAGATAGACAATGAGACAAGTGTGAGCCTTATGATGACGTTGTTATTTTGCCTGTAAACAATTTTATGGCTTGATGATTAGTTTAGTTATCCACCTGGGTGGGCTTTTGCCCTGATATGGCTTCAATTTGTCATGATGTACTACCTTACCCAGACCCTCTGCACTGAATTGAATCTTGTAATTCTGATCAGACAACCGTTGTTTCACCAAAAAAAGGTCCAGAATATGGGAATACTAGCTTGGGGTTCACACTCTGCTTCCTAGTAGCCTGTAAATACCACACCAGATCACCCTCATTGTACCTATTAAAACGCGTATTATTATCGTAAATCTGTTTTTGCCGTTTCGTGCACGCGTTTAGATTTTTTCTCGCGATATCGTGTGCTCGCTGCATTTTCGCTTTAAGTGCCTCTACATATGCTCCATATGAAGAGACTACTTCCTTCGCGTGAACCGTTTCGCTGCCAAACACAATTTCTGCTGGAAGACGGACTTCTCGTCCCAGCATAAGGAGATTCGGTGTCATGCCACTGCTTTCATGAGGAGTAGATCTGTATGCTGCAGCCAAACATCCTAGGTTCAGGTCCCATTCTGTCTGATCTTTCAGGTAGGCTCGTATCATTCTCACCAGTGTTTTATTCAAACGTTCTGTTTGACCGAATTACACTTGGGTTTCGCGGTGAAGTTCGGCTTTTGCGTATTTCCAATAATTTGCAGAGTTCTGCAAATAACTGGCTTTGGTAATTTGCACCTTGATCACTGTGTAATGACACGGGACTCCCATATCGTCCTATTACTTCATTTAAAATCACCCTAGCTGTCGTTTCTGCAGTTATATCCGGTATCGCAAAGATTTCACACCACTTCGTGAATGCATATGTGCACACCAGAATGTACCTGTTATTTCCCTTAGTGATGGGTAGTGGTCCTATTATATCAGTACCCAGTCTGTCAAATGTTCCCCCTACTGGCATTGAACCTAATGGTGCACGAGGTTTTGCAGGTGGTAACTTATTTGCACCACAAATTTCACATTGCGCTATCCAATTATTGACTGATTCCCTTACGCCAAACCAGTAATACCGTTGGAGTAATTTTTCCCTTGTTTTCTTTTTCCCCAAATGTCCCGAGATTATGCTGTCATGCATTTGATGCAGTACCCCTCCTTTTGCAATGATCTAGGAGTGACAAACTGCATGAACGAACCCGATCCATCCCGTTTTTCAAATTTTCTCAATAGCACCCCTTGTTCAATAATTAGGTCATCCCAACCTATTAATAGATGACGCGTTGCATGGCTAGATGAGCTTGATTCCATCCCAACTGGCCGTTTCCCTGATTCCACCCAATGAATAAGTGTCTTTAAATCTAGATCATTCATCTGTGCATCCCTTAATTCTATGTGACTCATCCCATGTGCCCATGGAACATATGTTTCATGCAATCCTACACTAGATCTTGTAGTGACCTTGCAACACTTTGTTAACCCTCTGCCTAGCTTTAAACCAGGATCTCCCTTCTTCCTACTTCTACGAAACACGATGTTTAACCATAACATCAACTTTCTCCCCACTTGTAACCCCTGTTGAAACCCGGCATCCGCCGTGACCTTCCCCTTCCCACAGGTCTCTGTGACATATTCCTTGTTACAGGCTCCTGTGAACAGCAGATAGTAGATGCCATTAATCATGACATGTACTATCGCTACCAACAATATTCCTTGTTGAAAACCGGCATCCGCCGTGACCTTCACCTTCCACAGGTGTCTGTGACATATTCCTTGTTACAGGCTCCTGTGAACAGCAGATAGTAGATGCCATTAACCATGATATGTACTATCGCTACCAACAATATTCCTTGTTGAAAACCGGCATCCGCCGTGACCTTCACCTTCCCCCAGGTCTCTGTTACACATTCCTTGTTACCGGCCCCTGTGACCATCTCACAGCATAGGCTGGCGAGTAGTGTGAATATCAGCATACATACATACCCACATGCCTGTGATAACTGTTTTACAGTCACTCTAATGACCTTGACTCTCTCACAGGCAATTGTGAACCGTCCTGTGGCACAAATCCCTGTGGACATTTTGTCTTGTTTCTGTTTTACTTTATGTTTTCCTGCTACATTTCTTAATGTCCGTGTGTAGTTAAAAATAGTGGTGTCATGTGTGTTATCAGAATGGATTTTTAATAATGCACTCTGCATTTCTATTGCTCGCTTTGTACACTTTTTACACGGTCCACACTTTAAGCTTTCATCCATATCCACTGTTGCGCATTGACAGTCTTGTGGATTGGGACATCGAGACATGCTGTCCGCATTGCCATGTTTACTCCCCTGTCTGTATTCTACTGTGAAATTGTACTCTGAAAGTATTTCAATCCATCTTGCTATGCGACCTTTGGGTGATTTCAGACTAAACAACCACCTAAGTGCTTGATGATCCGATCGAATTTTGAAACTCCTGCCTAGTAGGTAGTGTCTGAAGTATTCTACAAAATAGCGGATTGCTAGGAGCTCTTTATCCGTTACGCAAAAATTTGATTCTGATTTGCTAAGAGTTCTACTTGCGTAGGCTAAAACCTTTTCCTGGTTGTTTTGTACTTGACTCAATACCGCACCAATAGACACATTGCAGGCATCCACATTTAAAATATATTCCCCCTCATCGCGTGGGAGCGACATTATATCAGGTCCTATCAGTGCACCCTTCAGCGAATTGAATGACTTTTGGCACTCCTCAGTCCAAGCGAGTGTACTGTCCTTTTTTGTGATGTCAAAAAGAGGCTTAGCCATTCTTGAAAACCCTTGTATGAACCGTCTGTAATAAGTGCATGTGCCCAGAAATTGCTTGACTTCAGTTACATTTACTGGTTCTTTCCACTGGAGAATTTTTGCTATGTTGTTTGGATCTGGGAGAATCCCATCTTTAGATACCCTGTATCCTAAAAATGTAACTTCTGTTTTAAAAAGACTGCATTTAATGGGCTTCAACTTTAGATTGGCTGCTCGAAATCGGTCCAGTACTACGGATAATTTTTGCATGTGTTCTTGGAAGGAGGATGCAAATATTATACAGTCATCTATGTATATCAGGCATACTGTCCACTGTAAACCTTTTAGAGCTAGCTCCATCACACTCTGAAATGTAGCACTGCTACTGGATAATCCAAATGGCATAGATGTGAATTCAAATAGACCATGTTTTGTTATGAATGCTGTTTTCTGAATATCAGTCTCCTTTACTGGGACTTGTAAATACCTTGAAGTCATATCAACAGTGCTGAACAGTGTAGATCCTCCTAAACTATCTAAACAATCTTCAACTTTTGGGATTGGGAATGCATCAACCGTACACAACTTATTCAGTGCCCGATAGTCTACCACCGGCCGTACGCTGCCATCTTTTTTTCTTACGAGCAAGATTGGCGATGCCCATGGAGAACTTGATTCGCGAATGACTCCTTGTGCTTTCAGCTTTTCAATAGCTTCTTTTTCTTCTCCCGCAAATGCTTGTGGTGTACGCCTATGTCTTTGTCGTATAGGTTTTGCCCCCTTTGTATTGATTGTATGTTCAGTGAGGTGAGTGAGCCCTAAATCATGTTCATTCTTTGAAAATACAACTTGATATGCAATTAAAAGCTGAGCTAGTGCCTGTTTTTCTGAAAAAGGTCTGTTTTGAGATGAATCTTTCAATAAATCTTGCAAATGACTGGGAACATCCTGAAACATCTTGGCATTGTTGCAATTTTTAACATGCTGAACTTTAATGGGCGTTTGTGCTGGCTGTAATTGCTCTGTTTTATCTACCAGCTTTATTCTCCTGACTGCTTGTGAGTTATCTGTTTCTGTTTCATCCTCTTGTTGTACAATAGTTTTCAAAATGCCATTTTCCCCTATGTCCTCGGCTGTTCCAATCACCACATCCTGGTTAATTTATATCGATGTTGAAAATGGGTTTATCAGCCTAACCTTAACTGTGGCAGAACTGTTAATGTCAGCCAAACTCGGCGCTACCATCAGCGGGTAATTGTCTTTGAAATTTTGTGTAGGTTCTATCATAACCTCACGCTTCCGAAATATGTCGTCCCCTTCTGTTCTATCAACAAAAACATCAATAATTTGCTCTGTGTTACCCTGTATTTTGTAATTATCTGCTGTACGGACCTTTCTGCTACTGTTAGACATTGTACGCTGGCACTTAATTTCTTCTCCATCTAATATGATCTTGTTTTGACTGAGCAATATGTCAGCCGGTTTACCATTACTGCCCTTGAGGATGTTAATTCCCAGTAGCGCATCATCCTCTATGTCAGCTACCATTATTTCTTTCTTTAATTTAGAGTTGTCCAATTCAAGTGTTACTATACATTTTCCATAGTCTTTTATTGGAGATCCACCTGCATGTAGTAAACAGCCTTTCTTTACTAATTTCGGTTTGTGTGGGTCTTTAATCTTGTTAAATTATTTGTTTGAAATAATAGTACGTTCCGCCCCAGTATCTAAAACAAACGTTACGGGCACCCCTTCTACCGATCCCTTGATATATACGCTATTTAAAGCTGTGCTGTTATCGTGAGGTGTTAATTTGTGGCCTTGACATTGCTGGACTGACCTCTGGCCACTTGTGCCAGTCCTCTGTAGTTTAAATCTACACTCTGGTTGTTGCTAACATGTTGACCCTGTGTACTGTTTTTCGGTGCATTGTAATTTCCTGCAGCTTGTGAGTTGTATTCTGCTAGTTTAGGACAATCTCTTTTGAAGTGGGATGGGTCACCGCAAAAGAAACACGCTCTATAACGGGGTTCGGTATAGTCTGATCTATAATACGGCTTCCCAGGATAAAATTGTCTGTTTTGCTGTTTATATTGCTGATTTTGTCTGTTTCTGTCATTTTGCTGCTCTCGCATTTCTTCACGTATCAATTCTCTAAGTTTTGATAAATCGGTGTGTTCTTGCTCTGTTGCCAGACATTTTTCTGATGTACTATTGTCAGTAGTGTTCCTCTTTATAACTCTATTTTTATTTTTTCCGGGTATTGCTCTTGCTACTTTTAGTTCATCGGTACATGAGTCTGTATCTGAGCTGTCGTATTCATTTGTGGCTTTCAATAGCCTGTTTTTCTCATGACTGCTGGCTGACTGTTTAGTCTCTTGGAAGCACACTACTTGAAATACTGCCTCATCAATGTCTTTAGGCTATTTTACAAATTCCACATGAAACCGCGCTTTCTTTCTCCTCTAATAACCCATCTAGAAATCGCCGTAACAGGTCTCTTCCCTGCGTGTTTCCCTATCTCTGCGCGCATGTGCCTTATCGTACAAATTTTTTTAATTCAGCCGCATATTCCTCGACAGATTCATACGGTTTCTGGTTACGATGACTAAACTGCACCCCAAATGTCTTGCTTGTTTCAATTACTCGAAATCTATTTTGTATTTCTTTACACAGTGACTTGTAATCTGATCTAACATTATGCGACAGTTGTCCAAAAACAAATTCGCCTGCTACACCCTGTAGCCGTGGCAACATTTCATCAAGCTTCTGGCTTTCCGACCATTTATGCCTGTTTGCTACTTCCTCAAACCTGTTAAACCATACTGTCCATGTTTCTTTGCTGGTAAATGCTGGGAGTGTTGGATAGATGCTCAAAGACCGTGTTCTGGTATTGGACCGAGAAGTACTCACTGATGGGCTATTATTATCAGAAGAGTCACTGTCGGTCTCCCCTTGGTTACACAAATTACTGGGTTGTGTATTCCGCGTCCTACGTCTTTGATGTGTATCTGTATTGTCTTGAGCCCTACGCGATTGTGACCTGCGTCTTATTTGCACATCATTCTGACCAGCCATACTTTCTATTGCTTTCTTCAAGTCGTTGGTCATTGTGTGAAATGTTCCCTCTAGTTGCGACATTTTTTCCTGCATCTCATTTAATGCAATATCAAACCGTCTTGGGTTATGGTGTTGTCTCCGCTCATTACAGTTGTTCCTGTCACCTATACTCCAGGACTGTGACAAAACCGGATCATTATTTTCTTGCTCCATGGCTTCTGCTACTAATGTATAGTCAAGGTTCTGTAGCTGTATCTTCCCATTACTGTAACCTGGCCGGCTGCATTCTGCACCATCATGTTGACTCGGGTATTGTATCACCCCGCTCTGTAGTGTCCGTGCCCGTGTTTGCACGCCTTCGCTCATTCTTAAAATTCCGCGAAAATACTGCGAATCGCACCGATTATGGATTATCAGAACTCGTTTGGGTGAAGTGGTATAGTATTCACAGGACCTGTCGACACCTTTATTTACAATGGAAATAAATCTTACAAATCAAGTAGATAATCAAACAAAATTGGAGATCGCAAAAAAAAAATTGATTTGTAAACCCCGACCCACCAACGATAACAGGGATCCGGATAACATAAAGCACTTTAAATCAAGTCTCGAATTGTAAATGAAGGTAGTGCAGCATTGAGTTAGAGATCAGTGAAAGTTTGGTTCGCCAGAGATGTATTCTTGTCGGTATTCTGTAGGGAATCGGTCTTCATCGTTGACTAGTAGAAGCTGTAGTCTATTGCTTGGTCGCCCAAAATGTCCAAGTTCTTTAGACGGATAAATCAGCTCTGTAGATTTGTAGTCGCCCAATACTTTTTTTCTCTGGTTTCAGCTGCCACGACAAATAATTCCAACTGTCAGCTCCCTCTCTCTGTCTGTTTCAAGCTTGCTTGATACTGCTGCCACCAAAAATATGTCACGACCAAGGCAGGTAGCGTGGAGTGGTGGACATATTTTTATAAACAAAACCTTGTCATCAACTAAAAACTTTAATTATTGTCAACTAGCTTCATTTAACATTAGTTAACCGTTTCCTAGTTTCTGTGTTCAAAGTCACTTTTTCTCTGGATCAAAATCACAAAAATTCACTATAAACTCTCAATGCTGCATTAACCCTCCTAAATGTTAATTAATATGGGTAAAAAGAAATAATAATAGACTCAAAACCAAATTTACCTAAGACTAACAAAAACACGTCTTGTCTCTATAAATGCCAATGGCGATCTCCACGATTTCTGCTATCCATCTCTGCAATATTCTGCCGACAGGCAAAAGAACGCTGACCGCTTGCAGAATTCTGCCAAGATGACATAATTCTGCTATACCGTTGCAGAATATGACCCAGAAAGAAAGTGACTTATCTTCACCAATGTGAATTAAAGTATGCTAAAAATTCCTATGTACTGAAAGATTAATCTATAATACATCATTTTCTCACATCAGTCGCAAATATCTTAGTTTGGTAAATATGAGAAAAGATCGGAAGAAATAAACTCTGCGAGAAATTCTGCTTTGTTTTGCGGAATTCCAGCGCAGAGGTCAGGGGTCGCGGAGATTCACGCGAGCATCTTCGGACTTCCGTTTTCAGAACGAGGCTGCACATTGAAAACAAATTTACACGCGGATTTCCGCACAATTACTTCTAAAATGCACCGAAGTGAGATAATGACAGTGAATATTAACTATGTGGATATGATAAGATATAAGTACTCTATCATGGAAATCAATTGTAATAACGGTAAGTGTAGGAATGGTCCGATTTAAAACGACCGAAAGTGGAAATAGAAAATAACCATTCCCCACCCACCGCGTAATAAGTACAAAACAGCTAGGCATGCATTTACATTGTATGTGAGATACAAAGTATTACAGTATAAATAGTAATGCCCGTTAAAGGTTTAATGAAACACGGTTATCGCCCCTGATGTCAGTGTGGAAAGTTACGTCTGATATAAAATGTAAAATAATGCCAATCAATACGTGGGGTAATGGTGAATGATTATTTTGCCTGAACATGTTTCAGATGATCAGATGGTGTCTCTGATATATAAAACAGTTTATGCCGACTGAGTGGGCATGTACCTTTAATACATTCAATACACAGTTGTAGGTGGAAGTGGATCTTTAGAGGCCATCTTGGATTTATATAAATGACAACTTTATCCAATGAGGATTAGCAAGTATGTTTTACTTGACACACATACTGCTGTTAAGAACTGTAAGTGACTGACATAGCTCACAAATGTCATATGATGAGCTACACTTATTTCTGGCGGTCAATATGGAATAATATTCACAATACGCATCACCCACAATATATTATAGTATTTGTCTTCTACATCTCAGTTGAACAAAATTAAACTATAGACTAGTTTAGTTTCTATAAAAGTACTGTGATGGGTGGAAATTCAACATTTTCGCGGCCATCTTGGACTTTGGGGACCATCGTGGACCCAAAATTCAAAAGCTATAGGCAGCAAGAGACATTATGTGGGTCACTATTTGAATGTGTGAATGTGTGTCTATGCTGTTCTTCTTTGAATTGGTTAATAATGCATGAGACGTAAATGTGCGTGATAGGGATTGCACGTGCAACGTGATAAAAAGTCGTTATGCAAATACAAACTGCTATCATGCTGACATAATGTCTAGTAATGCAGGCTCCAGATAAGGTGCGTATTGTACACTTATTTTAGCAGAATACGCATTGAATATCAAAACTGGGAGTACAAAATACTCACAGCAATGTGAAAATACGCATTGATTTTTAAACGGAGTAGTAAAAATACTCTAATAAAGTTGAACATTTACTTAGTTGAGCTAACACAGTAGGCAAACACAGCTCAAATTTTCTTTTACTTTGTTTCATTGTTTGTATCATTTGTTCCGTATTTAATAAGGAAGCAAATCAATAATACAGTTGTAAAAGTTACATACACGTTGAATTTAAAATATTGGAGTATAATACTCTTAAGATACAAAACTTATCTGGAGTTCTGGGAATGTATACATATGCAGACAATATGGCGGCAACGTGTGAATTATGGAGCTACCTAGGGACTACCATTAAACCTATTGCTCCAGCCATAGCCACATTGATAGCTCAAATTACAGGAGAATGCATTACAGTTTGAACTGAGCATGTCACCATGCATTTGTGGCTGTCACTGGAGAAATGGAGCTGATGAGTTTTGCGATCTGCACAGTTCCATCAAGGAAACACCCGTCATGCTTTTAACAATAATTATAGATCGTTATCAGGATACAGGAGTGTGCTATTTGATATATACCTACATGCATAGTGGTCACAGTTTTAACTGCGCATGACAACATGCATTTGTGGCTGTGACTGGAGAAACGGGGCTTATGGGTTTTGCGATCAGTGTTGATCCAGATCAGCCTGTGCATCCGCACAGTCTGATCAGGATCTGCACTGTTCACCATTCCATCAATGAAACACTCGTCATGCTTCTAATAACGAAAATAGATCAGTCTTCTATTTTTGAAATTAGAAAAAAAATCGCCATGTTAAATGTCTATGGGGATTTAACATGGCTAAATTGTTTTTTTCGTAATAAAATCAACATTGGGCCAAATTTCACAAAATAAAAAGAAGACTCATCCTTAAATTTCGGTAAAATTGATCATTATCGGCAAAATATTGTTTTTGCATTGTATATATAGCCGTAAAATTTGGGTAGCTTTCTCACATCTCACAATATACATTTCTACTATCAGGGGCACGTTTCACTAAACTTCGTGAGACTAAAATGTTCGTAAGTGCAAATTTAGGATCGTCTGGAACATTCAATTGATGGATTTACATTTATTGAGCATGTTGCAGCATATGCTCAATAAATTTAAATCCAATATTTGTTTACAAGAAAACATTATTAATGTGAACTTTACAGACTATCATAATTTTGCACTTACGAACATTTTAGTCGTACGAAGCTGAGTGAAACGGCCCCCAGATTTTTATAATATAATATTCGTAAACGTCATTTATACGCAACGTGGAAACGAAGGGACGACTTGTATTTGTTTTAAATCTTTTCAACAAAGGTTATCAATTTCACCTGTACGCGAGGTAGTAATGAAGGCGCAGCGATGCAAATGGAGTGACGAAATATCTCTAACTAGCCACTAAGTTCTAAGTACATAACTCTAATTACATTATATTACATTGCATTATATGTAGTGCTACATATTGCTTATAAAACGGAAAACGTGCAGCTACTGGCCACCATACATATTCGGGTGCACCGAGTACGTCTGAAGTACAGACTTCCTAATTACAAGTACATGTAGTCTCTTGTGAAAGTCGCACGAAAAGTCGGCCAGTAAGTTAAGTATAACGCTCGACGCTGTGCTAGAATGTACCCACAAACCCTCTTCTCAACTTCTGTGACTGGTGAAATTGGGCTTATGAGGTTTGTGACCAGTGTAGCTCCTATTCAAATAACACAAACCTGTAGCCTGAGTTAGAAGTATGACGTAAGCCCCATGTTTTCAGTCACAGACACAACTATGCACGTAAATTATACAAAATAATAAAATTGTTCTCCAGTCAAGGTCACATGTGGTTGTGACTGGAGCAATGGGGTTTATGAGTTTAGCGGCTAGTGCAGATACAGATCAGCCTGTGCATCCGCACAGTTTGATCAGGATCTACAATGTTCGTCATTCCATCAATGAATTACATGCACGCTTCCAACAAGCAATATAGATCGCTGTCAGGCTACATGAGTGTGCTATTTGATCAGGAGCTACACTGGTCGCAAATTCCATAAACTCCATTTCTCGTGTCACTGCCACATATATGTTTAATAGTCTACCCTTTCATTTACACTTCCAGCCCAGTATCGGACAGTTTCGGGCTCGTGGAGCTGGGCGTGGGCTCGTCACATATCGCCTATATCCCCTCATGACCCCATATACGCGGGCAAGACGTCAGTGCAGGTCGCGGGGCGGGATTACTCCATACATGTATATGGACATAGCCACATGTCGTACGGAGCCACGATGATTGCCGAGCGGGTCCTGGAGTACCTCATCAAACTCAACCCGCACGCCAATGCCATTGTTATCCCCTGTATGCTCAAATTTATAAACAACACACAAAGGTGCATTTAATACGGGCTGTTGCATTGCCAACCCATATATGTCCACAGGTGTCTGTCAGTTGCTACGTTGTTAATACCTGTATGCTCAAAGGTATATGTTGTCAACCCGATTGATATTACCAAGTGCACATACGTAGTTGTATACTCGGTATGCTCAAATGTATAACCAATCACATTCCGAAGACTCGGTTCCTTAAGAAATAAGATGCACTTTAAAAATAAACAACTGATATATTCGCGGGAAAATAATCATGCACACAACTTTAAAATGACCAGTATAATCACAACACCATGTTCAGTCACCATTTGTCGTCCATCAGACGCACGAAGAGGCGGTCACCGAAATGGGCATGTCCCCCAAGTGGGCGTATAGAAACTGTGAGGATGGGCTCTATATTCCTCTCCTCTTCAACGCCCTGGGCTTCAGCCTCGACCAGACGAACGTTGTGGCGGGAAAGGACATCAACGGGTCGCCTATAGGTAATGGCGTCATGTTCGCTTCCGGTATGCGCGCGTTTCTCGGTAGACCGGTTCCACATTATATGTTACTCTGTTACGCTTTATGGATGCGGTATTGTGAAGGACGCGGAACAGGACGCAATGGCGTAACTAGAATACCGGGCGAGTGTCTTATAAAGTTTATCAGGCACGGCTAGGAAACGCGTAGGAATTCCGAGGATGGCCGAGGAATTCCTACGGTTTCCGAGCCGTGCCTGATAAACATGATATCAGAAGATAGTAGTAAGTTATTCTATTTATCAGGTAACGTTTTATTCTAATTCTAGAGTATGGGCAAATATAAATTGGCATCGAGCCAACAAATTCCGCCTTATTCTAACGCCGATGATGCCCAGGTACAGTGGAACCTCTCTAAACCGGACACCCTGGAGGTTCACAGGGTGCCCGGTTTAGAGATCTTCCACTGTAAGTATTGTAGATAAGCACCGTAATACATGTGTGGGTGTATTACGATCTTGAACTTACATTACCAATACCGCTAAATGACGGCGAAAGGTGCCCGGTTTAGAGAGCTTTTTTACTGTAGTAGAACATGTAGCTCTAAGGGAGCGTAGCCCGGGTCAAATACTTGTCAGTACTTTCGGGAAACACGATATTATAATAGAGAGACGTCTAGTGCGATTTGGTACCTTCGGACATCAGCGTAATTTCATGAAATACGTTTACAAAAGTTACAATATTTTCAGTAAATGGCGTCAACAGTTGACAAATTTTCAGAGTACATGTGGCATGGACTCTGAACATTTTGTCAACTTTTGACTTTATTTATGAAAAATATTGTAAATTTTGTAAACGTATTCAATGAAATTACGCACATGTCCGAAGGTACAAAATCGCATGGCGTGTCTCATATTATATTGGCACATATTTATTGCGATCGCAGCAGTGGTCAGTGACCAAAGATGGTATTCAAGTCGATGACAGCTCTCAATCGGAATATAGACCCTACATGTAATCAATTGGGAATTAACTCGTTCTAGTAGGGGGGTTTAGCAAAAAAAAATCGTTCACTTTCATCTAACTCTTTAAGATTTTGGTCGTAGATAGACATGGACATGGCATTTCATAATCCGCCGACAGACAAGCTCAATTTTTCCAGTGGCGGCCATATTGGACAAATCCAAGATGGCCGCCATCAGCATTTGGGCACCTCATAACTTTTGAACTAAACATCGTAGAATCATGAACAATACCTATAGTTTGGGTGTCTTATGGATGAGGAGAACAATCGTCATATTATTTTTGCGATTCAAGGGCAAGGTCAAGGTCAAATTACATTATAAATGTTAAAATTGGTCGGAAATATAGGTTTCACACATGTTATCATGTGTTTAACACACTTATTATATTATATTTGTCAATTCTTCTATTTTTGAATATGCTGAGTTAGTTATTGTCATTGTATAGACATGTACATGCATGTTAAGACCACAATATAAGTCCAAATGGTCGCCAATGAAAACTGGGTTTTTGACAACAAAACCCATTTTGGTTTTGGAGCCTATATCTATGTTTGGTACATAATAATTATCAAGGCATATACTGGAAGGTCAAATCTAAGATGAAGTGGATGTCGTGTCATAGGAGGGTGTGCAAAAAATAAGTGACTGCAGTTCATAATCACCAGCAACAGCAGCAACAATAACAACAACAGGTCATCTGCTAGTGCCAAAGATTTTCTAATTTTTCAGGTAATTATACATTTTCTCATCACACATGCATGTTAATAACAAACCTATGAACAGTTCCACCCCAGTAACTAGAAATAAATCTCTGTTTGTTGTCCTGAAAGTCCTAATGCTGAGTATATTGGTTAGCATATATTGTTTCCAAGTGCCTATACTCGTACGGTACCAATACCCGGACTGATGATCCCATACCCCTACCCTACACCCACCACACAGAGAAGAAATTAAAAGCAACTCTGGGCCCACAACCCCCTGCCCAATTTGTTTATGAATGTCAACATAGTCGTTTTCGACCCCGTCCCCTCCCTTATTCAGACAGTACCAGTACTCGGACTGACGATCGTGTGCCCCCCCCCCCCCCCCACCACCACCCCACCCCACCCCACCCCCCACCCCCAGAGAAAAAACTAAATGTCTGATATCAATCAAGCGGATGCTCTTCTTCTGATGAGGGCAGCAGTAGTGCTGCGGAAACACGTTCTTGTGAAACAGGATCCTTTTGTTGGTTCATTTCCATCTGATTGCTTAACAAACCCTATCCCAGAGTCACTACTGTCCTTTATGGCCGTTGTGCTTCATAGTCCACATGCAACACTTGACGGTTCCGGTGTATCTGGTGATAGCGATGCTGGTATGCACCAGCGATTTAAGGTGGCATGTGGTCTTAGTCAGCTTATCATGTACAACTCAGTCAAAGGTACTTCTATTTCCAAGACCACTACCAAGATCCGTCATATCAGAGATCACGAGACACCACTCCCACTATATACTGGAATCAAAATTCACAGTAATACGCGCTCCAAGCATCTTGTTGACACATTTCACCAACTAGGTATTTCTGTATCGTATGATCGCGTTCGTGAGGTGAAGGTGGCTGTTGCTCGAAGTGCATGCAAGATGATTGAGGAGGACGGTGTTGTCCTGCCTAGCAATATGCGGTCAGGTGTCTTCACATCTGGGGATATGGATAATTTAGACCACAATAAGACTAGCAACCTATCAAACGATGAGTTTCATGGCATGGCAGTCACACTAACCAATCACTTATCAAGTGAGAACATGGGAGTTACTCGTGATCCAGTTAAAATTAATCCTTTGGATACTACTAAACCCAAGCTCCCAGACCATTATGTCATCATCCCACTTGATGACATGTTTGTACCATGTAGTGACGAGGGTGGCCCAGTTAGGCCGTCTCATGATAGGATACCTGGCTCCAGAGCAAGGGATGAGGAATGGATTAACTATGTTGCTGGACTCCTGTCGCAGGAGGATTTGGGGAAAGATGAGGTTGTGACGTGGTCAGGTTATCACTCCAAGTTGCATGATTCTTGCTCCATCAAGCCCCCAGCAGAGATCGGCATATTGCCACTGTTTCCTGACAAGTCTACATATCCTGGTATCATCAAACATGTGATGCTCCTTGTCAAAAAGTCCATTCGTTTCCTCAACCCTGGTCAGACACCCGTCCTTAGCGCTGACCAGCCTCTGTATTCAATTGCAAAGCAGCTTCAGTGGCAGTTCCCCCATGATCCTCGGCGAAGACAAGTATGTATTATTGATGGGAGCACTTCACATCGAGGATAAAGCACAGCTTGTGACCGAGAAGTTCATCCGTGGGTCTGGATGGGAATGGGCCATGTCTACCGCTGAGGTGTTTACAGCCGGCAGAGCTGCATCAACCCTAGACGATCATCACATCAAGCGTACTAGATATGCCCACCAGGTCTCTCTTGTAGCTCTGTCGCTTCTCAAGCAAGAGGCATATGCTGTCTGCTGTGAAGAAGTGCGGGGACCTCCTGAATCATTTGACTATGGAACACGAACCGTAGAAGCCATATACCTATGTTCAAGTACTGGTCCCAAATAACAGAACTGGCGCTCCTCCTGTGTCGCTTTGTTAGGTCACTACGGGAGGGTCATTTCGAACTCTACGTCCAAGTTATGGACGAACTATGCCCCTGGTTCTTTGTCTTTGACCATTCCAATTATTCTAGGTGGGTGCCCATCCATGTGAAAGATTTGGTCGAGTTGCCTGTGAACGTGTATGCAGAGTTAAAAAAGGGAATTTGTTTATGTCACAAGTTCTCGCGTATGGCCAAAGACCAGTCCCATTAACACAGCAACAGAAAACTGCAGACAGGTGCTGGTGGCTTGTCAGACATGTATGATGATACTGATGCGATTGCCCTCTACATGCTAGCTGGTCCCGATTATGTGAGGCTAATTTACCAATTTGAGAGTCTACTCTCTGTGGGTGACACATCTCTCGCTCATCATGAAGAGTCGCATGCTCTCCAAGTACGCTTCATCACTGATGTAAAGAAGTTTATGGGTGACCATTCCTGGAAACCGGTAATGACCTTGTTGCTATCGACACTCATGATGTCATAGTACCCGAGGTGGCAGCATCACTGAATCAGGTAGATGAGCTTGGCCAATCTCTACATGACAAGAATGTTCAAACCAGGGTGCACACTGCTTCAGTCGCCATCTCAGACACCATTAAGTGCAACGGCATATATACATTTGCCAATCGCCCATATGTTCGTTCAAAGCGTTCCGAGAAAGTGGGTGTTCTTAAAAAGAACACAGCTCTTGTTACTCAGTTGTTCCTTTCTATGCAGTCTCGACCAGATGCTGATATGTCAGATTTCTTCAGATTTAAGAATCAACGTGAGCCACCCTCTCTTGCTGATCGTGGAGGACTGAGATCATGGACAAAATCCAATATTCTTTCTTTTTTTTTTTTTAATTGTCGTTGATCAATCCGTTTATTCACACTTTTTTATAACAAGATTCAAGGCAAGACAATAATATACATGTAATTGTAACTTGGTAATGGTTACACTATTTTGGAACTTTAGTATTGCATGTTATCCAAGCTATTGTTTTCTGCTGTCCTTCGCCCACTTACCCATTCTGATGACTGTGTGTATTGGCTACACATGCGAACCATCCTGGTATTGGATAGCTGACATGCACGGCCTGCACCAGTTGTGTTGCAATCAATATATAATGGTACGAATAACAGCAGACGACAGTATCACAAACATTATCAATAGGAGATTTTATTATGTGCTATGAACACATGTATTCACATACTGTACAGTATTTGTCATATACATTCAGTAGAGTGATGTTCAGAAATAATGTATTTATCATTGTGAAATATATTTATGAATGCCACGAGCTAAACAGTATTAACATAGATCTGAATCTGTGTGTAAACAGTTTAGTTAGTGAATTACTTTTAAAGATGAATATAATTATCGTTACTACACACTGACACTATGTTGTAACAGTGAACGAGGACCGTTTCCATACATAGACTATCCACCCTCTCTATTCAAACATGCTAGCATGTGCAATGTAATGCATGCAATGTAATACATGGTAACTACTGTATTGAAAACAAGTAGCAGCTGATCGATATGGTACGTATTGGTAATATATGGTTTAGATTTCTATAGACGTTAGGTTAGATTCAATATGTGAGTATTGTTGATACAGACCGATCGACATGTAGGTGTAGGCTGGTCTGGATTCACTAATTGGTTATTTATTACCTTAGTAATTGTTGACAAGATGTGATTGTGCGTGTGTTTGCGTTTATTGGCATGTCAACAAGTAAATACATTATAGTTGGTTATGTGTATTATAATATGTTTTTCAAATATTTTAAGAATATGGTGATAAGATATGAAGGCTTGTGACGATTTTGTAACATATTCGAGACAATCAAGAGATCGTAGTACAATAGTTTTAACATACTTGATCCTCTGATTCGTCCTTCGTCAATGAAGTGTGACTTGTATATGCATTATGATATTTGTGAAAGTATAATATTGATGTATTCATATTCTTTTAGTTGGATTTTATATCCAACTATGAGAAATTCGAGTGACTTGAATGATTTAGAAATTCCTATTTTTCGAAAAATATCCAATATTTTTGTCCAAAACTCATTTAATTTTCTACATGTGATAAAAAAATGGTTATACGTTTCTTTTTCGTTACAGTGTTTGCAGTTCGGGCTGTTTGATATTTTCCATGTATACAAATTTCTCATTCGTGCTAATATTTTATTGTATTGCTTTAAATTTGAATTGCTTGACTCGATTATCAAACAATACTTTATTTAAAACGTAATAAAAGGAACTCCATGGAAGTGAGTTCTGGAATTTGATGTCTCAATATTTATGGATGTATGGTTTTTCGATTTTCTTCTTCAATAAAATGTGGTAAAGATCTTTATTTGTTGTCTTTTCAAATGGAGTATTGTTAACTCGAGGCATAGCCAAGCTTGTTTTGACTTTAGTTCGTACAGACTCTATAGATGTCATCGTGGTCTTCCAAAAACTTGGAATTGACTCTTTAATGATATTTAGTTCAGCAATCCAATTTTGTTTCTTTTTTAAGTGCAAAAGTATACGAGTTGAGTCTATTGCACCTAGATTAGAAATTATATCATTAATGAAAATGAAACCCGAGTCTATCCAATGTGTATAAACTAGACTTTTTCCCATTGAACTTAATATATTTATTCCCCCAAATTAATTGTCGACGAATATCGTAAAAGTGTTTCGGTTTCTGAGTATCTAGTGCGACATTAAATTGCGACCAGATATCAATTAGTTGTCTATAAAAAGCCGGAATAGTGATGGGTACAGTCGGTAAGGATTTGAAAGAATCTAAATTCATGTGAATACCATGAAGTTGTTCCCATACTGATTTAGAAAAAAATCTGGTATTATTTTCCAATTGGCATTATCTTTATCTTTTAGTGACTTAATCCATTTTAATTTCATATTATTTGCATATGTTTCGATATCGGTCATTTCTAGGCCACCTTCTAGTTTACGTCCAATGATAATTGAACGTCTTATTTTATCATTTTTGCCGTTCCAGAAGAATTTATAAACTAAAGAAGTTATTTTGCTAATTATAGATTTTGGCATGACTATGGTTTGCATTAGGTATGTTAGTTTTGATAAGAATAATGATTTGATTACCAATATCTTTCCATATAATGATAAGTTCCTTTTATTCCATGAACTAATTATTTTTTCACATTGAGAAATCTTTTCGTTCCAATTCAAATTCTCGCATTCTTCTTTTTTATTTTTTATTGCCAAAGTGAACTCCCAATGCTTTCACTGATGTGTTCGTAAAAGGTGTGCCAAGCACCATGGTATTTATATTATTTTATTTTATTTTCCTACTCATAGACCCATTGTTTTTGTTTTGTTTAATTTTAAGCCCGAGAATGTCCCAAATTCTACAATTGTATGTACAGCATGTTTAACGTCGTTTTCTGATTTTAGGAACAGAGTAGTATCATCGGCTAACTGCGTAATTTTTATATGTTTATATGTTGATGTCGTTTTCACTGAAATTCCTTTAATGTCAGTATTAGCTCTAATTTTTTGTTTCTAGAATTTCGGCTACGATGATAAATAATAGTGCAGACAAAGGACAACCCTGTCTGACACCGCGTGTTATATTGAATTTGTCAGTTTTCCAGCCGTTGTTTATAACACAGGCAGAAATGTTCTTATATAAAACATTAACCCATCTTACAAAAGTTGGTTTAAATCCAAATTTCTTAAGTACGTTAAACATGAAATCCCATTCTACAGTATCAAATGCTTTTCTGAAGTCTAAAAATAAAATCGCAGCGTCTTGATCGAGTATATCTGTATAGTCAATTATGTCTTGTATTTGCCTTATGTTATTGCCAATGTATCTATTTTTAATATATCCTTGTTGGTCTAAGCTGATTACATTTGGTAAAACTTGCTGTAAGCGTTTTGCTAGTACTTTAGCAGCTATTTTGTAATCGACATTTAGAAGAGATATAGGTCTCCAATTTTCGATATTTTCAGGATCTCCCTTTTTGAATAGTAACGAAAATGTACTTTGTTTTTGAGTGTGCGATAATTCTCCTTTATGAAAGCCTTCATTTAGTGATGATGTTACGAGGTTACCTATTTTATTCCAAAATTGTATATAGAACTCGACCGGTAAACCATCGAGTCCTGGACTTTTGTTCAGTTTCATTAGGTCCATTGCAATTTTGCATTCTTCTGTAGTAATTATGCCTTCACATATATTAGCAGATATATCATCTAAAGTACGTTCTAACTCAGTTTCTTGCAAGAAGTCTTGTGAATCTATATCTGTGTTAGTAGATGTATAAAGGGTTTCATAGAATTTTACTTCTTCTTTCAATATATCTTCTGTAGAGTGGACTGTTTTATTATTAACTGTAAGGGAAGTAATTACTTTTTTATTTTGTCTTGATTTTTCCAGGCTATGAAAATATTTAGAATTGTGTTCACCTTCCTCTATAAATTGAACTCTTGAACGTATTTGAGCTCCAAATGTTTTAATTCTGTATATTTCTTCTATTTCGTTTTCTAATTACATTAATCACTGATTTTTATTGTATCGTTGTTATTTGTATCTATGAGTGGAAGTAATTATTTAAGTTTTTCTTCCAATTTACTTAGACGGTTATTTCGTTCTATCGCTTTTGTTTTGGAAAATTTTATAGATTGCTCTCGTATTTCATATTTACATATTTCCCATTTAGTCTGATAACTCGTATCGGCTAAGGACATTATAGAGTCGATACTATCATTTATAAGTGTAATGTAGCCATTATCTTTTAAAAGTGATGCATTTAATTTCCAGAATCCTGGTCCTCCTTTGTTAGGTATTTTAAGTTTCAATGAAATGGCCATATGATCAGTACTTTGGATGAGTGCTGGTCTGATGTCTGTTGAGTATACTAATGGTATCAAATTTTTATCAATTAACCAATAATCAATTCTGCTTTTTTCTGAGCTATTTTTCCTACGCCAAGTGAATTGATTTTTGCCGCTGTGAAAGTGTTTCCAAACATCGATAAGATTATCAAAATTGATAAGTTTGCTCAGGTTCTCCACAGGTACTTTTAACGTTCTGGGGGGTATTGTTCTATGAACCCTATCTGATTTATTAAGTATATCATTAAAATCCCCTCCAATTATTTTAACACCTTGCGCATTATCGCTGAGAAGTTTGCTTAGCGACTTTGCTTAGCGACTCGATAGCTTCGATAATTACATACCTACCTTCATCATCACATAGTTGGTCTATGACTGTGAACTGTATACTTTTTCTTATGAGAATAGAACATCCTTTACTATTTGACTCTCCGAACGAGTTGAACGTTTCCCAATCTTTAAATTCATATTTAAGGCGAATGATCATATCTTGTGTAAAATGTGTTTCCTGTAAAAATACTATATCTGATCTTTGCTGTGAGAGCCATTGTAATAACCGTGCACGCTTAGCGTTGTCACGAAGTCCCTGAGAATTAACGGAGACTACATGCAAAAAGCTATAACGAGACTGCTCCATTAGACAGTTGTGAGAATATGGTTTTACATTTAGCCTGTCTATCTATACTATTGATAATAGAACTAATCGGATTTATTACTGTGAAATGTATTGACACAGACCAGCCTGTGCATATACGTAGTCTGGTCTGTGTCACCACCTTTATCAAAGCGCCCATACAATATAAGCTGCATGTCATAAATAATCGATAACTGTCTGTATATATTATCAGCCATGGTCCTAATTGGGTTTACTACTGTGAAATGTATTGACGCTGACCAGCCTACGCGTAGGCATAGTCTGATCCGTGTCATCACATTTAGCAACACGCTTATACAATATAAACTACATGTCATAAATAATCGATAACTGTGTCTGTATATATTATCAGCCATAGTCCTAAAATAGGGTTACTACTATGAAATATATCGACACAGACCAGCCTACGCGTAGGCGCAGTCTGATCCGTGTCATCACATTTAGCAACAACACGCTTATACAATATAAAACTACATGTCATAAATAATCGATAACTGTGTCTGTATATATTATCAGCCATAGTCCTAAATAGGGTTACTACTATGAAATATATCGACACAGACCAGCCTACGCGTAGGCGCAGTCTGATCCGTGTCATCACATTTAGCAACACGCTTATACAATATAAACTACATGTCATAAATAATCGATAACTGTGTCTGTATATATTATCAGCCATAGTCCTAAATAGGGTTTACTACTATGAAATATTATCGACACAGACCACCTACGCGTAGGCGCAGTCTGATCCGTGTCATCACATTTAGCAACACGCTTATACAATATAAACTACATGTCATAAATAATCGATAACTGTGTCTGTATATATTATCAGCCATAGTCCTAAATAGGGTTACTACTATGAAATATATCGACACAGACCAGCCTACGCGTAGGCGCAGTCTGATCCGTGTCATCACATTTAGCAACACGCTTATACAATATAAACTACATGTCATAAATAATCGATAACTGTGTCTGTATATATTATCAGCCATAGTCCTAAATAGGGTTACTACTATGAAATATATCGACACAGACCAGCCTACGCGTAGGCGCAGTCTGATCCGTGTCATCACATTTAGCAACACGCTTGTACAATATAAACTGCATGTCATAAATAATCGATGACTGTGTCTGTATATATTATTAGTAATGGTCATCATTGGGGTTATTGCTGCGAGATGTATTGACGAAGACCAGCCTACGCGTAGGCGCAGTCTGATCCGTGTCATCACATCTAGCAACTCGCTTATACAATATAAACTGTATGTCGTAAATAATCGATAACTGTGTCTGTAAATATTATCAACCATGGTCCTAATTTGGTTTACTATTGTGAAATGTATTGACACTGACCAGCCTACGCGTAGGCGCAGTCTGATCCGTGTCATCACATTTAGCACAACGCTTATACGATATAAACTGCATGTCATAAATAATCGATAACTGTGTCTGTCTATATTATTAGTAATGGTCATCATTGGGGTTATTACTGCGAGATGTGTTGACGCAGACCAGCCCGCGCATACGCGCAATCTGATATGGGTCGCCACATCTAACAAAACGCACATACGACATCTAATGTGTATGTACAGTCTGATCCAGGTCAATACATCACGCGAATAAAACATACGATAGTTAATAAGGTGAACAATGTGGGTCGGACAATATAACGACAATATAATAAAGGTTAATAACTCCTTTGTCCCCTGGCTTGTTACTGCAGAGAGCTCGGCCTTACCGAAACAAAATATAAGGTCAATGCGAGCAGATATGGATTGGTACAGATAACCTGTAGTTGGCACATCGCATATGCACATATCAGTAAACTCTTTCATTAGAAACAGAATACTATGTACGCGTGTTATTGTCATCATTTGTGAATTATTCTTAGCAAATATTAGACATGTAATATAAATCTTACTTATGTCTGTTGAGCATTGCAGACAGGAACACATTATGCTCTGATTCAGAGTACTGTTCTGTGTCAGTGACTTAAACGTGTACATCGTAGCAATATTCATTACCGTGAAGATTGCTAATATATACATGCACATGATACTGAAGGCTGGTAGTTTACATCATTACAATGATTCATTTTATAACATTTCGAATATGTATGTTTGCTAGTCTTCATTGTTATAGTCTGGTTTATAATTGTATTGAAAGCAAAGATCGAGATCAGCCTATGTGTATGCACGGTCTGATCATGACCGTCGCTTCCCTCACTGTAATCACAAAACCAATAATGAGTTGCTATAGACCAGTATAGATCTCTACAACGTGTAAGTGTTGGTAGTGGGCCAATATTCTTAAGTGTCTCTGTGCCCCGACAACAGCGAACGCTGATGCTCGTGATGTCACAGTCCAGGTCCTGGATATGCCAGCGGTGGTTCACATGGTGCGGCCAACTCGTGCAGCTACATTCAGCGACTATGTTCCCATGCATGTAGTTCCCTTCTTGAAGAGTCATCTGACTCCATCTGTTGAGCTGGTCGATGCAGTGTGGGATGTATAACCAGAGACGAGCTTGAAGATACAGACCCAACTACGGCGTGGTTCTGGTCCACGAACACAGATAGGTACAGGAGGCAGCACGCCCATCCCAAAGAGAGACAGGCAGAAATATCTTATGAACACCAATAACAAGAAAGAACTGTTCTCATTCTGCAGCAAGAAGCTCTCTGAAATCACTCTGAATAACATCCTCATTCTTACAACAAAGGATGAAACTGTTTTGTCCAACAAGCCATGCGACACATCCGAACTTCAACCCTGCAACCACAGTGAGGCAGACTCGCATATCATCCTCCATCTAGCACACGCATCACGTCAAGGGCATAAGCGAGCATATGTCCGCACCGTAGATAGTGATATTGTCGTTATCGCCATTCTTTTTTCAGTCAGTTCAATTTCTCTCACCTCTGGATTGGTTTTGGAAGTGGCAAGAACTACATAGATATTCCAGCAAATGATTTATTCTCAAGATAAGGTCCACCGAGATCACAGACCATTCCTCTCTTCCATGCCCTTAGTGGATGTGATACGACGTCTCAGTTCCTCGGATGTGGAAAGAGGACATCATGGACTGCATGGGATAGCATGCCAGAGATGACGAAGACATTGCTAGAACTTACTGAAAACCCTGACACATTCACAATAGACTCAGTACACATGCCGCAGCTTGAACGCTTTCATGTGATCATGTACAGCAAGAGTTGCAGTGCTGCAACGGTGAACCAGGCGAGGCAAAATTTGTTCTCACACAGATCACGCTCACTTGAGGCCATACCTCCCACACATGCTGCACTGTTTGAACATTCAAAGAGGTAAATCCTTCAGGCATGTTTTATTTGGCGACAGGCTGTCACGTGTCATCAGGAGATCCATGACTTCAGCAGGTGGGCTGGGAGCTTGATGTGAAAACAAACCACTGGTTGCCGTTCTGGACAACACTGACTGATGCCAGTAATGCGTGTTCCCTTCTTCTCCATTGTGGGTGTCAGAAAGCATGTCAAGGTCACTGCAATTGCAACAAAGCTGGGGTGCGATGTACGTCCCTTTGCAGGTATGAAGGAGGCTGTGTCAATAATGTAACATATGATCAGTGAGATAGTATATACTAATGCTATTTGAGTTACCAGAAAGTCCCAAGACAGGTGACACAGGACAAACATAGACTGAATATGTGAGGGTTCTTGCCAACAATCTTAAATTGCATAAAAAGAAGATGGCTTTCAATAATGAGTATCATGATATGTTAGTTAAGTACTATATCATGTGAAAATCTGGAGAAGTTTTGTTGTTGTGATTTTGTGAATGTTTAAAACATACCTATGTTGAAGTGGTGGTTATATTGAATTTTCTTACTAGTATATTGCATGGTTATCAATCACCTTAGACAACTGAATCATTATCTAAATTGAAGTGGTGGTTATATTGAATTTTCTTACTAGTATATTGCATGGTTATCAATCACCTTAGACAACTGAATCATTATCTTAAAAGATGGTCCCTAGCTCTTAGACCTTTCAAATTCATCCCTAAATATCTGACATGATCACAATTATTCATGCCAATCGATTCATAAAAAAGTTGTATATCTTGAAAAATCAGAAAATGGTAGCAAAAAATGTAGATCATAATGATTACAAGCCATCTCATGATCTAGATCTACACTGTTTGAAAACAGCAACCTAATAGCGTGTGATATTGAAGGGACCGATTTGTTTTACAAATGTGTAACCTAGAATAAATAACATATTTTCAATAATTTTAACCAAATTTCGCCAATTTTAACCTTGCAATTGTGATTTTACCTTGACCTTCACATTAAATTGCAATAATAATACGACGAGTGTGTTCCCTGTCCCTGAAAACCCCAAAATAGAGGTATCGTTCATGATTCTACGATGTTTAGTTTAAAAGTTATGATGTGCCCAAATTCTGATGGCGGCCATCTTGGATTTGTTCAATATGGCCGCCACGGGGAAAATTGAGCTTGTCTGTCTGCAGATTATGAAATGTTCATGTCTATCTATGACCAAAATTTCAAAGAGTTAGATGAAAGTGAACGATTCGACCCCTACTATTCTGTATCCACCGATATGTCGGAACATATTAGTGTTCACTTCAAACATGAGACGAGTCGTGTGATGTTGTACCTGTGCCATGTGCGATTTTTCATGAAACCAATATTTACAGACACTGTGATATCTTCTTAAATGACGTCGAAAATTGACAAAATGTTCAGAGCAAATAATTGACGTCGAAAGTTGACGAAATGTTCAGAGCAAATACGGAATTCCGTATTTGCTCTGAACATTTCGTCAACTTTCGACGTCATTTATAGAAGATATCGTTAATTTTGCACATCTGTGCAGTCTGATCTGAGTCTACACTGTTTGCAATAAATGTGAAAATATTAATCTGACAAATACTGTAGTCCCAGATCAGATAGCATAGATATGGAATATGATCTGGATCAACACGAGTCGAAATCACTATAATTGCACCTTGTCATAGCTAAACACAATACATTCACCCTTTTTACAAACAATAAGGTCCTAAACTACACAATTTGGACAGGATTTCTATAAATAAATTCATAGGGAGATAACTACATTTAGCTAACAAGCCTCAATAATGCACTCTAACTGCTTGACAGACAGGCCATTTCATTTCCCAAATGACGCCCGTCAACTACAGTAGGTATTTATAAGCCGATTTGTGTAATGAAACATTACATTACATTAAGTCGATCGGAATTTATATTTCGCTAGAAAATCTTCCACAAATACAGTGGAACCCCGCTAAACCGAACACTCGGGAACATATACAGTGGAATCTTTCTAAAGCGGACACCATGAAAACACACGTGATTTTATTTTGATGACTTTCTTGGTCCTTTATCTCAGGTTATAATGTATGTTCGTGATCGCATAACACACGACTATGGCTCATAATGATCAAATGCCTGTTTTACAGTGAAACCTCTCTAGCCAGACGGGACGTCCCAGTGAGTCCGGTTTAGAGAGGTTTCACTGTAGATGTGTTTCGCTGTTATGTATCTCTGATTACAATGACTTTGTATGATTGTTAAACACTACGATGTGTCATGAAGTGCTCACTTACCATGCTTACAGTGGAACATCTCGAAGCCTGACACCCTGAGGACACTGTATGTTGTTTTAGCAGACACTATTGAAGCAAGGTATGATGCTAAAATAAAATAGCACACTGATGTAGCCTGTAGCGTACGTATAGGAGGAAATAGTTCCTTCAAGGAAATAAATCCCTCCAGAATCACGGTCAATCACTGGGTAGCATTTAAATATCAAGTTTATCAGGCTCGGCTCGGAGACGGTAGGGGTTCCTGGGCACGCTGATACAATTCCTACGCGTTTCCTAGCCTTGCGGGACACTATACTCGCCCGATAATATCGATATGTATTACAGCCTGGAGTATCGGAGCGATCCTGTACGAGGAAGAACGAGAAAGGTACGAGGTGTTAAGCAACCAGTTTCACATTGAGGAGGCTGTCATCGATGAGAAAATCACTCAAGACGAAACTGAACGCTGTAATGAACACTAGTTTCGACTGTTCTAACAAATGATCCACTATCATAGTATATGCCGTGCTTATTGAAACCATTGGTGACCAACGCCCATTGAAAACGATACAAAGGTAGCTGCAAGTTATTTTGGCACGAGATTAATGCCCCGTCGATCCCGTTGATAAAGTGGACAGTACACGTACGGAAGGTCGGACATATGCTTGTCATATATCATCACTCGGTGTACTACTCAACAATCTGCACGGACATGTTCGCTACTTGCGGACATATATATTTGCGCGTTACATGCACGTTAATAAGTCTTCGCACGTAATTGCGCGTGCGGACATATTCGGACAGTTCTCTACCGGTGTGTGGTTATTATCTGTTACTAGTCACTTGACCCCTTCCCCTAAAAGTAATAGGATTAGGAATAATCAAAATACTAATATAAAGGGTATACCCAGATTCAACTCTCACTTACAATAATGCCAGATGTACCTAAGGGCCAAACCAGGTATCCAGTCGGGATTCCGGTAAGGAAGAATCCCGATTGTTAAATTACCCATCACATGCTCCCAGCCAACCACCACTTGACATCTAAACACTGGTAATCTCTAAATACGAATCAATAAGTTTTGTTCATATATGTGTCTGTGACTGGAGAAATATCGCTTATGGGTTTTGCGACCAGTGTAGATCCAGATCAGACCGTGCATTCGTACTTTCTGATCAGGATCTGCACCATTCCCCATTCCATCAATGGAACGCCCATCACGCTTTTAACAGTCAATACAGATCATTATCCGGCTACATGAGTTTCACGAGTCCCATTTCTCCAGTCACAGCCACATACATTTATACATCAATAATATCTCCCCAACTGTAGGTTTTGATGAGACTTGTGTGGATGCACATGGTGATATTGGGCTACACTGGTCGCAAATCCCATTTTTGTCGAGGCAAGACATATTTGGGACAAGCCATGCGACTTTGTACCGGAAATGTGCCATATCTCATGGAAAATATTGACAAAATTTACAATACATGTATTGAAATGACGAACTGTTCAAAACATATGCGAGAGAGAACTCCGCATTTGCTCCGAAAAATATGTCAACTTTCGACGCAATTTACACAAAATATTACTGTTTCTGTAAATCTTTTTCATGAAAAGTCGCACATCCTTTTAGGTACAGAATCACATGGCTCGTCTCATATCTTCAATGTTGTATTGTAATACAATAATACATTCTATAATGTTAATTTGTTATATCTTCAATGTTGTATTGTAATACAATAATACATTATATAATGTTAATTTGTTATAATGAAGTAAAAAAAAAAAGAGGCAAATTTTAAACAACAAGGCAGCAATCAAAAGAAGTAAATACCAAAATAGTTTTAGTCACAAACTAAAAACATACCCGAGATAAGCTTTTTATGATGTAATATGTTTGCATATTTTCCTATTTGGGATACGTATAATGATGACAAGAAAATGTGGCCTATCGAATTGGAAAAACTCGATCAAACTTCATAACCGAATCAACGGGCAGACACTCAGTCCAAACACTACCTGTACATGCCTCCCATATCTACCGAAAAAGGGAGGCACAATAAAACAGCCAAAAAATAAGCTTATCCCGAGCACCGATATTGAAATACAATACACCAATTAACACAAGGATATACATAACAACAAATACTTATAAATATGAACAGTCTGCTATTTATTTACATATGTAAATGTGTTTATCTACACATTTGGAAAATAAATATGTCAATTCTACGCTATATGGACGGATAAGTTTAAAGGTGCATGTAGGCACAACATGTTCTTTGTACCAGAGACATCATCTGAGACATTTTCTGGCAAAGTAAACATTCATTCACCATTACCCCACGTATTGCTTGACACTATTATACATTTTATATCGGAAGAAAATGTCCACACTACAATGTTAAGGGACATTACTATTTATTTTCTGTATTAATTTTTCGATGTGCAATGATCATACTTTATAATCTGTCGTAAATGTTATTTTTTCAGGTGACGCATTTAATTTAGTATAAATAATTAAAAAATATCATGCCTCATTTGCTCACTATCAGTAAAATAAATATTACTAAATGATTATATCTGCATAGCGGGCATTCTTATGTTTTAAAACTGGTGGAATAGTGACACAAATATACACTTATTTAAATCATATAAAGGACATTGTGTGCCTACTGAGTGGGCATGTACCTTTAATACTCTACATAGCACAAATATGTCAGCATTTGCATTTTATCCATGTAACCCTCATGACAAATATGGTTGTATTGCTTTTTTTACTAGTATTTATCAGCTGAAGCACACCTGTATGAAAACCGAGATCCGAAACTGCACATATGTGCAGTCTGATCTAGGGCTACACTGGTCGCAAATGCGAAAAGTCCAATTCTCTCATGAATCAATCGGAATAAACAAAACAAATGTCAACGCAACTGTGGTATTAAAATCAATATACTTGCATGGATATATATTTTACAGAAAGGCCACACAGGATTATAACCAGGTTATAAAACAATTTTTTCATTAACAAGAGTCAAGTTATGTATGATGTATATAGTTATGTACCTGTAATAATCATATAGAAGATCTATCATATGTAATGACTTTATAAGACATTTATTAAAAATTCCGCATTTGCCATGCAACAATTAGTTTCGTCAACTTTTGACGTTGTTTAAAGAAAATATCAGTTTCTGCATATACAGTCTACACTCGTTACCGCGAACTCTCTTAAGTTAAAATCCTGATAACTCAGTAAAACTGTTGGTCCCAAGTTCATGTTAAACTCATTTTAAAACTGGTGGAATAGTGACACAAATATACACTTATTTAAATCATATAAAGGACATTGCGTGCCTACTGAGTGGGCATGTACCTTTAATACTCTACATAACACAAATATGTCGGCTCATGCATTTGCATTTTATCCATGTAACCCTCATGACAAATATGATTGTATTGCTTTTTTACTAGTATTTATCAGCTGAAGCACACCTGTATGAAAACCGAGATCCGAAACTGGTTCGTTAGAACCACCAAGGCTGCTTCAATCAATATGTGGTGAACAGTGTAGACCCTGATCAGACTGCACATATGTGCAGTCTGATCTAGGGCTACACTGGTCGCAAATGCGAAAAATCCAATTCTCTCATGAATCAATCGGAATAAACAAAACAAATGTCAACGCAACTGTGGTATTAAAATCAATATACTTGCATGGATATATATTTTACATAAAGGCCACACAGGATTATAACCAGGTTATAAAACAGCTTTTTCATTAACAAGAGTCAAGTTATGTATGATGTATATAGTTATGTACATGTACCTGTAATAATCAATAGAAGATCTATCATATGTGATGACTTTATAAGACATTTATTAAACATTCCGCATTTGCCATGCAACAATTAGTTTCGTCAACTTTTGAAGTTGCTTAAAGAAAATATCAGTTTCTGCATATACAGTCTACACTCGTTACCGCGAACTCTCTTAAGTTAAAATCCTGATAACTCAGTAAAACTCTTGGTCCCAAGTTCATGTTAAACTATGTAATAACTCGTTAACTCAAAATGTTCGCTAACTCAAAGTATTTTCCTCGGTCCCCTTGACTTTGAGTAAACAAGTGTAGACTGTAGTTTTCATGAACAATCGCATATCTTCTTAGGTAAAAAATCACAAGGCTTGTCTCATTAATCAATATGGTATCCTCGGCAATCATGTATTAACCATGTTTATTAGGACACCATCTATTTTGTGATATCACAACATCGTGTTATAACTCGACTCTTGTTCACAAGTGTAACTCAACATCATCATCACAGATATGTTCGTCGAGTGACACCTCTCTAAACCCACACACTGGGGGCCTCACAGGGTGTCTGGTTTAGAGAGGTTCCACTGTAATGCAGGTACATGTGTATTCCAGGATATGTGTTTATGCTTTGCAATAATGAACAAACAGTATCATTAGAGGAAAAGTATAGTTAACTTAAAGATATAAAAAATAACCACACAATGTCTAGTTTTACGAGATTCTACATATTTGTCACTGGTGGCTGAGACTGGAGAAATAGGGCTTATGGGTTTTGTGATCAGTGTAGCTCCTCATCAAATAGGACACAACTGCAGCCTGATAAACAATCTAATTTTCTTCCTAGAAGTCTGACAGATCTTTCAGTGATGGAATGGCGAGCAGTGTAGATACTGATCAGACTGTGCGGATGCACAGACTGATCTGGATCTACACTGGTCACAAAATCCATAAGCCCCATTTCTTCAGTCACAGCCACATTTCAGACACTCAAGACAGTAGCCATCCATCACTTCAGCATTAGTCCAGGAATTTCGCTAACTTCAGATATGATCTTGTTTCTGAATTGCGTAATTTCAAATACAAATACAGCCATACCTCTTAATTGTGGTGGCTATGTAGCGCTATTCGCATGAATTCAACAATATCTCAAGCAAATCTGTATATAATTGTGTACACATACACAGTGACATTATCACAGATATTACTTATACTCGACCTTATAAGAGTGGACATTATTCTACATGCAAATATCCGAGACACGTAGTGTATCCATTTTTCAAGCAAATCTGACTTACGGTTACAGAGATAGTAGGTATGTGAAAACTTTAACGCAAATTTTGACAGAAACTTTAACGCAAACTTCTAAGTCATTTGACCTTGACCTTGGGCACAGGGGCCGCATGAGTGGGACACAGAATGAATATATGGATGATGACTAATAAGTATATGAAGTTTCAAGTCAATGTGAGTTAGGACTGCACGGATATAAGGTATTTAAAAACTTTAATGCAGATTTCGGAACGCAAACGTCTAAGTCATTTCACCTTGGCATTGGGCACAGGGGCCGTATGAGTGGGATACAGCATGAATATATGGATGATGACTAATAAGTATATGAAGTTTCAAGTCAATGTGAGTTAGGACTGCAGGGATATAAGGTATTTAAAAACTTTAACGCAGATTTCGGAACGCAAACTTCCCCTGACCTTGGGCACAGGGGCCGCATTAATGGGATACAGTATGAATATATGGATCATGACTAATAAGCATATGAAGTTACAAGTCAATGTGACTTAGGACTGCAGAGATATAAGGTATTTGAAAACTTTAACGCAGATTTCGGAACACAAACTTCTAAGTCATTTCACCTTGACCGAGGGCGCAGGGGCCGCATGCGTGGGATACAGCATGAATATATGGATCATGACTAATAAGCATATGAAGTTTCAAGTCAATGTGATTTAGGACTGCAGAGATATATGGTATTTAAAAACTTTAACGCAGATTTCGGAACGCAAACTTCTAAGTCATTTCACCTTGACCTTGGGCACAGGTGCCACATGAGTGGGATACAGCCTGAATTTAACGCAGATTTCGGACGGACGGACGGACGGACGGACGGACGGACGTCCTTACGTGACATCCCTTAGGTGGTTTTTACTATATAAAAGATCAAAGGAATGACCACCTAAGGAACAATAGGCTTAAGTGGTCAACGGAATAAATCTATTGTTTTCTTTTGTCTTAGGCCACGCCTCTAACCACCTAAGACCCTGTATGTGTGCCCGGACGAACGGACGGACGGACGGACACCCGGACGTCATTGTGATCAATATGTCTCGCTTTCCACAAGCGGGCTCGACAAAAACGACCTGTATATAGCCCTCGACATACTTCGTAAGCTGGGGGGATAATAAAAGTACTAATTAATGAGTAAATTATCTACTCATTCAGAGCTCAAAGGCATGATAGTTGCGAGTGTTGTAGAATTGTCCAAATTAAACGCAAGTAGCATATTGATGGTCGAGAAGTAGAAGATCGTGCTCCCCATTTAAACTAGATTGGTCAGTAAGCGAGGCTTACGGAATACCCCCCGCGTGGGTCCAGGTACCCCTAAAATATGCACAAATTTCCAAGTGTGTGGGCTTGTGACCTTCTCTGGGATTAGCGCGAGAGGCATGAACGTGAATTTGTCACAGGGTGGTAGAGGTCCATTGGAGCAATGAGTGTGTGAAATGTGAAGCAGATCCGAGCAAGGAAATAGAAGTTATAACCGATTTCTCTGATGTTAAGTTTTGTAAAGAGACTACCGTATAACCTCGAATTAACGCCCCCGGAGGCGTTACATTTTAAAAAGGGGGGGGGGGCGTTTATTTGTCACAGGGTGGTAGAGGTCCATTGGAGCAATGAGTGTGTGAAATGTGAAGCAGATCCGAGCAAGGAAATAGAAGTTATAACCGATTTCTCTGATGTTAAGTTTTGTAAAGAGACTACCGTATAACCTCGAATTAACGCCCCCCGGAGGCGTTACATTTTACAAAAGGGGGGGGGGGGCGTTTATTAGCCAGTAGAAAAAAATGATAGTACAACCTTAGAGGAATGCACAAGTGAAATAATAAGAATTTTCAATGAAGGAAATAGAAGTTATAACTTATTTCTCTGATGTTAAGTTTTGTAAAGAGACTAAGTATTTGACCTTGACATTGGGATCAGCGGGGGTTGGACGGTCATGGATTTGGCACAGCATGGTATTAGAGCCTTACAGGAATGCATGTGTGAAATATTAAGAATTTTAGATGAAGGAAATAGAAGTTAGAACAATATTTCTCTGATGTTAGGTTTTGTAAAGGGACTAAGTATTTGACCTTGACCTTGGGATCAGCGGGGGTTGGACGGTCGTGGAATTGGCACAGCATGGTAGTAGAGCCTTACAGGAATGCATGTGTGATAATATTAAGCATAGATGAAGGAAATAGAAGTTAGAACAATATTTCTCTGATGTTAAGTTTTGTAAAGAGACTAAGTATTTGACCTTGACCTTGGTATAAGCGGGGGTTGGATGGTCGTGGATTTGGCACATCATGGTGGTAGAGCCTTACAGGAATGCATGTGTGAAATATTAAGCATACATGTATTAGATGAAGGAAATAGAAGTTATAACAATATGTCTCTGATGTTAAGTTTTGTAAAGAGACTAAGTATTTGACCTTGACCTTGGGATCTGCGGGGGTTGGACGGTCGTAGATTAGGCACAGCATGGTAGTAGAGCCTTACAGGAATGCATGTGTGAAATATTAAGCACTTTAGATGAAGGAAATAGAAGTTATAACAATATTTCTCTGATGTTAAGTTTACGGACTAAGTATTTGACCTTGACCTTGGGATCTGCGGGGGTTGGACGGTCGTGGATTTGGTACAGCATGGTAGTAGAGCCTTACAGGAATGCATGTGTGAAATATCAAGCATTTTAGATGAAGGAAATAGAAGTTATAACAATATTTCTCTGATGTTAAGTTTACGGACGCACGGACGGACGCACGGATGGACGGACGGACGGACAACCTGACTCCAGTATACCCCCCCCCCCCACAACTCGTTGCGGGGGGTATAACAATGTGTACATACAATCTTCTACTACTGGACTATCAATGTTTCTGAGAGGTACGAGGTTACAAAATGTACATGTAAATGGCTTACTTATCTGGAGTCGCAAACAAGTCGTATACTCACTTTACGATAGTGATGTTGGCCTCTTCATCCACCAGTCTAGGTGTGGTGTAAAACATGGCAGTTCATTGATTGATTGGTTTATTGATTGATTGATCACTCTTTGTTTGTTTGATTGATTGGTTTATTGATTGATTGTTTGTTTGTTTGATTGATTGATTTATGGTGTTTGAAGTGAGTGTAATAAGGTCATATGTGGCCATAAGTGTAGAAATGGAGCTTATGGGTGATGCGACCAGTGTATATTCAGAACAACCTGTGCATCGGCACAGTCTGATCAGGATCTGTACTGTTCACCATTTCATCAATGCAACTCCTGTCATGTCTCTAACAAAAATCATACATCGCTATCAGACTGAAGGACTGAGCTACCAGACTTGGAGTTACACTGGCCACAAATCCCTTAATCCCCAGTTCTCCAGCCACATAAACAGATGGGTTAACACCACAGTCACACACAGGCATAACATATATGAAATTGTACATTGAAATCACACCATTGGCTGACTGTTCATTGAAAAGAAACCTTGTAGGTGCAATCCATCTAATATCTGACGACATTCTCAATCTGCAGAATGTCAGTCTGAAATATTCCTCAAATTATTGTCAAAAAAATGACACAGCAATAACTATGGTCATATAGAGAAATGAACCTTGGTCTCAAGTCTCATTATAATTGATTGAATAATTGGGTTTTTACATTAATTCAATAGCAAGGTCATGTGCAAACAGGAATGGTGGGGTAGCATACGTTCAGCACAAAATACAATAACAACTTTCAGCACTAAAAGACAAGGCAGCCTTAGTGCTCGGTGTGAATCCCAGTAACATTCACTGTTAAGATAAGCAGGATGGATTCATTAAAATATGTATACTCTCCCATCCTCCCGATCTCAGGTACCATAAGTCAAATTCTCTATCATTTGACTATGATGCCGTCCAAGAGCATTGTAAATCCTTACCGTTCAAAACTTCTCCCTGGTAAGCTGTCGGCGTAGACGTTCCACGTCGCCTTCCAGCTCGACATTTCAGGTGCGCAGAGATGCCACCTCACGACTCTGGCTTTGTCTGTAATACACACATACAGGTTATACCATTCAAAGATTGAGAGAAAATGAGACGAATGAAGACAGGGTTGAAAAATCACTTGCAAGTGTTGCTTGTTTCTCGGCGTGTTGTTTATATAGCAGTTGTCCAGACTGGCAGGTGCAAGATCTGAATATGCAGTTGTTAATTTTTTGACAAATAGTGAAACAAAAGAAATTCCAATAGTCAATATTTGTCCACATCTAGTCATTTACATTTTGCTCTCGTTGAGGGAGAACCGATCCTTGAGAAGTTGGATCTCCGCGCCCTGTTCCTGCGACTGCAGCTGACATTGGAACTCCATATCCCGGTTGTTTTGTAGTAACCCCTCGAGGTTCTTGTTCGCTATGAGCTCCGACCCGATCTGGCTCCTCAATAGCTCTGCCTCCTGGCCAATATCGTCATTGTGCATCTGTAGCTGTGGTGGTGAGATGAGGAAAGATTGATTTATTGGTGTTTAACGGCCTATCAACAGCTAAGGTCATTTAAAGCCGGACCAACGGGTTCGATCCCGCATGTAATCTGCTGCATTGGGAAGAAAATCACAAAATCAGAACGGAATATTTACATCCAAATAAATATATATTCAGCCCTGAAAGCAAGATGGGGAAGAGTGATTTTATTTGATTTATTGGTGTTTAACGTCCTATCAACAGCTAAGGTCATTTGAAGCCGTGTCAACAGGGTTGAATCGTAAGAAAGTCCCTACATCTGGGGGGCATTTCACTAAAATTTGTACGACTAAACTGTTCTTAAGTGCAAAATTAGGATAGTCTGTAATTTTCAGATTAACAATGTTTTCTTGTAAACAATCATTGGATTTACATTGCATATGCAGCCTATGCTCAATAAATGTAAATCCATCAATTGAAATTTACAGACGATTCTAAATTTGAACTTACGAACATTTTAGTCGTACACAGTTTAGTGAAACGGGCCCCAGAACTGAATATTACCATAACAGGCCATCAAGTGAGGGATGGGTCCAAAAAAATGTGAAAATAGGAATTCAGACGGTGAACAAATAGGAATAAAATAGGAATATAGTCTAAACTAGGAATAAAATGTTATTTTAAGATTTGTTCCCAACACATTTTATGGCCAACCTGACCTTTTAATATTTGTATTGATAATTTGTGTTGTATTGCTCAAAGACTATAACTTTTAAGTTATGCTTCAAGATCCAAAAACAAGATTTTGACACACTACTTGTGCTATATTAATTAAAGTAATGTACATATATGTTGGATGTGGTGTTGTTAATACAGAAACAATAAG
>CM055267.1:134580407-134869720 GCA_029237695.1 Conchocele bisecta
TATATTGTCCGGTCTAAAAAGAGTTTACGCACGTACTTAGTTTACATTATTGCCTGACGTATATATCTGCTCACTGCCGCTTTCTGCTAGCAGTGAGACACATCTCACTGTCCACTGCTACTTACTGCTAGCAGTGAAACACACCTCACTGCTCACTGCCGCTTACTGCTAGCAGTGAAACACACCTCACTGCTCACTGCCGCCTACTGCCAGCAGTGAGATACACCTCATTGCTACTTACTGCTCGCTGCTAACTTCACACAGATTAATAAATGTACCTTCATTCCGTTAAATTATTTACCATCATTTTTATAAATTTTCATATCATCTAGTTCATGTCCTATCATTTTCATAGAACGCCTATATTCTCGTGAATAGTTACAGGCGTTCTATAATTACAATCGGTCGATGGGCCGAATGACTATATTTGGTGTTAATTATGGTTAATTATAGTTACGCTATAAAAAGTAATTCCGAAAATAAAATCTTTTAAAAGGTATATACGTTTGCTATATCCACAATTCAATCAACTAATAACATACATGTATACTATAAGGAAGTAAGTGTTGTCATTATCTATGTGTTACTGGCTTTATTTTAGTTTACCTGCCAAACGCGTAATAATACAATGATTGGTCATATTGCCATTACACGTAGGCCTACTGGTCCAAGCCATCGTGAAATTATTGCTGTCTTCATTGCTGATAAGCTCTAAATACGGAAATACAGATACTCATTATGTACTCCACGATTTGTGAATGCTACAGACGTACATTTCTGCAAATTTGCTAAAGTTGAAAGGACAATACGGCGACAGCCAAGACGCATCAATAATTGACCTACATTTTACATAAGTCTACTACTACTAGCTGCCAGACACGAAACATTCGTTTCAGGTAGGAATTATTTCTTTATTACTGTTGACCAATAATTGAATCGTGCTGACTTCGACAGCACTTTTTACCACAGGGCTACTAAAATAATTCCATTGTATTCAATATAACATGAATTCAAGTAGGTGGTGGATATTCAGCATTGCCTGTGATTTTAACAATCATTAATGTGTCCAAAAACGCACACACATGTGCCGAGTCATTGGTTTTCGCGACCATTGTTGTTTCCACAATTGTTGTTTAAATAGCTAATTTCTAATTTATGGTGCATCTCGGACACTGACGTCTGTGTGTTTGTGGCACCTCGATACTTGTAGATCCACTTTGAATATATGTTTTCAGTCCAACAAGTCAATTCATTATCTATTTAGGCTATTATCTGTTATCTATTGTCTATATAGGCTTTCGTTCCCCCCCCCCCCCCCACCCCCCCCCCCCCCCGAGAGTCAAATGTGATTAAAAAAAACTGTAACAACAGTGATGAAATAAGTAAAAAATTGAGGTGTGCGAATCCGGGTACACTGCATTTGCACAGCGGTGACTTTTCCCCGAAATATCATGAATATAGGCCGGTGCATTATTTCTATTAAGTAAGTGTACCCGGCTTCGCACCGTGTATGTGGCTTTGCACACACCAATATTTTACATGTCTGATTATTCATGTTGTTTTCTTAAGACAAGTGTTTTCAGAAAGTCACGTGTTTACACGATTTAGAAAACTATAACAACAGTGACCAAACAAGTAAAACAATAGAAGTGCAGTATTTGTATTAAGTATTTGTATTGCAGTGGGTGGGCTTCCTAAAATGTATTTGTACACAGGGAACCCATGTTTGGTCTGGGGTGGTGATGAGGGACTTCTTTGCTTCATTTGGGTGACCTCACGAAATATGGGCGGGGTGGAGACTGTTTGTTTGTTGGGATTACAATCGTGTCTGTTAATTCTGCGCACCTAATAATCATTTTCGTGAAAATGTCCATATTCAGTCTAAATTCCCTGAACATTCAAGGCAGTTCTTAGCCGAGATAAGCACGGCTAAACAGATGGCTTTTACTATTTCATCTGTCGTCTATTATCTGTATCCACTTGCGGAGACCCAGCCAAATTTGATCAAAATATCAGTCCATTTTGTCCTTGAGTTTTGCGAATAATACGGGAATAAAATGATAACCAATATAGGTATATGTGCATGTGTATTATTGGTTTATGAAGCTTTTTTTAACAAATCTGTTGTTGATCTATTAATTTAGTAAGCAGGACCACTAATTATTTTGACCATGTTCTGAATAACTTTTTACCAAACTATCGGAATGGGATAAAATTGTGACTTAGTATACCGTTAATCAGCTGATTTATTCCAAAATCAACATAATTTATTCTGACGTAAGCTAGGCAAAACATTACGTGAATTGTGCATTAGCCGGTGCGCAGAATTAGCCGAAATGACATTTTTTATATGCAGATCAGAATGTCAGTTTTCATTGGTTTGATACATGTACAGATATGTATACATGTCTCATTATTATTGAACCATGTTATTGTAGTTGCGAACAATAACTCTTGCAATCTACTCCTGTACCGTCTGTAGCAGAGTTACTATTCCATTCATACATGTAGGCTTCCTCTACATAATAGCTAATCAGATCTGATGTACACTTTAGTTGTTAATTGAGACACAATTTGTATATTTTCCATCTGAACAAAATTAAAATATTATAAAAGTAATACGTATGGATCACGATTTGCCTGGTTTGGCCCTCAGGTACGTTTTCATTTTTCGCTCTTTCTGTTACCTGGTATTTGAATTGGGTTATTGCCCATTATAGAAGTAGTAAGATTATTACTGATCCTACTGCTTTTGGGAGGGGCCATGTGATTCTGGTGTGGCGAGGACCTGGCATCAGATCAGGATCATCCTGATTTCAGGGCTGAGTATATAGTTCTTTTATTGTAAATATTCATTTCTGATTTTAGGATTTCCTCCCCATTTGTACATATACTTGAACATGTACTTGTACAGGTAATATATGGGATTTATTACTAAACCCATTGACCCGGCCTTAAATGACCGCATCTGTTGATAGGCCGTTAGACCCCAACAAACAAATAAATGTTATATGTAGGCTTCCTCTACAGAATAGCTAATCAGATCTGATTTACACTTTAGTTTTTAATTGTGTCCTAATTTGTATATTTTCCATCTGAAAAAAAATCTATTATAAAAGTAATACAAAACTTTACGTGGGTGGTGGTCGGGAGAACGAGACGACATAAATTAACGGTAGTGGTTCCTCCATATAGGAATCACTATTTGCCTGGTTTGACCCTTCAGTACATTTTTATCTTTGGCTCTTTTGTTACCTGGGTTATTCTGATTTCAGCGCTGAATATATAGTTTTGTTATTGTAAATATTCTGTTCTGATTTTGGGATTTTCCCCCCATTTGTACATGTACGTGAAAATATACATGTACTTTTTCTTTTTATATGAAACGTGAATTTCGTCACTGATATCAGGGGCGATAACCGTGTTTTCATTAAAGGTTAATGGAAACTATATTATGTCTGCTTAGTTTTGTTATGTGCACTATGATCGTACTTTATAATGTGTCAATAAAAATATTTGTTCGGGTGACACATTTAATTGGTATAAATAATTTAAAAATGTCATATCTCATTTGCATATCAAAATAGCCTGATACCACCGGGAGTCACTATCAGTAAAATCAATATTACTAAATGATTATATGTGTATAGTGGGCCTGCACTCGTAATTTTTAAAACTGGCGGAATACATGTACCGTAGTTACACAATTATACACTTATTTAATTCTTATAGGCAAACTGTTATGCCTACTAGATGGGACCACAGGTTGAAGTACATTGCAACGGACCGAGGTCTATAAATACATTAAATACGCCTAAAAGCGTCCATAAACGAAAAGGAAAAGCTAAACAAAGTTTTGTTACTCCCTCTATAACACACACATATATATACCTCGGTCCGTTACTTCAACTGTGGATGGGACCCCAACTTTAGCTGCTACATGTAATTTGCGAACCAGATCTCTTATTAACTATTCTGCAGAGGAAGACTATGAATGGAAACGTAACTCTGCTACGGACAGTACGGTTGTAGATTTCAAGAGTTACTGTTCACAACTATGAACAATGTGGCTTACTCGCTTACCACATTTATCCAAGTGTTGTGAGCTTGATGCTCGTGTGGGATGTAGTTCTCTAAGCACTGTTTCATGTTACAAAGTTGCGGAATCATTTGCTGAGTAATGGTTAATACTGGTAAGAAATTCAATAAAATGCTAACCATGTACATAATAGTGTTTGATTGTTTGTTTCAGGGAAGCCGTCTACATATCTTAGCCATCTGGATTATTCGTCGAGCATCTTCAACTTCACCCTGCAGTCGAGGCAGACACCAGCAGGGCTATTGAGATAGTATATGGGCGGTCCCAGAAGAAGCAGATAAGGCGGAAATTGTTTCTCATTCTGCTGTTGAAGGACAAAGGCCACCAGAAGAATCGCTGCCCGAAGACACTACTCCACCTGGGCAACAATTTGCCAAACACTCGCGAAATGGGAACTGATCCAGTTCCTGACCTACACTAAGCAAAATATAATGTCGCCATGACAGACTGTCATCATCTTAAGATCAGCGACATCTGAAAATATAACCCTCGAGGAAGAGCTTGAGAAAGACAAGTTCAGTTACAAAAAATTAACAATTTAACCGGAGTACCATCCATGCCAGCGGCAGTTTTTGTGTGGTTCTTAACTCTGATTTCTGCTCTAATCATCTAATCAACCTGTTGAAAAAAGGATGTGTCGTGAAGACATTTGTTACTTCTTGTGTTGATGGAATTGAGAATGAATCTTATTCACACAAATCTGACTTGTGCAGTTTTAAGATTTATCAATATTTTTTCAATCGGTGACTCATTCTTGTGGTGGACAGAATGATATTTGTACATTTCTGATTATGTGACACTTGAAGGACTAGATATTGAAATGGTCAGAAATATATTTACTATGCTTTTACACATATGTGGCTGTGACCTCAGGTTGAAGTAACGGACCATGGCCTATAAATACATTAAATATACATAAGAGCATCAATAAGTGAGAGAAAAATAAGCTAAACAAAATGTATTTACTCCATGTGTGATATATGGGAGTAAATAATTTGTTTAGCCTATTTTATTTCACTTATTGATGTTTTTATGTATATTTAATGTATTTATAGGTATTGGTCCGTTACTTTAACCGGTGTGTCGTTTATGGGATTTGTGACCAGTGTAGCTCAAATAGTACACTCCTGTAGCCTTGTAAGCATGATGGAGATTTCATTGATACAATGGTGAACAGTGCAGATCCTGTGCGGATATGTGTATCTACACTGGTCGCAAATCCCATAAGCCCCATTTCTCCAGTCACAGACACATATTTGAGCAAATTTAAAAATCCTACCGCCAACCTAGAGTCATTAGCATTTAAGGTATTGCATTCAATCTTTGATTCATACATTTCTGTTTAACGTCCACAGTCTATAAAGTCTATATTTGGTTGGTTTCACATGGTTTCAGTTATCTTCGCAATAAGGGATTTTACTTGAAACATCCAGAATAGACCAAAGACAAACTTTGTAGACTTTCGAAGGGAAACGAAAGAGTTGAATCTTCATATACTTCTGTATCGTCATCCATATTTTTTATACTGTAGCACACCGATGTGGCTTTCCTGCACAAGGTCAAATTACTTAATGTTTTGAAATATTTGCATCAAACTTGTCAAAGTTTTTAAGTACACAATGTCTCTGCAACCGCAAGTCGGGTTGACTTGAAACTTCATATATATACTTCTTTATGAAGTTAGAAGATCAATATTTTCTTTCAATAGCCCTGGTGGGTGCATGTGATGGGTAAATTAACAATCGCGATTCATCCTTACCGGAATTCCGACTGGAGACCTGGTTTGGCCCTCACATACGTCTTTGGCATTTTGTATGTAACAGTTGAATCTGGTTATATCTCTTGTGTGAGTATTACGATTATTCGTAATCCTTTTTTAGGGAAAGGGGCCAAGTGACTTTGGTGTGGTATGGACCTGGCATCAGGTCAGGTTATTCTAATTTCAGAGCTGACTATATTTTTTCTCAATGAAAATATTCCGTTCTGATTTTGGGATTCCCCCCCACCCCCCCCCCCCAATGCAGTAGGTTAATACAGGATCGAACCAGTTTGCCCAACCTTATATGACCTGAGCTGTTGATAGGCCGTTAAACACCAATAAACAAACAAACAACTTTGGCATTTGGTATCCGACAGTTATATCCTTTATGTGAGTATTAGACCATAGCTGTTGATAGGCCGTTAAACACCATTAAACAAACATACGGCTTTCATGCACACGGTGAAGGTGAAATTACTTTGAAACTTGCGTTAAATGTTTTGAAATATATGCGTTAAAGTGTTAAGTAAACAATTTCTCTGCAACCGTAAGTCAGATTGAATTGAAACTTCATATATGTGTCTATCAACAATCAACATCCATATTTTCATTTTATAGCATACGCATGTGACTTTCATGCCCAAGGTCAAGGTCAAATTGTGTTAAATGTTTTGAAATATTTGCATTAAAGTTTTAAGTACACAATTTATCTGCAACCGTATGTTGGATCGACTGGAAATGTCACATACTTCTTTATCAACAGCCATATTTTCATTCTATATCTCACCTAAGCGGCTCTCATGCCAAAGGTCAAGGCCAAATGACTTTGCTGCGGCCGAGGGTATGTGTGAGACCCCGCTCACTTGCTCTAGTCCTTAAAAGCAAGAATAACATATCTTACCATACTGATTTCTTTTGTTTTTTTCGGATACATGTACTGATTTTTGACGCTGGTCAGACTTCACAGTTGTGGTGCGTGGGTGAAGCATTTTCATATTTGTTAAAATGGAGGTTGTCGCATAATCCAAGATGGCCGTCGTAGAAAATTTGGTAAAATTCTTTAAAAAAATCATATCAACCATGTTAATTTTACATTATTATTATTTTTACATCAAGCTTGAATTGCCACTTTGATATCAAGGGCGATAACATTGACTCTTTAAAATGTTAATGGAAACAACTATTTATTCTCTCTATTTATCTTTTGATGTGCAATGATCATATTTTGTAACAAGTCAATACAAATATTTATTCAGGTGACACATTTAGTTGATATAAATAATTTAAAATGACCTGCCTCATTTACAATAAAAATAGCACGATGATACAACCTATCAGTAAACCTAAGATTACTAAGTGAATATTTCTGTGTAGCGGGCACTCGTATTTTTTAAAAACTGTTGGAATAGTTACACAATTATACTTATTTAATATTTAATTCCTATAAAGAACACTTTGTGCCAAACAGATGGGACCCCAATTCAAATCATGATTTGCAACTTTGCTGAAGGATGTCTGGCACCCAGTCATTAAGTGCAAAGGCACGACACTTGTCTTATCAGCTCATTCACAAACACCAACATCATACAAAACACTTGTCACATGGATTCACCAGTGGGTGTACAGTACAAAGTCCAGTGACATGGTGTGTAATTGCATCCCGTAACATTTGGTCAGGTGTGTATTTTTTGTACTTTAACCTACTATTTTGTTTCTGGGGGAAATAACTACCTGTATATATATGTGAAAATCACTACAATGGAAGAAATTGAATGTATGTTTTCGCACCCCCTTCCAAACTCCATTCACAATTCACACCCCCTCTGCATGAATCTGGCTACTCCACTGCAGTGCAAAGTCGCAGAACAATTGTTGACATACAGCCGTTTGAATGTGTACTTGTGTGTGTGTAATATTTCTCAGACTTTTTCAAGGCAATGATTTCTGTTTCGATGTAATGTATGACCTGTCGTGAATTTCACTCACAAGTTCATATTGGTGCTTGTAGGAGTATTTGATATCCAGTGTACATTTTCCATGGCTTTCACATTCTGTAAAACCGTCTGGAGTTTCGACAATGAAATGGAGAAATGGCAAACATTTTCATGTGTCTGAAAGTGGATTATTTCTGGCACTCATATATTTGGCTTATAACGTCGTTCAAATTGTACTGCGTCAATTTTTAATGAATTTAAGATTGCATATTTCATGACTTTCTTCAAAACGCCAGTTTTAGAAGTTGATGGTTTTATAATTTTTATATCATGCACTGCAGTGCCGGTGATAAGTCGTTAGGTGGCGTTGCCAAGTCGGACTGTTGTACTGTGTGGATTCACCGAAACAAACCGCCAGTGGACGCGTTACACTATGTTTGCAATGTAATCTCCCTGGGTAAGTTTATAGATCGCGGCTCAGTCAGCGTGCGACTAGATGCCGTTTCTTTTTGTTAGGGGAAAGTACTAAAATTGGGAAAATTGGGCCCGCGCAATATTTAAAATTGCGCCATATCAATTAAAGGTGGTGCAGGATGTTGAATGTAATATCTTTATAATGGAAAGACAGAGTTTAATGAAACATAACGCAGTAAGTGCTTAACAGGTTGCCAATTAGTATCCCCTCGCCGATAGGCAAGAGGTGGTATATCGTTAGTCCATGTACTGCGTACGTATGTACGTACGCTAGTAACACCTTTCATTTTTCAATAACTTGTGAACTGCCACGATTTTGATATTATATGACCATAATGTGTGTCTATGGATGGAGCATGGTTTAGCATATGAGTAGACTCATATGACCCACGTTCGACCTCCCAAGGTCACGGAGTACTTTTTGTCGCGCCCGCTTGCGGAAAGCGCGATAAAGTCGGCACTTTGGCGTACGTACGTACGTAATTACGTACGTGTGTCCGGTTAAAGTTGTTGGTTAAGTTGTTTGGTTAAGTTTTTTGGTTAAAGTTTTTGGTTGAGTTCTTTGGTTAAAGTTTTTGGTTAAGTTGTGTGGTTAAGTTTTTTGGTTAAAGTTTTTCGTTATACTATATCTCTGCAACTGTTTTGCCCATTATCTTGAAACTTCACATGGGTGTTTATCATCATCTGTATTTTCATTCTACCCCACTCCCGTGTGGCTCCTTTGCCCAATGTCAAGGTCAAATTACTTTGAAGTTTTTGGTTAAGTTTTTTGGTTCAAGTTTTTGGTTAAGTTTTTTGGTTAAAGTTTTCAGTTAAAGTTTTTGGTTAAGTTTTTTGGTTAAGTTTTTCGTTATACTACATCTTTTTTTTTAGTGTCCATGCCTTGCCACAAGGCGCGACATGCAGGCCGCGGCCATCTAGTTTATTATCAAGGCTGCCAGCGAAGGGATTAGCTTCGCTTAACGATGCCAGTGCGAGGGGATTAGCTTCGTTTAATGATGCCAGTTCTTGCATTATGGTATAGTTTGCTTTAATCTAACAATTTTCTGGTTTTGACGAAGAATCGGTTACCATGGACGTGAATAAAAATCTAATGAACGTGAATGTAAGAAATAACGGTACTTGATTCTTCACGACAGTTATAGGTTATCGTAAATAACTTTTAGAGCACCCATACCGGTACGTCACTTCTATGGTGTGATACATATCATCGAACCGGTATGTCACTTCTATACATATCATCGAAATCCGTCCGTTTGCTTGGAAAAGTTTCAAGAAAATTTACTGTAAAAATGACGTCACAGAATACGTCACGTCGGAAAAGCAGGTTCGGAAACCATTGATCCCATACCCTGATATCTATAACTTTACATGCTACTTGCAAACATGTAGTTGGCCTCAATAATAATAACATACACTCAAAGCGTTCTTTTATAACATGATCATTCATGTTATAATTGTTCTTGTTATATATTTACTCGACTACTCGGTACTGTGAGTACTTTGATTTCTTCCTACACTGAAACGCTGGGCGTTCGGGCAAATTCGTATTCTCCGATGATGCATTCGTATTATTTCCGATCTTGGTTGCCGTACTGGATGTTCTTATTTCATAACAATACCCACAGCGAGTCTCATTGTCTAGGTGATTTGGCACACGACCCGTTGTCTGGTATAGCTTTGTGCCGTGTGAAATATCAGTTGCGCATTCAACTGGTCGTGTTCCATTGAAACGCGCATACATTTTTACAGTTTAACTACTGCCGATATTTTACCGTGTTCTCAATTTATTTCTTCACCGAAGGATTGTTTAAATTAATTATTTGTCCTCGATGTTTTTTCCGGCTATGAGAGATATGATCCATCTCTGCGTAAACTCTGGACCAGCTTGGCTGCCCAGGTTGTGTAGTCGGGAACAGTGTCCATATGTTTTACTAAACCCATTCATTTATGATGTTACACTAATGCGGTTTATTATTCTCAAATAAACCAATTTATTTTAGGGATTTGATTATTGAACCGGCCTGTAACTAACTCCTGTCGGAACTGGACTATTACTCAATGGTCAATCAAGCGTTACATTCCCGCACTAGTATATACAATGATATAAGGGCTCGCAGCACGTGCTTTCGTTATTTTCAATGGATCAACTGGCCGAAGAACAACCCATTCGATAAGTATCTGTATCAAATGTCTTCACCTGAAAATGATTTTGTTTGTCTCGGCAGTGCATATTTATGCGAATTATGCGATAATTTGTTATTATCTCTATGTGTACAGTAGTTGGTCAACGCCTGTAACTATTGCGTGTATTCCAATTCTTGAATATAATATGCTGTGAATTGGGTGACTAGCAGCGTGCTACCCGACCTAATTCGCACTCCATCCCACCCACTACCATTTAATGCCATTTTCGGCTGTTTGAGGGTGGACACGCACATATGCAATAGTTTCCCACTGCCTCCAATCTGTTTCCACTTTGTTTCCGCAAGCCCAAGGCAATTGCGCAGGGCGTTATGTTCCTATTTCTACATACATAATGCCATGCTATTGTAGCTCGGATACGAACGAGAGTATATTATGTTTTAAGTAAATGAGACTGTTCTGTATACACAACCATACCGGTTATTATTATCATCATTGATTATTATAACTATTGCCTACCAATATATTGAAATACAAAGGCAGTCAGCCTCGTAACATTTCCTGACGGGATGGACCCCGTCAGAGGAACAGTCACCAGCAAATAACCTGCCTCTACATTGCAAACGAGAAGTACTGTCCCCGCAGCGCACGTGGTAAAGCACTAATGAAATACATTCTACCAGGTTTTCGTTGTGCGAGTTTGAGCTTTGGACAAATTGTTTTCATCTCTCACAGCCTGATGTTGCCCACAACTAGCCGTTGGCACACCACACGCCACCGCCCGATGTTGGCCATAACCCGCTGTTTGTCCACCATAGGACCACCCACCGCCCACCTCTGGATCGCCACCTTTTTGGCCCTACACTTGATTAAGTCGTGATCACCACAGTGTTGCAAACATATGCCCGTAACAAAAAATTGGCCAGCAAAACATTTTTAATTTTGTCAAATCAACTTTAAATTCCTATTTCGAACAAATTAAGCAGTAATTTGGCAAATATAACCTATATTACGAAACTGTATGTGCCGGTTTTGAACGAAATTATAATTCCCCGCCCACAAGTTATAGATGGAGTAACTACCACAGAGTTATACGTATATTTATCCGTTGCCTCGGAACATTTTCGTAGGAATGTTATGCATATCTGCCTATAATTGAACACGAATCGGTGGAATTTTGATCATTCGTGAACGAATGAAACAACGACGCCATGTAACACGCACCACCCCCACCCCTATTCACAAAATAATACACCTGTGGATTGGTGTAATAAATGGAGAATAAGAGCTTGCTAATTCGTTGTTTTAGGCACGTAACTCTCGCTTTCATTACAGTGTATTACATAATAGTTACGATAGATTAGTATTTTCGAATTTACGTTTGAAGTTTCCTTTGTTTACCTACTCCTTCGTGACCTGGAGATTTGCTAACACACACATTATGAGGTGTGTTTATGATAATAGTTGGGTTGCCCTTACTGTCAATAGCAATATAGCGAAGTAGGCGGGTGAACATCAGGCGAATTATCTCTACATTTTTGTTCGCGGAAGTGACACTCTTGTGTGTCGTTAACTGGGTAGAGGTCGAGAGCGGCATATTGTCTATAAAGCGGAAAATGTGCCGTTAACCGATTCGATAAACCTACATAGTCGGACACAATGACGGGCATGAATATTAAGTGCAGCTCCACAAGTACAGATATTCAATTTCATTTATATTAAGCGTTGCTATAGCAACAAAAGGGGCAACATTGCATAATAGACATATACTCGTGGATAAGTCGTGCCTCCCTCTTTCCCCCTTTACTCTATTGTTGATTGTGGACAATGTAATTTCTTTTTGCATGCAATCATCAACTACTGTTGAACAATTTTATCAAGAGAATCAAACGTCGCGACGTCTAGCATGTGGATTAACACGTCAAAACGTCCCAGGTGTCAACGTAAAAATCCCCATGTGTGAGTTTCTGTTATTATCTAAAGATAAATCTGATGGCGACGTGTTCACATATGAATATAACATGTGTTTCGTTTCTGACGTTTATAAGTTAATTATAAGTGTGGTCAAAGACGCCATGTCAGTAAAATTAGTTTATGACGTCAACGTCATTTTGGACATTCCTTTGTTATCGTGGTTGTTGGTAACGTCCGAATCATCTGAATATTGAGTTACAATGCGAATAACGGTGGTAACTAGAATAACCATGGCCATCTACCCGAGCAAAACGTTTCGGAACTTCTAACAGGGTGACGTCATTGTCTGACAATTTCTGACAGCATTGACTTGCCGTCATAGACACCATGCCAGCATCATGTGTTGAACGTGTGTGTTCTTATCCATCAGGGGAATGTGCTTAGAACGTTTACTGCACAAGTATTTGCAAGTGAAAGTTTTGTATGGGTCACGTGATCTAACATTTTTTATTTTACGCATCCTGTGACGGCATGCGTTACTGAACAATGTAACGACTGTACTTAGCAAGTAATGCCATAATGTAACGCCAACCCATGATTACGAAAGTTAGTAAACTACATGTATATGTGATTATATGAAATAATAGAACTTTTGTCCATGAGTGTATCAACGTAGAGTATGGGACTTGTGCTGAACACCATCTCGGAATAGAAATTCCCTGTCTATAGCAACAACGTTTCTGTTTTACCAGTTACTCAAGTACTACATAAATGGCCCTGCAAATAAATACCACCTATGCACAAAAGCCCCATTTTCTCGTTTAGTACGTCGTGGTGTATGGGTCCGTGTTCGGAGTACAAAACTCTTAATTACATCTCATTACACGGCATTACATCTTATTAAGCGTTATGACGGAGTGGTCTTTCCAAAGGTGCGTCTAAAGCGTTCTTTGTTTACATTCTAATTCGTGGAGAGTGAGCTAAGCAGTTTTCTCATTATACTACGCCGCATAATTCATGTTTTAGGACAGATAACTTGGTCCGACCTTAAATGACCTGAGCTGTTGATAGGCTGTTAAACCCAACAGTTCGTTTTCACTTTATTAATGCTTCCATTAGCAAATCTGATTATGTAATGTTACCAGTCCGTGAGTTTGTTTTTGCAACGCCTGAAGCATAACGTACGGCGGAACATACTTGTGGTATTAAGACTAAATTTTCAGAAGGCCCCTATACTACACTAATGCCGACTGGGACCCACAACCAGTGCTGTTGCACTTTTCATCCGTTTCCAACGTAACATATACACACTTATTGACGCGTCATTTATACGCAGTAGACACCTCGCTTAAGACACGGCCACATTTTCTGTCATGCCGTCGCAGACTATATATGCTGCTCTTTTGGCCGGTTCCCATTACCTATCCCACTTTTTGTATCGGGAAATTACGAGGGATGCATATATCTGCCCAAACAATCGGTTGCCCCCACAAATTACTCGTCAAACCGGATCCGATTAACACATATTGATTTTCTGAACAAAGATATACGCGTTTACATGGTCGCATGTTTTTCGTCTATTTTAGAATTAACAACTCGGTGTTAGCCTGGCACGAAGACGCATCACAAACACTGATGCTAGCTGTGGTGGATCAAATGCGATCAGCAGGATGTCTTGGAAATCGTAAACATAAACAAGTACAAATGTGTAACATTAGTTCTATTTGCCCCGTTCTTATGCAATGCATGTGAGTCTCTGTATTTGAAACTAGCTATTAAATTTAGCGGCAACACATCCACCCGCTTTCAATTTATCGCCATACTATCGAAACGCTTGCGGTGTTTAGTTCCTTTGGAAGGGAAATTCATGTCATTCGTTTAGAACTCATGGCTCGTATTCAGAAACAACGTAGACGGACAAGTGATGCCTTCGGTCCATATTTGGACCAACCATCCGTCGGGGCTGTCGGCTGTACTTCATTCTGCATAGACGCTTACTGCAGACACTTTCTTCTTGCCACACTTGTACTTATTTTTGCGCATCGTACTTCGAAAAGCTAACGTATTAGTACATGTGCACAATACATTAATAATTTAAATTAATGTCCAATCCTACTGTACAATTAGTAGAAATCCGGTTTCATATTCCTAGCAAAAATCTAATGATCATTACTAAACTATTGCAAACAGAATGTTCAGTTTGTCATAATAATGTACATACGTTTCGGCATGTTGTATACACCATTGGTGTTTAATACAATGTATGCGGTATTTAGCATGTATTTACATATACTTTACTCTGACTTGTTTGAGAAATGTGACTGTATATTCGCTAGTTCCGTTAGCTACGGGACGGCTGTGCTTGCCGGAACATAATAAATCAACACGGATTCACTGGCAGGGTGCGATAGGCCTAACCTGGGACTGTCTTTACGTTTCGTACAGGCGGAACCCCAGCGTCGCTCATAGCCCGACATACTAGTGATCGTCCGTGGCATAACTTATGTAGGCAATGCGCACAGCACTATCGTATTATCATGAGTATACCGGCATCAGATTTAGGTGCCTGTGTGGCTAGACGTGTTACCTCGTCTGCACTGGGGCTTTCGTATTACACCCTCGTGCGGGACTCGCTTATCAAAACCAAAATCTTGATATTGACACTATGTATCGTGCTAATGGTAAGCCCCTCTCTAATATTTGTAATGATAATTTCATTCATAGACTTAAAGCCCCTATACGGCTCAAGTTGCCGAATTTGGCCTCCTATTGGGTTATCCAACATGTTTCTATTTACACACACTTTGAAACTGTTTGCATTCATTTTGGTACAAAAATGAGTTTGTAGTTGATGAAAATATCAATATGTGTTGATAAACAAACAGCAGGTGTGTGTTTCAAAGCCCGATCGATTTTCCGATAGATGCTCGGGTCAACTCCTCAACTCCCAAATTCGCGGCCGCTGAATTCCGATAGCCGGAGTTTATCGACTCGCTTCCGAGCCGAAGCCGTTAGGTTACGGAAATGAAATTGTCAATATTAACATTTTACACCGAGTGGTACACAAAACAAGTTTTTGTTGTCTTCACATTGCGATTAAGATGTAAATCTCAAGACTTGAGATGTATCTATTAGGCAGTATATGTTAGTTTTGTGTACCAAATCAGTTGCCAAACATGTTTTTGTGTTTGAAAAAATCGGAAAATTGTAATACTGAGCAGTTCAGGGCCTTTAACGCAGCAAACGAGACATGATGTTACTATGTCGGACAGCGATGCATGCAATCACACTCGTGCCATAAGATAGCCGAAATATCGGGAGGAATACAGATAAACATTCAGCATAACTCATAATTGGCGGAAATTTGTTTCAGCTCGACACATTTTGTGGCGGAATGCTGCGGGTGGTGCATATCGCACTATTCGAAATATCAGCGTATTTCATGTATGCATATATGTCAAAGCTGCCAAGCTTGGTGTTTCCTGGATATTTACGGAAACGCATCATAGGTACAGCGGATACAATTGGCAAATGCCCGGATATTTACGGTAAAGGTATTCCGGCAGATACCAATTGCCTAAATATGTTCCTAGTTCTCGTACCCAGTGGGTACAAATAAACAAGTATATCCGGTATCTCGTATCACAGCGGATATACTCCCACCCGCAGCATGTCAGCCATTTATGAGTCGTCTGTTCTGTTAATAAATAAAAGTCGCGGCCATTACTTCCAAACTGTATTTCTGTTGTTATTGATACTATGCAATAGATAGTGTTCGCTAACCTATGGGTGTGGACGTGTTTGCATATCAATCATGGTGTCTCACTAATAGGCACTTGTTGGTCTGAATAGTGTCCCAATTAGCTCACGCTATCCAGGTCGGTGCACATACGTGATCATGATATTCCGTCCCCTGATAGATGAATGGCTATTTCGTCCCAGCAAAGAGGTACACGCCATTCATGTTTAGCCGAACCCAAATCCAATGTATGACCAGTTTGCGTTCATTTATTCCATAAAGTGACCAACTAAATTAAGCATGTTTATGAAGCGACGGTCTGAGTTTTGCCGCCGCGCAGTCTGAACTGAGTCTATACTGGTGTGAATTACAATTTCAGGCACAAGGCGATTATATTTCGCATTTTTCGTTGGTAAACCGTTAGTTGTTGAATGTTTCCAACCAGCGTAGCTTCAAATCAAACTATATTGTACATTATTGTAATCATATGTAATAAAACGTACAGACGCCAATCGCTGTATTACAAATTCATGCCAGCCAGGTGACGGGGGGCTGAAACAATCGTATAACATTAATGTTACTTGATGGATTGCTTCAATGTTTGGACACTCGATGCATGTAAGCCTTTGTAACACACTCATGACGCCATTAACATGACCTTGACCTTTTTTACCTTCATATTTGTTTTTGCGGAACCACTTAGCCATTCTTTGTTTGCACAAGTTTCTTCATCATGTATGGATTGGACACGTGATACATGTAAGCATTTGGAACACACTCATGCCGCCATTGACTTTGACCTTTTTGACCTTCACGTGCTTGTGGAAACACTTTTTGTCAAAAAGTTTCTTCATCCTTACCTTTTACGTGTTTTAAGCAGGCACTTCTCTGATGATTTTTGTGATGCTTCCTTTAGCACATGTCCATGATCATGTTATCATTAAATGCCTCGGCTGGCGCGACACCGCTTCCGTGGCGGAATTCTTGTTATGTACCAATTGGGGGGGGGGGGGGGGGGATTATGCGTTTCCCTTAACCGTCCGTTTTGATTCAGTAGTTATGTGTAAGTAACGAAATGGCTACCAGTGGGGGCATGCATGCGTGCACCATGGACACATTTCTACTGTTACCTCCAAACATAATCGTTTTATGTCCCCATAACGAAAAGTTTCTCACCCATGATGTGGCCATTGGGTTCAAACAGTTGCCTCGTGTCACAGGAAATGTTTACATGGTCGAAACTTACACATGTGGGCCGCGCCATACGAAAACCGGGCTCAATGACAACGTCATGAAAAGCGGTAAACGACGTCGGAAAAACGACGTTTCAAATTGTCTAGCGTCGCCGTAAAAGTTCACAGTTTGCCCTCCCATTTACGTTTACTGGTGTCAGTTAACATTAAGTGTGAACAGAAATCGTAAAATGATAACTTACTGAAACTTTCACTAATATGAGACACGATACCTTGTACCTCGGTACACATATTATAACGTCAAGTCATTGTGACGTCATTTAACGTGACTACATGTTTGACGTTATGGCCATGGTGTCGTGACAAAATAGTATAGTAAGGATACTTGCACGAGTTCCTCGCAGCATCAATGACTTAGAAATTCTTCAGGCGCTGTAGATTGTCGCCTAACTGTCGTTCTTTGATATTTTTACTCTTTTTCGTCAGTTGTCCTTATGAATTCAAAATGGTGAACGCATAATTTAACTGGCTACATATCAGCGAAGTCTTCGCTTACACTGCACTTTGATTCCTAAATAATCTTAAATATGAACAATCTAGTGTATGCCAACGATATTACCATCTATTATCTTGGTAAATTGAGACTTTTGAACAATTATATCCAGTACTTAGCGAATGATATGCCATTTAATGCCACTCATTTTATCAGCTATATAATGACATAAATACCCGGGGGTTGTATTGAATTTAAAATAAATGCATCAACATATTAATTGGAAATGTGATGTTCATAAACTTGCTTTTGTAGTCGAAAGTGCTTGTGTAGTATCAAATCATCACTTTATCACTTGACTGCATAATAATGTATTTCAGGCGATGGTAATGCCATCCTCAAGAAAGACACAAAGCGACAATTATAAGGTATCACGCTACCAAATCTGCCCGGTATCGTGTTTTGTCACAAAGTTAATGTTATAAGCGGCCTACTGCCTACTTTAAAATATGTCGTCGCATACGAAATGTTAAATGATGTCGCTTTTATTCTAGACTAGACGTATTTCTTAGAAATGTGCATCCTAGAAGCATTCTTTAGTAAAAGTTGGGAACCTGACTTTTTAACATGATTAATGTATGCCAAATTCGACTAGCCCGGTTCCCAAGCTGAATTTTGAGTTTTTAATCAACTGATTAGCATAAACAAAATGCTACCAAGTTGACAATTTTGGGCACTTTCTTGGGACAGGCACTACTATAAATAAATGCACATTGTTAGCATGTATGCATCTTAGAAATGTCGCTTGAGCAATAGATCAAAGGTACAGGCTAATACAATTTGTAAAATGCCAAAAACCTATTATTATGCTAATTAGCTACAGCCATTACCAAAAAAATATATTTTCTGCTGTAACTTTATTATTATGCAGGCAAACTTGACAAATGAGATGTCTAAACCCATGTTTTGAGGGTCAAGAACAATGATTAAGACATATTTGAAGCACTTTCTTTAAGGTGTACAGGGTCACAGCTGTTTATTAATAAAATATACAAGTTAAAGTTGCTAGTCTGTAATCATAAATATGCTCATCCAGAATCCATCTCTAGTCCTAAGCAAGTTAAAGTTAAATTTTCACGCTGATCTGTGGTCTGCTATTCTTTTAAATATGAGAAATAGTCATTTTCATTTAAGACAACAAAAATCTATCGTCGAAGTGTCAATTATATACACGAATCCATCTGGTCTGATTTGTGTCCTACTATACAAAGTTCTATCATGCTGCTACGTGAACAAATTTCAGTTAGCATAAACAGTTTTCAGGAATGCCTAACATCTTTTAGGCAAATCACACTGTATTCATGCAATGAATCTGATCATCAATCTGTTGCTGGCATGCACACATTGGCGCGCATCGTAATCCTGATTTCCGGCATTTGCAGCGTTGAGTCTTGCATTCTTTCCGACATGCACAGGCTACCATCTCGAGGAAACTGTCTGGAATGGGACTCAATGCCATCGGTATGGGCTGCAGTCCTGATTCCCCAAGTCTCCATCCCATTTGAGACGGTGCAGGGAGCTGAGGTGTGGGGGAAATGGGCATTTCTCCATATCATCGCTTGATAGTGTACTCTTCATCAAATGGAAACGGAGCGAATCACTTGCTGTGGCCATGACTTCTGGTTTGCCCATCTTGGAGAACAATGAATGCCGTTCTGCATCAACAGAGTCTGTTCTGTGCACATTGTATATTCTGCAGACAAATGTTTCTGAAGATTTGATGGTTTCCTCTGTGAGTTCACCAATGCTAATGTTTTTCAGCAATTCATGGTGCTCTTCGAAGACCGTCGATGATGATCGTTTGTTGTGATTCGCGATGTACGAGGTGGTGTCACACCCAGTTAATGCGTGAAATGGTAGCAAGGATGCTGCTGAGCCTCTTGGTAGTTTGTTGAAAACTGCATCAATGGGTATATACCGCCGTTTCTTAGATGTGCCCGACATCATCCAGATGCTCACATTGCATATGTTGAAAGTGGGATACCAGAAGCAGGAGAACATCAGTGTCCCTGGAAGACACAACAACTGTATTAAACTGGCTGTGGACGGCATGCAGCACCAGCCTTGTGGACGCTTCTTCATGTGTGCATTTCAGAGGTGTCAAACCAGTTGTACCTTTTGATGACTTGACCTCGAGTTCCTCTCTAAATCCACCGGCAACTACAATTTATTTATGCTTAGGCGCCTGGGAACACAGTTCCTCAGACAATAAATGTGCTAGATCTGCTTTATTATCAGCTAGTGACAGAACATTTGACCAGTTCTTTGGAAGAGGTACATCCCGACCTTCCACAAGCCATCTGATTGGTCGTGCTGCTTTGTTGCGCCGTGTTCTGGTTGTATCCTTGATAGTTTCTTCCCTGTATATGTCGAACACAATATCAATTCTTTGATATTTGGAACCTGGTTTCATCACTGTTTTCACGTACGTGTCGGCCAGATCTCCAAAGGTCACATTATCATCAGGCTTTCCAAGAGCTACTACCAATGCTTTTCCATCAATGATAAGGCAAGATGATGTGTCGTGAAGTTGAATTGTCTCGGGACAGTCTATGTCTTCTGTTATCACGTTAGCAAGTACCGACTTGTGTCCAGTGAGTAGTGTACCATACATTTCGGCAAGGGATACAGGGACCGGAAGATACTCATGCTTGAGTACAGATGGCAAATCAACATTTCGGTCTGCCTTCAGAACAGTTTTCTTGTGTTTGTCCTTTGTGTGTTTAACCACTTCATATAAAGTGACACATGTTGGGGCGTTATTCCTGCGCAGAGGTTCATGGAATGAAACATCTGGCTTATCACATTGCTCAGTCATGATCAACCTGTCCTGAACAAATGTCTTGACTTCGTCTTGAATTGACTCTGTTGCTAGGTCTTTCGTAACAATGTTTTGCAACATACCTGGATGAGAACAGATGAGAACACACTGAATCCTTGGAAAGTGGAAAGTAAGGTCTGTACTCCCACGGTGGAGACTGTACATTCCATGGGTTTGTTCTGCTATGTGCGATCTCAGGTTAAATGAGAGTGTCCTCCTGCACAGAGCTGATGTCGTCTTGGGGATACAAATGATACCACCTCCTGTTTTGCCTGTGCCGTTTATCCATTCCATGGCCTGGTCAGGATCTACTTGGCTGAACTTGTGAGCAGATTTCTTGACAACAAAATTGCCTCTTTGGAACTCTGATAAAACTGGTTCTGGAAGCTGATGCATCTCCACTAGATACACTGGACCCCATCGTGCATAGTTCAGGTGGTCATACCGCTTGAAGTAGGACAACATCAGACTGAACGAGTAAAGATGGAGATTCCAGATACCATCACGCTGAGCTCGAGTGTATTGGAGCAGTATTGCGGCCATGTCCATATATTGCCACCAGAAGTTGAAGTTCACATCATCAGATCTACTCTCAACTACATGTAATTCATCCAGGAACTTCCTGAACTTTTCTTGATCCAGAAATGTTATCAGTTCAGGAATATTCTGCGGGTCGTCATCAGCAGCCATGCTGGAAATCCAAACATGGCAGTCCTCGTCCGCCTTTGCAACGCAGAAGAGAAGGCTTGGCATCAGGAGACGCCACAGAGCTTGCAAAGTCAGTTTGTGTGCCCTCAAAGCTCTGTTGTATGCCTTTCCTGTCAAAACACGTTATACAGTGCCTTGTCCGAGTAGTCGACTCTGCACCCACACTTCAGCTAGTCTTGAACCATTCATATCATCTCCTATCGCTTTGAGGAAGTTCATCGATACGTGAAGGCCACCAGTGCGAGGTATTAACTTATCCTGGTATTCTGGAACAGACAGCTTTAGCTCCATAAGTCTGCAGTACAGCGCTTGGTCGACTATGAGGACTGTATGTTCCTGTCCAAAATGTGAAGATATTGCCATGCATCTCTTCACGGTGGTATTCAAAGTATCGAATTCATGAGCTGGAGCAAGGATTATAGGCCTACTGCTGTCTGTTCTGGTTCCTCTGATGACAATGACTGATTGAATACTGTCTGAACTTTGACAGCGCAAGAAGAAAGCTAGTTCTATAGCTTTTGCTTTTCTTGCATACTCATTGTCCTCCTCAGATTTGCTGAAGCATGCTTCGTCGACGGGTGCTGTGAATATTGGCTTGCATGTTCCATGATTTATACTGACAGGATGCAGCTCCTCCAGGTCATTTGGCACAATCAAAGTATGTCTTGTGGATAGCTCGAGATTTTTAAGAGAAACATGAGTTGTTGGCCTCGTTGCCATGCTGCCATTCGAGTTGCATGGAAAGTATTATTTCCATCAAGTATTTCATCAAGGATGTCAATGGTATCACAGGTGTAGTGGATGAATTTATTTGCCACAATGTTTGGTGGAATGACGGCACCAGTTGCTGCTTGGTCCAATGATTTGAGAGTGTTCTCAGCCAAGAAAGTGTCTACTTGCAACACCTGTTCATAACTCAGGCAATTCCCTGCCTTGTTGAATAATCGTACTAGGTATTTTGACCGTGTAGCTTGATGAAGAGTACTTGCAAGACCAACATGTTTTGGAGTCCATTTCTTGCCACCACTGACGCAGTAGAGTATATGTTGTGCCACACAATAATTTTGGTAAATGTACGTCACTAGAATAACACCGTTAAGTTTATATTTAGTATGTATTAAAAATGAAATACTAAATATATACAGTGTATGCCAAACAATCGTGTTTCGGTAATGCACCACTGAACTGTAATCTCTTCCAAAACCGATATTACACGTAGTAGCATAAGTATAAATTCTAGCGATGATGCTGAGTACCAATGCGATACGCTATATACAGTTTACTACAAGTACAAAAAGATGATAGCGCTGTTGAGGTTTGACAACTAATGGAATTTTGGTAATAAATATTTTGTTGTTGTTGTTGTTGTTGTTGTTGTTATATATACTCTGTTGATTATATCCAGGCGCTGTCTTAGGGACATTTCTAAAATGTAAGATGCGTACATGTGAACAATGTGCATTTATTTAAATGGTATAGTAGTGCCTGTCCCAAGAACGTGCCGAAAATTGTCAATTTGGCAGCCATTTTGTTTATGCTTTTTAGATGGTCAAAAACTCAAAATTCAGCTTGGGAACCGGGCTAGTCGAATTCAGCATACCTTAATTATGTTAAAAAGTCAGGTTCCAAACTTTTACTAAGAAATGCTCCTAGAGCCTTATACAGGGCCCTTGTCTAGTAATACGTCTAGTCTATTCCCCAAAATTATTTCAGACAGCAGCAAGCAACAGGGAAACGCCTCACTCTGCCTTATTTGAAAATTATTCATACGAAATGACATTACTTGGGCCGCAATCCAAAACATGACGTTACATTAGCAACTGCAACACGAGCCATAAACATTATTTCCATACTTTGTCTTGGCCTAATGGGAGACACTTGGCCAGGCTACGAGATATCCAAATTTGGTTGACATGCGATAAAAGATGACAAATATATAGGACTCGTCCGGATCAACACCCCTTGTATACGCCGTTGATAAAAACGTCGTAATTTCGACGTCATTGATCTAAAACGTCATATAAGTTTTTACTACGTGTCATAAAACTACTTCTAAAATGAAACATAATTGGGATACATTGATAATTTTGGCGGCACATGGCTTTTAAAAGATGTACAATTCAGAATACGCGAAAAAGTAAAAACTGAAAATGTTGTCATTAAGCCCAGTTTTCGCACGGCGCGGCTCATATATGTTTGGCGTTCGTAGTTGTGCAAAATGTACTTTGACTTTGCCCAAGGTTACGTGTCGTTTGTCAATTATTCACTAATAGCATAAAATTATACATACACTACTTAAAATCAACCTACATGGCAGGCCTATTCGTTTACTACTCCATTACGCTTAAACGTTCTTATTGACGTTGAAGTCGCCCGTTAATGTTAACGTCGTAATTGCGACGTCATTGAGCTAAAACGTCGTTTGCGCTTCTACCACGTGTTACAAAAATACATGTAACATGAACAATTATTGAGATACATTGATATTTTTTATGGTATATGACTTTTAAAAGATGCGCTATTCAGAAAGTGCAAAAAAGTGAAAATTGATTTTTTTGTCATTAAGCCCGGTTTTCGCATGACGCGGCCCATGTACATGTATTGGTTAATAAATTCCCGAGGAACATACGTTTAGAGTTCAGTACAATGATTCCTAATGCGTATGTTTTCTTGGAAGGAAATAAGTCGGCCCCGTCTTGTTCCGTCTTCAGAATTACCTTATTTGTGGCCGTGACTGGAGAAATGGGGCTTATGGGATTTGTAACCAATGTAGCTCCTGATCCAATAGCATACTCCTGCTGACTAGTCACAACCACGCAGTTGGCGACTCCGATGTCGACGTAAAATCTGTCGATGCTTATTCATGAATATATGTACTAATAAATGTAAACATGACCCATCTATTGATTTATATCTGACGGGTCACACATTCCTATTTCCATTTCAAATGTATGACAATACATCCTGTTGTAAATATTACCAGAGCTGTAGGAGAACAGCATAGCTCGACTACGATAGCTTGACATACAAGGTGGCTGCGGCCTGCATAAAAACCTTAACCAAGGTTGACTAAAAACCTTAACCAAGGGAAATTAAGTAAGTAATTCAAGGTTAAATGTAGGTCAATGTCAGATATAGGTCAGGGGTTATTGATGTACATCACTAGGAGATGAAGTTTTCCAAGTATGGTTGCTGTAGGCCCAGGAGTATTCCATATACAAGCTTGACTAAAAACATTAACCAAGGGGAAATAACTAAATAATCCAAGGATAAAAGTAGGTCAAGGTAAAACATAGGTCAGGGATTATTGATGTACATCACTAGGAGATGAAGTTGTCCAAGCATGTTTGCTGTAGGCCCAGGAGTATTCCATATACAAGCTTGACTATAAACATTAACCAAGTTTGAGTACAAACCTTAACCAAGGGAAATAAGTAAGTAATTCAAGGTTAAATGTAGGTGAAGGTAAAATATAGGTCCTGGGTTATTGATGTACATCCCTATGAGAAAAAGTTATCCAAGTATGGTGTATGTATGCACAATTGTATTCCATCTACAAGCTTGAATACAAACATTAACCAAGGTTGACTAAAAAAGGTACATGCCCACGCAGCAGGTTACACTGTACTACTACTTTTCATTTTCTATCATGCCTTATATGAGCCATTTGTCTACCCACTAACGAGTTATTTTTAATTACGGCGCGTGTTAATTGGTGTTAATTCACATTTCATATGCCGCGACCAGAAAGGGTATTTGCCGACCTCGTGCTATGTTTACCAATACACGTCACGTGACACGGTCAATCATATCACATCTTTGACATGCGCAGTGAAGTATCGGAAGTTGAGAATTCTCTGTTCGAGTCCAAATCTAAATCTGCACGTAACTCTTTCCATTTGGTGATCTGGTCGCCAATATTAACCACTCTCTCTCTGTACTGCCTGTCCCTCAGACATTTCGCCTTTTTTTGGCCGACTCCGTTTCATACAATTTCCGTCCTGGACGTTTCGACATGTTGATATTCTTGTTTACATATTGGGAAGCCTACTGGCGCGCTTAGTATACTGCGCATGCGCACCGCAAGCCGTGATGTAAAAGTCGTCGTCCCCGCACATTATCAAAATAGACTGTTACCGCCGCTCGTGGCTGACAGTAAATTGATAATTAACTATAAATGTGGCCTGTCGGCACACGAATGCCCCCGCTGGCAGCCAAAGAAAACAAGGCATATTTGAATGTCGATTTGTCACAGGGTGGCAGAGGACCATTGGAGTAATGCGTGTGTGAAATGTGAAGCAGATCCGAGCAAGGAAACAGAAATTATAAGGCATTTACCCAGCGTTAAGGTTTCGAACGCACCAAGTCTGTGACCTTGACCCTGGGCTTGGCGGGAGCGGCACGAATGTGGATTTGTCACAGGGTGGCAGAGGACCATTGGAGCAATGCGTGCGTGCAATGTGAAGCAGATACGAGCAATGAAACATAAATTATAAGGCATTTACCCAGCGTTAAGGTTTCGAACGCACCAAGTCTGTGACCTTGACATGGGCTTAGCGGGGACGGCACGAATGTAGATTTGTCACAGGGTGGCAGAGGACCATTGGAGCAATGTGTGCGTGAAATGTGAAGCAGATCCGAGCAAGGAAACAGAACTTATAAGACATTTACCCAGCGTTAAGGTTTCGAACGCACCAAGTCTGTGACCTTGACCCTGGGCTTAGCGGGGGCGGGACGAATGTGGATTTGTCACAGGGCGGTAGATGACCATTGGAGGAATGCGTGTGTGAAATTTCAAGCAGATCCGAGCAAGGAAACAGGAATTATAAGCCATTTACCCGAGCGTTAAGGTTTTCGTACGTACGTTACGTACGTACGGACGCCGGTAACACTATATGCCCCCCTCACCATTCGTTGGCATAATAAATGACTATATTTGTATAGCGGGCACTCGTAATTTTTAGAAGTGGTGGAATAGTGACATAATTATACACTTATTTAATTCCTATAAAGAACATTGTGTGCCTACTGCATGGGCATGTACATTTAGCCAAGGGGAATTAACTAAGTAATTCAAGGTTAAATGTAGGTCAAGGTCAAATATAGGTCAGAGGTGGTTGATGTACATCACTAGGAGATGAAGTTGTCCAAGTATGGTTGGTGTAGGGCCAGGAGTAGTCCATCTACAAGCTTGACTAAAAACCTTAACCAAAGAGAATTAACTAAGTAATTCAAGAGCAAATGTAGGTCAAGGTCAACCATAGATCAGGGGTTATTGATGTACATCACTATGAAAAAAGGTTGTCCAAGTATGGTGTCTGTATGCACAATAATATTCCATGTACAAGCTTTAGTAAAAACCTTAACCGAGTTTGACAAAAAACCTTAACCAAGAGGAATTAAATAAGTAATTCAAGGCTAAATGTAGGTCAAGGTCAAATATAGGTCAGGGGTTGTTGATGTACATCACTAGGAGATGAAGTTGTCCAAGTATGGTGGGTGTAGGGCCAGTAGTATTCCATATACAAGCTTGACTAAAAATCTTAACCAAGGGGAATTAACAAAGTAAGTGAAGGTCAAATATAGATCAAAGGTTATTGATGTACATCGCTATGAGAAAAGGTTGTCCATGTATGGTGTCTGTATGTACAATAGTATTCCATGTACAAGCTTGACTAAAAACCTTAACCACTGTTGACTGAAAACCTAAACCAAGGGGAATTAACTAATTAATTCAAGAGGAAATGTAGGTCAAGGTCAAATACAGATCAGGGGTTATTGATGTACATGAAGTTGTCCAAGTATGGTGGGTGTAGGGCCAGTAGTATTCCATATACAAGCTTGACTAAAAACCTTAACCAAGGCATGACGGTGACGCCGAGGCCGACGCCGACGCCGACGCCGGGGTGACAACATAAGCTCTAACTATTCTTCGAATAGTCGAGCTAAAAATGAAATTGATTCATGTTATTTGTTATGCTTTGTAGTTTCGCAAATACATGTATAATATCTCGAAAATCTAAGGCACCATGTAATTTTGTACCGAAGAACGTGTGATTTTTCATGAAATATATTTACAGAAACCATGATATATTCTGTAAATGACGTCGAAAGATGACGAAATGTGAATAGACGGACAATATCGTACATTTGGTCAATATTGTTCATGAGATATCCCTGCCGAAATTGTGAGCTTTTCATTGTTTAAGACTGTAGGTTTAAGCATTACCATTGGAATAATGGAGGATGTTACAGAAGTGATGATTTAATTTGATGTCGTTTGATGTGACACAGCAAATGGAAACTTTATATTGTGCAAGGAGTATTATTTACGCAGACACTTGTATGCCGCTATATATGTTTATTATATCCAGACAATACAACTTGAACGTTTCTTATGAAATCAGTCGGGCGTTAAATAACTATTATATTCATTATGTTAGATTCCATTCATCGCACAATGACAAATGTACCGTGTTGGTTTACTGTGAAAGCCCACTATATGCCATAAATCAAAATAACCAGCCTTGTATTTGCCATGTACTAGATCATGTACATAGTTCGATAGTCGCTCAAACAGTAGTGACGGCATACACTGTATCTACGATTATCACCATGTTTCCATTGCCTATGCATTTCGCTATCCATGTACCAATAAGTCAATCTTATGATGATGAAGAAAAATGTTTTTGTTATAAAATAATCATACTTTAATACCACAATTAAAATGCTTCATTTATTGTATAAAATTGACGTTCGCAGTGTATTAACACAGTGTAATAAAAATAATAATACACTACTGTAATAAATATGTGCATTAGCTCGTTACAGTAAAGAGGTTTTGGTGACCTGTACAGCTTCAATGTGTGTTGATTTTCTTATGTATTAAAATATAATCTAACATTTGTGGTGACTGAATATGATATTTATTATTAAACTCGTTGACTGATTTCATAAGAAACTCGACATAGTCTCGTTTCTTCTATGCCGATTTTCGTATGAAATCCGTCAACGAGTAATTAGCCTTGAACATGTTGAATGTGATCCGGAACTCACCAGTAGTATATAGGGATTCAAAATGATACCACCTACCGTGATATCATTTATAACCCTATATACTACCCCCACCACCCCCGAAAAAATCAAAAATTGGTTAACGAGGAAATTGTCCCCCACCACCCCCGAAAATCCAAAATTGGTCGTGAAAAAAAACATAATGTTTTCACAGCAAATTTATGAATTTTTGAGAAAATAATTTTGAAAAGAGGGAGTCCCAATTATATTGGTAATTGACTTTTTTCAAAAGTCGAAATCATTAATGCAAGTACAATAGTTTATATTCCAACACCCCATTTTTCTCCTCCGATATAGCTAATTTTAATTTATTTCGCAGATCAGCAACTAATTCTACCAGCTCTAGTCTACCGCGTTTACCTTTAGCCACAGGGCAGCGTAGTTTCTTATGTCTACAAAGAATTTGGGCACTAACGAATTTACAAGGGCATCTGGGGCATTGAAATTGTGGGGGGACACAAGGAAATTTTCTATGTCTCGCTAGATGCCTTCGTAGATAGTTTTTACGCGTAAACGTCTTACAACAAGTCTCACACTCCATTATATATGTATTTTTATATATATATGTATATGTTTATATTCAATTGGAAGTGAAAAAAACATAATGTTTTCACGACCAATTGAACAGATAAATTTCATATGTTATACAAAAAGTATATTACAGAAAATATGATAACGCCAGAAATCGAAAGTTTGAGAAGAGAAGCCGAATCTCTAGGGATTACTTATAGTAAACGGTTGAGAGTTAGGGGGTTGACAAATTTGATAAACGCCCCAACGAATGAGGCGTTTATGAAGCGGTTTACCCGCGCCTATAAAAGAGGGGCATTTAAAGACCTCTCACTAGCGGAGGAAGTTGGTAACAGAATTCAAAAAGAAAGTATTGCGGAGCTAAGGGCTAGTGTAATTAATTCTAAAGAATTACCTTCAAGCACAAATAATTTGTCTCAAATTAGACACACAGGTGACCAAATACCAAATAAAAGATCTATAGTTTACGCGCGATAGTGGAAAAAGGTGAAGAAATATTGGGGGCTCACGATGAAACATTGGAAAAGGTAGAAAATGGAAGACGGGTAGTTACATTATCCTTTCGTAAAAACATTAACATTAACGAGTCTGAACGCATGTCCGATAAACTCGCTCCGTATCTAACAACAAATTTTTATTTGAGATATTCATATTCTTACAAGCTAGAACATATGGAGGAAACTAAAAATGGAAAACCTATAACTCTAATATTTCACAAAAATCTCGGTGGTAGCGAACCACTATCATCAATGAAAACCGTTAAAAAATGGCTGTCAGATAAGGAGCAAACACGAATAATGTCCGATAAAATAGACAGACCGAATACAAAGTGGAAGTTTGTAAGATGGGTAGAGGTTTTCGTAAAGCTAATACAGGGTAGTAGGGGAATAGATTTGGGACTACAATCCAAAGAAGCAGCAGGATGACAACTTCCAGAATGGTTGAAGAATAAAAAAGGTATGTATTATTTAGATAAGTATAATGACGACCTTTGTCTGTTCAGATGTTTAGCGATGCATATGACAGGTACAGACCCGACAGATGTACGGACAAAGCGAGAGAATTTAGTAAGCAATATTTCGGTAATAATGTGGTTTCACCAATTCCTTTTTCAGACCTGAAAAAGGTTGAAGAGTTTTTTAAAATCGGTATAGAAGTATATCAACCGACCGAATGTGACGTATGGTGGTTGAAAAAGGTGCCAGCACACTACAAGGAAATAGGTAATAAACCAATGACAATAGGACTGTTTAATAATCACGCATTTCTGATAAAAAAATTAAAAAAACATATCTAAACTTTACGCCTGCGATAATTGCAAACAGAAATTCACGACAGCGAGTAATATGAAGAGACTCGGACCAAAATGTATGAAAGGTGAGACAAAAATAGTATGTGAAAAATAGTATTCCTCGTTAACCAATTATTTAGAGCGCCCGCGTTCGTCGTTCGAGAAAGCGTTTTACCCAAAAAGTTCTAACAGTTATGGGGCGATCGATTGGATGTATTCTGTGGAAAAGCGGGAGGGAATTCACATTCACCACGAACAGTGCGGACACGGGGGTGAAAGATGGATTTTAGGAGCTCCAGTAGATGGATACTGCCAAGAAAACAATACCGTATATCAATATCACGGCTGTTACTGGCACGGGTGCGAGATTCATGCAAAGCATAGAAAAAAAGAACGCGCATCCACTACGAGAAGAGATACATTTATTAGAAGAAGCAAAGAATTCAACCTAGTAGTTATGTGGGAATGCGAATTCCAAAGAACGGGTAAAGATATAAAGATCGGTTGCGACACTACTCTTTATCCATATCAGATAGTATATGATTTTGAGGCGTATCTCAACCCAGAATTTAAAACGCTAGGTAATAGTTTAGAGTACGAAGCCGAGCACGTTCCGGTAAGCGTTAGTATAGGAGATAATTTCTCAGGAACAGTAACTCATATTTGTGATAAAGATCCCGCAAAACTTATAGAAAAATTCGTAGAAGATTTGAAAGTCAGGGGAAAAGCTATAAGAGAAGAAGTGTGGTCAAGATATGGGTTTAATACAGAACATTTACGTAAAAACCAAATCGCCAAGATCGAACAGTGGATAGAGCAAGTACCGGTTATAGGTTTTAACAGCAGTAAGTACGATATAAACTTAATAAAGAAATACCTAGTAGGCGAACTGGCATCAACAACAAAGAAAGTAATGGTCAGAAAACGTGCAAACGCAACAATATTTCTATTTACTCCAGAGTTTAGATTTCTTGATGTAATACTTTATCTAGGACCTGGTGTAAGTTACGATAGTTGGATAAAAGCCTACGAATGCAAAGGACAGAAATCTTTCTTTCCTTACGAGTGGTTCGATTCTCCAGACAAACTGGATTACCCAGGACTACCGGATATAGAGAATTGGTATTCCAAACTATCTGGGAAAATGTTACTAGATGAAACAGAATTAAGTAAATGTCGTAGAATTTTCAAAGAAAAGAATATGAAAACTTTCAGAGATTGGTTGAAATATTATAACGATTTAGATGTAGCACCGTTCCTAGAAGCGGTGGAAAAAATGTGTGAATTTTATAAACACAGAGGTGTGGATATTTTCAAAGATGCGGTAACACTACCGGGTGTGGCTATACAATATTTATTGAGAGGAACCATTAAAGAACAAAAATCTATACCGGAGGGGGCTCTATATGCACCAAAAGAAGAAACATACAAAATGATGAAAGACGCTCTAGTCGGGGGTCCATCAATCGTATTTACACGCTATGCAGAAGCCGGTGTTTCAAATATTAGATCTAATTCCTCATTTGGATCAAATGGAATTAACAAACCTTGCAAGGCTATTTTGGGGTATGATGCAAACGCGTTATATTTATCTACGTTAAATAAAGATATGCCGTGTGGGAGAAACTATACACCATATACCCCACATAATCCTAAATTTATTAAAAAGTTTTGTAAAAGAGTTTTATCTGGAGACTGGTTTGGGTTTGCGGAGGTGGATATAGAAGTTCCACACAACTTAAAAGATAAGTTTTCTGAAATGTCTCCACTTTTTATAAACAGAGAAGTAGATGTTGATGAGGTAACACATGATAAAATATTTGGAAGATACTGGAAGAACTAGAGGAAATGGAAGAAAATTGGTGGGATCTATGTCGGCCACCAAAGTACTGCTGTACGCGCCACTATTGAAATGGTATTTAAAACACGGCCTACAAATAACGGGAGTTCATCGTGTTATAGATTATATTAGTGGTAAACCCTTCGAATGGTTCGCAAAAGAAGTTACAGCCGCAAGACGAACAGGCGATGTAGAACCAAATAAGAAACCAGTAGCGGATATAATGAAATTATTAGGCAATTCGTGTTGTGGAAAAATGATAGAGGCAAAAGAGAGACATTTAAATACGACATATACACAAGACGAAACCTGTGTTGACAAAGCGTTAAGATCTGCATTCTTTGATGATTTGGAAGAGATAGGAGATGCGTACGAAATATCTTCCCGAAAACCCCGGTGTGCAATAAAGAGCCCCTTCCACTGTGGAATATCGGTTTATCAACTAGCTAAATTGAGAATGTTGGAATTTTACTACGAATTTCTAGACAAATACGTAAAAAGAGAAGACTTTGAATTAATACAGATGGACACGGATAGTACATGTATGTATATAGGAGTTAGTGTAAAAACGATAGAGGAATTGATTAGACCTAACTTACTAGACGAGTTTGAAAAAGAAAAAAAGAAATGGTTGGCTTGGGATAAATGGAGCGAAAGAGAGCCAGGACTTTTCAAAATGGAATTCAGCGGAGATAGGGCGATAGCGTTATCTAGTAAGTGTTATTTCGTAGAAAAATTTAATTCTAAAGATAATTTGGAACAAATTAATAAAAACTCTGCGAAAGGAATGTCCAAGAGAACTAACAATTTAAATTGGGATAGATATAAACGAGTACTAAGTGAAACTACGGAAGATGGAAAACACATTATAGATGTAGCACAAAATAGAGGATTTAAAATGAAAGACGGCGTTATGAAAACGTACTGTCAACAAAAATTAGGACTCTCGGCGTACTACGATAAAAGACGCGTATTACCAGACGGAATACATACAGAACCTCTCTTGATTTAAGCAATCGGGGGCAGCTGGGTGTCAGAAGGTACCATAAGAAGTTCTTCGCGAACAAAACCGCGAGATGGACCATCAGCCAAATAATAGAGCATGGGCTCATCGGGTTTGGTAATAGAGCGATCCAGATGATATACATTCAGAGACCACACGGGATCAGTCGCGCGGCGGCTGCCACCTTCGAGCTCTCCCGGTTGATAGAGGTACCGGACGTCAACATCCGATGGAAGCGCAATCGGCGATTGCTGCTCCTCTAAACCAACGGGTCGTCCGCGCGAGACGGCAGAGGGCTTGCTCGTCACCTTTTTAGACTTGATGACATCTACGGGCTTCTTACCTATCAATCTGGTCACCTCTCCGTTCAGTGCGGAGACCACGGCGGGCAGTCTGGCCACCCACTCGGTCGATCGCGAATGAGGGTCTACAAGTTCTTTAGCATATTGGTGTCCGAACAGCCTCTCAGCCAGGGTTCGATTGAACCGCTCCACGATCCCCTGGTCCCGGTGGATGTTGACGCGGCCGCGTCTGATAGAAACTTTGTGCTTAGACAATAGATGAGAGACCGCGCCCATGAACTCGCGGCCGGGATCGACCTGGAGAAGATTCGGCCATTTGAGAGGACTCCTCTTATATATTCGGGAAAGAGCCTCGGCCACCTCCTTAGACTCTTTAGTGGCCAACGGCTCAGCCCCCTTATAACGACTCGCTACGTCAACGATTGTCAGTGCGTACTTGTACGTTTTGCGACCGACGCGATCGTGAGGGAGAAACAGGAGATCCGCTTGGTGAACTTGGTTCGGCACCGGCACGTCGAATTTCGGGCGCGGAATATTGTGAGGCGCGGGTAAATAGATCTGCCAGATGGCCTTCTTCTTGAGCCTTTCCTTGACTGCGTTTTCTGAAACCTTGGTCGCCGCCGCGAGGTTCTTGATGGCCGCGAGTCCCTTCCAGTAGCCACGTGGGCTATAGTATGTATTCGACAGCTTGCGCGTTAGTATTCTAATATATCGGACAATCTCCAACATGCCCTCGCCAGTTCGTCCGGTAACTGCGTCGTTAATAATAAACCTCTGTTGGAAGTTTCGCTTTGGGTTGGAACAGGAGAGGGAATTCTGGGGAATCTAATTCAACAGTGTTGATGGAGGAATCTAACATCCGCTTTGCGAAAAGGGTGGCCGCTTTTTCGTCCTCGCGCCACGTCTCGAGAGAATCTCGGGCCAGACGAATCATACTCTTTGCACCAGGTAAACGATGTTTTTGGGCAGTGTAGCCTACATCGATCATAGCGTAATAAAGTTCGTCAACTGACATCGTTCTATATATATATTTTTATAAAAATAAAATAAAAAATTAGTTAATTATTTATTTTATATAGTAGCCGACGAGACCCACCACACCCATTCCAACGACGATGAACGCGATCTCGCGGTCTTTTTGGGGCTCTGACGGTACATAGAAATCTGAAAGTAGGGGCTCACGATCCAGCGGCGCGAGACTTTTCTGAGGATATGCCAGCGCGTACTCGCGGTTGGCTTCTTCAACGTTCTGGAAAGTTTGCGCGGCGTGATTTTCGCAGCGAAGCTCTTCATTGACCCAGTCCAGATGGGCGGTTCGTTTTTTCGACCACGCTTCCTTTGCGCTATTGAGTTGTTCTACAGCTAAATCGTGACGCTTACGCTCCTCATCCACGTTCGAGCTTTTCATTTTAGAGAATATAAAGTTGCTACCGCTGAACGCCAATGCGTTTACAAGCGCATCACCTACTATTACTGCGATTGAAGCCATTTATTTCCATATATTAACTGGTAGAATTCAAGCTTTAACTAGATAATCTCGGGTCCAAACTGCGGCCGCTACATCTAAGGTCGCGAGCCCTACGTCTCTCACAGTAAAGTCCAATTTGGGAGCGGTTCCTCCTAGGGCCATCTTTGATAGTCGAGCATACCCGATACTGAAACCCGATATCACCACGGCGTGATAAAGCGCATTCACTAACATTTTACCATCTTGTTCAGCCATTATAATTATTGCATATAAAAGGGGTCGCGATCAATGTTTAAATGGGGCGCATCCAATCGCGATTGGTGTTTCGTAACTTTCTTCTGAACACTGGCTGGTTGTTTTTTCGATAATAGGGGGTATTTCCACACGCACAGGGCACCAACAACTGCCAGACCACCACCAACAACCCAACTCCAATTCACGAATTTGGGTTCAATCGGATTCGCCCAACTCCAACGGCAGTTGGTATTGGGTGACAAATTCAAAGAATTTGGGTGTGCTTCCAATTCGTGAATTGGGGGTGTTGTTGTACTCAACTCTGTCTTCAGATGTTTTGTTGTCTCCGTCCCCATCAATTCACTAATTGGCTGCAACCCCAATCTCGATTGGAGTTTATCCTCTCGAAGCTCGGCGAGTATTTTATCTTGTTTAACTTTTCGGGTGGCAGCCGCCGCCCGCCCAGCTGCCTGTCTTTTGGGATTTTTTATATGCCGTATGTCATCCAGTGGCGGAGTAACACTCGGGTTCGATTGGGTTGGAGCAATCGGGTTCAACTCCGTCACTCTCGCTGGTGTGTCTTGTGTCATCATTTTCAAAATTATATTTTGTATTAGGGCTTATAGTTCGTGGGCATATATGTCCAAATTGACAGTGTTTACCCGTGGTCAACGCGGTTGTCAGTGGAGCTAAGTACATTCCAAACTTGTGATAAATTGAGCAGCAGGCTGTTCTAAGAGTGTGTCCTATAAAAGGGTCAGTCTCTAGATCTGTTTGGTATAGGGAGAAGTATACTAACGGCGGTAGCGTACAAATGAATAGCCGCCGATCCAAGAGTTTTTGTCATCTCTGCTCCCAATTTGGATTCGTATCGCGCATACATTTTATCAATCTCCGCATCTGACATCTTATCCACCTGAAAAACTGAGATACGCCTACCGAGATAATGCTCCGATTGTCCACCAGCAACCAGCGCAGCTAGCCGCTCTCGTCGCGCCGCATTTTCATTTTCATTCGGAGTCGTTGCACTCAACCCAATACCAACCCCCGATTCCGATTGCTCTGTCGGATCATTATTGTTGGCAGTCGGAGTTGAGGTTTCTTCTATTAGCTGATCGAGAAGTTCGTCGCAGTTCATTTTTCTTAAAATTAATTTAGCTATTCTAACAACTCTCATCACTTTAACATATTTATTTCTTAATTTTTTCAAGATTATTAAAATAATAAAAGCGCACCACCCGATACTTATGATCACCATTATGCTCGCAACAAAGCTCGCAGCGGAGCACCAAATTGTTAACATTGTTAACCATTGTTCAGCATTTGTTCAACATTTATTAAGCATTTGTTCAGCATTGTTCAGCATTTGTTCAGCATTGTTCAGCAATTGCTAAATTAATTGTTAAGCATTTACTTGGCAGTTACTAATTTTCTTAAAATTAAGCGTTAAGTAATTGCTAATTTTCTTAAAATTACTTTGTAATAAATTAATTGATAACTTCGTAAGCAGTTGGTTGATCAGTCTTTAGCAAAAGCTTGGCGTGCTTAGTTTCCGAAAGCATCTGTCGAACCTCCAGGCGCTCCTCGCGCGTTGGGATAACGTCATTCTCTCCAAGACTGTCATCGAATGAGTCTTCGGTCCCCTTGCAGTGAAAGAGGGCGACCCATTTCGTTTGCTCGCGCAGATCCTTGAGGACGGCGTTGTACTTTTCAGTGGATATCCATACGCTTTGCCTAGCATGGCGGCCAGAAAATGCGAGCTCGGAGAGCATGTCCTTCTTTTTGGTCATCGCCGCCTTGGCTGAGCAATCATCAATCACGTATAGGGTGGGCTCACCCTGGAATTTTTGGTATAAACCACGCAGCCAATCGTGAAGCCTATCACCGGGGTCAATAACGTATACCTCAGGGTCGGTCCATATCCACGGGCGCCGCTGATAAGTATCGTTGTGCCGCACAGTGGGACACAGGATCACAATATGACGAAAGGCATCGCGGTAGGAGCCCTCGAGCAAGTCTAGGATGAAAACCGTTTTTCCACATCCTGTCTGCCCACATATTATGGCAGAGTGGGCATCTCCAATCGTGAATTGGTATTGATATTTAATTAATTCTTTAGAATTATTAAATAAATCGTTAGATGATTTTTTTATTAAATCAGTAGATCGCCGATACGTATCGGCCATCTTCGATGTTCAGTTGTGCGTCTGTAATTATATATAAGTACACGTTCAATGCGCCATTTCCATCAGCCTCTTTGGTTATCTGGATCGTCACACCCTCGCTAGCGTTCTCAACTTGACGTCCGCTACCGTGCATTTGGTCGTCGTCGCTGGCTCGCATGTCTAGCCATAAGGCGTATTTGGTAGTCAGGAACTCCGAGAGGGAGACGGCCGAGAGGTGCAGGTCTTTGGCAACCGCCGCATCCTCCGGTGAGCGCTTAGAGCCGGCAGCAAACTGCTTTCTTACTTCATCCCACTGCTGGTGCGCGCGAAGACCCGCGCTGTAGAGTTGATTGGGGACTCCCTCGATCGTCATCTCTACCTTCGTGATTTTGGGGTTATAGAATTTGTCGGTTTTTCTAGCACCGGACGCGAACCGAGCATCCTCAAACAGCATCAGTATACCTTTCATCGAGCGGGCGGGTACGTTGATATTAATATTCCACAATGTGTCGCTTTTGTCTTTCGTCATCTTGCGATGGCGAAGAACTCGGTCGTAAAGTATGGCAACGCGCCCGGCGTACTGGGTTCTGATCAATCGCGCGAGTTCGGGCATCGTGACCATGTCGTACTCCAGCGAAACATTGTCGATCGTATACGTCGATAACATGTCGCTGGCTATGAGAACTCGGCTGTAGTCGTTGAACGTTAGTTCGTATTCGAGGCGGTCAGCCAAAGCACTCTGATAGTAGGGCATGTGGCTCTCCAGCAACTCAAAGTCGAGCGGGATGTAGAAGCGGTTGCCGTAAGCGCCCGCGACCGCGTTGTCACTCGCGTTGTTATCTACCTTGTTAGCAGCCCCGATTCTAAGTTTGGTTACGTTCTTATTTTTGCTGGTGTCAATACCCTGATAGACAGCGTTTTCGCGCTCTTGTGCCGTCTTCCACAGGTCCTGATAGCAATGGTAGACGTCGCTGTCGTCGATCGACATCACCTCATTACCAGAAATCTTTATCATAGTCTTCTTGACTATGGCGCGACCCAGGTTCTGAACGACGGTTCGGTCCGCGTCCGTCGACGTTAGCGAAATAGTGAAAGCGAGGCGAACAGTACCCGGCACAATGACGTCGTGAGTTCCGAGGTTAGGAAAGCGGACTAAGAGCTGCTGGTTCTGGTCGATCGTCGATGGGTTGTTCGTAATAACGACACTCTGTCTCACGTCTTTTGCCCCGAGGGGCTCACGCAGTCTGCGGTATGGATTGAGTTTGCGACCGTATTGACTCGAAGACATAATTAATTTTATTGAAACTATTAAACCCATATGGTTTTGTCTTTAATAGATAATTAATAATTTTGAAAAAATTAAAATGGATGATTACGATATTAACATGGATGAAATTGGCAGAGCCAATTACCTCGATGATTATAACGATTACCTCGATGATTATGGTGATGATAACGAAACGCCCTTCATAGAGACTCCAGTTCCAATCCAATCGCAATTGGGGGAAATAGGTGGCGCTTCCAGCAGCGTTGGTCAAAGTCAGGAATTACTTGAGGGAGCTGTAAACGACTACTACAACAATTTGGCAGAAAAAGATCTGGTCCCATCTATCGGTCGAGACTACTCCAAGTTTGAATTGGATATGCGTGGTAGGTTGCGACTAAAAGCATCAGATAACCCGATCGTCAACATGAAGACCGGAAAACCCCTAGCAATGGGCACCATTGCTGGAAAACGGGGCTGTGGCGAAATCATAAGGAACGAACTAGGATTTCCATATTGGAAGCGTGGTAAACCAATTATGCTGGCCCGCGCTGTAGCGGCCCTACAGTCTACCGACGAAACGATGGCGAAGACGGCCGCCGCGATAGAAACGGTCGAGCTCAGCGAGGTCCCTCAAATAGCCACCGACGTTATTAACACGATGGAGACCACGTTCAGCGTCCAATCGCAATTGGGGGAAATACTCAACGATGACCCACCGTTACATCTTCGCGAACTCCGTGGACTCGATAAGGCTCTACAAACGGTCCGGGGCGAACTGGTCCTTAACCTCTCCAAACTCACGGCGCTGGATGAACATATCGCGCTAGAAGAAAGAAAACTGGAGGAAGCCGGTGACGATAGAGAATCTACCGAGCGGATCGCCGAACGACTGCGGTCTTTGCGGGACGAAAGAGAAGCTCGCTTGGAGGCCGCCTCGGCTAACCGTGAGGCTCTCCGCACACAAATAAGTCGGATACGCGAAACAATATCGAGGGTTCTGCACGAGGACACGACACTCGGTGAGCGTCTTCGCACTCTGTTCAGAGAGCAGGGCGTCACGATAGCAAGCATCCTCGCAGCTGTCGGCATGACTATATCGACCATAGTTCTAGCTTTCAATGGTGGTGCGGCGCCACCACCCGCGCCACCACCAGCACCCGCGCCAGCACCCGCGCCATCCGGTGGAGCCAAGGAGTGGGTAAAAAAACAACTAAAAGCCCTCGCCAGTCTCCTGGCTAAATTAGCCGAAAACGCGGCTGCCGCACTACCTGGACTGATCGGAAGTATCGTTTCTTACTTGCTATCTATATTATCAAAAACGGCCGGATGGCTAGCCAAAAATACCTGGGCTTTAATCGTGGCAATCGCCGGTCTCCTACTATTCTTCGCCAGAGAGTTCCTACAACCAAAGCGTAAATAATCCGATCGCCACGAGGGCGATGACGAGCCCTAATTTCTCCTCCTCGTGTGTTGTGCTTCCAATTTCACCCAATCTACGATTGGTGTTGATGATTGGTGTTTCTCCAATCGCGATTGGTCTGTTGATGGAACTCAATGGTGTATCCAATTTACGAATTGGGGGTACTGGGTTCAATTGTGTTGAGGGAGGTGTATCCATTTTGTGTTTTATGAAATCGGTTCCATTGTTGAACCCGATCATGTTGGGGGTGCGCTTGATGATATCCGTGTTCACGTTACCGTTGTGGCCGATTTTTTGATTGGCGGTGGCGATTACGATCTGATTATTGTAACCGTCAACCGGGTCGTCTCGTAGTATCATATTGCTCGGCTCCATATAAAGACCTATTCCAAATACATAGTCTACTGGGGTGCTGGCATTCTGCAAAACGTCTTGATAATTCTGGATCGCCTTCTCCAGGTCCACCCTAGCTGAGATGGCGTCCTCTACAAGTGCCAAGAATTGTTTTTGTGCATCAAACGCTGTTCCCGTGCCCAGTATAGAACTGCGAGTTTGCTTCTGTGCGCCGAGGATGGCCCAGACGTATGTGCGAATGGAGTCGTTGACGCGAGTAACACCGGCCTGCGTGAACCCTAGACCCGTATCTAACATAAATGTACCCCACGCGTCCTGAACCTCAGCAGCCTGCTGTATGTAATCGACGTGAGCCCGTTTCGGAGGTAACATTTTACAAGAAAACACGCCACAGTGCCGACCTCCAGACACTTCCGGCCCGAAAGTCATAGTCGCGTGGTCAAAATTCCCGGCGTTCCGACTGACGATGTGGTCACCGGAGTGATCGTGTCTAAAATCAGTCTGCGTCCAATTCCCGGACTGGCCCTGAATGAGAACGTTCCCGAGGCCGGTGCTGGTAGGAAATGCTTTCTGTCTCCAGTCCGCGTCTTTTGAAACGTTAAATTCGTTACACAGTCTTTCAAACGCCATACGGTCGTATGCGTTGGAAATGGGATCCCAGGCGTCGTCTTGAGGTAATGAAATACCTAGTTCTTTGAGAATCCTCCTAATAGTATAATACGCGTGAAAGTTGTAGACACTTCGGAGCATGACATTCTTGGATGTCAGATGGTCTTTATGTGAACTCCACACCCGGCTGTTGCGCACCATACAGCGAAATTTATTTGGTTCTGCCAAAACTGCATCGGTGTTGCTTTCCACCAATTTACCACTTCCACCGTAGTAATCTTGGGCAGCCAATATTGTTCAAAGATGTTAGGGAAGTTGGTGGCAAAGCCGCTGTCCGGTCTAACCGTTACGGTTGGGTGTACAATGCGGTTAACAATGTCTTTTTGCGTGTATTTACCTCCGACCGCGTACTTTGCATTAGAGTTAAAGCTAAATGCTTTGGTATCCATTGAAAGATATTATTATGTTTGCTACTATCACTAATGTTCAAAAAGAGAGTTGTGAACTTCAAAAATCAATCGACAACTGCTGCGGAAAACGCCGGGTAGGCCTCAGATCAATCACCTTCAGGGTTGGGTGGCAGAATGTGGAAAAGAGTGAAGGGTTTTACTATGTGAAGGGTGAACAACAATTCGGTGTAAAGCTGCCTCACGGACTGTGGGGAATAAGACAGCTCAAAGATTTTGTCAACTCAGAGCTTGACGGTATAATCAACCTCACAGTATCGAATGCTACCGGGCTCGCAACAATGACCATCAGCAGTGATAATAAGGTAGTGGTCTCCCCGGGGTTGGGTATTCAACTCGATTTTAGAGAGACATACTCCTCAAACAAAGGAGTGTTTACCCCGGGTGAGTACGTCGGTGATAATCCGGTGGACTTCGCCTTCACGAAAACTCTCAGGGTGCACCTGGATCGGGTGAACACATCGTACAACACGGTAGACGGAGCTCCCAGCACATTACTGAAAACCGTGCCCGCCAGCGACTGTTTCTATGGCGAGACTGTGACCTTAGACTTCCCACACCCCGAGATGAAAGTTTTGGAATCGGGACATATCCACGAATTTACGGTCTCTATTCTCGATGATCAAGCGAGAAAGTTGAAAAACGATTACCCGATTTCGGTAGTTCTCGAAATTTCCAATTGAGTATAGGTGCCCAATATTATAATTAATTTTAAGAATGAGTATATACGGACCAGGTAGTTCTTCCGATTGGGTGACAAATTCAAAGAATTTGGAACCGGCAGAAGGTGGATTCATCCCGACAGAGGGCGACTTTTTAACTACTGAAAAAACCAAGGCCCTGATCAATAAAACTATATCGAAGGTCACAAACGGGATTCACAGGAGTATATCAGATGTTAGAGTAGAAGTGCTGACGGCGACTGCACAAATTGAGAAAGATCAGGCGGCTTATAAGGTATTGCGCTCAAAGGACTCTCTCATCAGAGAAACGGAACTAAACGAACTAGGTAAACAAATAACCAAATTTCGAAAAGAAAGCAGGTCGGATATTGATAAAGTCCGAGCAGACCGCCAGGCGGCCCTTACGTTGCGCTTAGAGGACTCTCTCATTAGAGATGCGGCATTTACCGAACTAGATAAAAAAATAACCAAATTTCGAAAAGAGGCCACGTCGGGTATTGAGAAAGCCCGAGAAGACCACCAGGTGGACCTGGAGAAGGCTTATGAGGTGTTGCGCTCAGAGGACTCTCTCTCGTCAGAGAAGCGGCGGTTGCCGAACTAGATAAAAAAATAACCAAATTTCGAAAAGAGACCCGGTCGGGTATTGACAAAGTCCAAGAAGACCACCAGTCGAACCTTGCGGAGGCCATTGCGGAGGCTTATGATGCGTTGCGCTTAGAGGACTCTCTCAACAGAGAAGCGACACTTACTGAACTAGATGGAAAAATAGCCGAATTTCTGAAAGAGACCAGGTCGGGGGTTGAGGGGGTCCGAGAAGACCACAAGGAGGCCATTGCGGAGGCTTATGGGGCGTTTCGCTCAGAGGACTCTCTCAACAGAGAAGCGGCACTTACTGAACTAGACAAAAAAATAACCGAATTTCAAAAAGAGACCCGAACGGGTATTGAGAAAGCCCGAGAAGACCACCATGCGGATATTATGTTGCTCTCAGAGGACTCTCTCAACAGAGATGTGGCGGTTACTGAACTAGACAAAAAAATAACCAAATTTCTAAAAGAGGCCACGTCGGTATTGATAAAGTCCGAGAAGACCACCAGGCGGATATTACGGAGGCTTGTGATGTGTTGGTCTTAAAGCACTCTCTCAACAGAGAAGCGGCGGTTGCCGAACTAGATGAAAAGATAAACGAAATTTCCGAGGAACTGAAACATGATCGTATAGCCGCGACCAAAGCTCTTGAGGAGGCCTCTTATAAGATTCGTACTGAGGCATATAACGCAAACAGTGCGCTTGCCGGAATAGTGCGAACAATTAAAACGCCAAAACGTGTTATAACAGTTTGGGCTGAGAAGCGGGGCCCATTGGTTGAGGGGCACTATGAATATTCGTTCGGTGCCAAAGCGAGTAATAAATATGGGGGATACACTATGACAGCTGCAGGTGAAGTTATCCAAATGGCGGTCTGCTCGGTTAATGGTAGTGGTAAACCTGTGGGCGCGGTCGCGATAAATATTGTAGTAGATGGGGAAGAACGGGGGGTTGGAGTCACTAAAATCTCTGGAGATAGTACGACGATTGTTTCGTTCGCCGGTGATGATCGAATTAGACTTTCCCAAAGTAGTGTTATTAACTTTGTTACGAAAATCGGTGACCCAGAGAGTTCTTCCACTATTGTCTCATTGTTAATTGAACTTATTGTGTAAATACTAATATATTGAACTAAATTTGTAAAATTTAAATATGAACGAATCACCGCTTCCAATTCCAATCTACAATTGTAACGGTTCCACTTGCAGGGGCTTTGAGTGGAATTACCGTTTTATCTGGAATACTTTGTATGGTAATTAGGGCGGCGGGTGGAAAACTCGAGAAAAAAAGTAGAAAACATGATAGAATATCCGTTCTCGCTAGGTCTAAGAAAAATAGCATCGACATTATGGTGTCCAAAGCGTTGGCCGATAAGAAAATATCAAATTTAGAGTTTGAATCCGTGGTGGAAGAAATGGGGAGATATGAAGAATTAAAAAATGATATAAGAATCAAGGCGCACGCCACCATGCCCAAAATTGAGTGTACTGATTGGGATAAATTTAGGGTAAAACTTGGAAATAAAGTCGGAGGAAATGTTACAGCACCATTGTGATATTTTATAAAATAATGGTGCAGTAAACAAATTTACATACCTATACAACATGTGACTGTAATCCTCGGCTATCAATTTCATGGGAACCCATGTAATTGATACACTCGGCTATAAATAACCCTCGGCTATCAATTTACGCATGAAAAAACTGATAACTATATATACGTGTGTTGACCTTACAACAGTTAGCCTCATCTCGTGTGTGCTATATTGTTGATCCGGTATGACGTCCGTCTCGTCTGTTTAATGGTAGCAGTCTATGCATATGTGTGTATTTGGCGATGTAATTGCGTAACTCAAAGGTGCCGGCCTAAAAGATTTCTGCCTAAGAGCTTTGCAATTTCGGAAACCAAATTCACACATAGGCTCGCCTTACTTCGCTGGTTTCTCTTAATAGAGGAATTGGCAATGGGGTTCAAGGCGACCCAGACTGTGAGCCAACAGATGCGTGGGCTTAAGAAAGGTCCCAACACCCCAGTGGCTGGGTGCCGGCTAGAAATCTGCCCAGTCGCTGGGGGTGTTGTGCACGAGTGGAGGCTTTTGCTATTTTTTTTTAATTTTTACAAATTATTAATATCTTTATAAGCGATATCGTAGAAATGTACATTCGTAAACGAATCGTTGGGTTTTAACAATTTTATATAATACACCTTAATTTTATATCCGATACGCATTATCAGTCTTAATGTTTGTATTTGCCTCTTGTATAGTTCACATAATTGTCGGTATAATATTGTAAATGCAACGTTTTTATCGGAGCGTAATAAATTACGCTGATATTTCATGTATTCGATATCGCCTAGTGTTCTCATTTTATAGAATTTATATATAGGACTATAACCCCCATATTCTTCGTAAACTTCTTCAACACAGGCATTAAAAACTTTCAATTCCATTTGTATTGTATTATCCATTTTCTCTAATAATATTTGGTAGTTGTTTTTTTCTGTTCAATTTCCAATTTCTAATAATAATTTTCCAATTTCTTCGTTAAAAGTGATATCGTAGAAACGCATATCCGTAAACGAATCGTTGATTTTAAACTGTTTTATAAAATTAGTTTGATAATGTTTCGGTAGTGTTTCTCCGATCCTATTTAGTCGCTTCATTACGCAAATTTGACACTTGTACCAGCGACATAATTGCCGGTATAATATTGTAAATGCAACGTTTTTATCGGAGCGTAATAAATTACGCTGATATTTCATGTATTCGATATCGCATAGTGTTGTCATTTTACAGTGTTTTAATGCTGTAGAAACATCGTAAAATTCTTCAACAAAGACATTACAAGATTCCAATTCGTTGCGTATTTTATTATCCATTTTGTTATAATATTTTATTATAACCTATTCAATTTATCTGTTCAATTGGACGTGAAAAAAAAACATAATGTATTTATGACACCAATATAATTGGGACTCCCTCTTTTCAAAATTATTTTCTCAAAAATTCATAAATTTGCTGTGAAAACATTATGTTTTTTTTCACGACCAATTTTGGATTTTCGGGGGTGGTGGGGGACAATTTCCTCGTTAACCAATTTTTGATTTGTTCGGGGGTGGTGGGGGTAGTATATAGGGTTATAAATGATATCACGGTAGGTGGTATCATTTTTAATCCCTATATACTACTTCACCAATCAATTGTATTATATAGCCTTGAATGTGATCCGGAACTCACCAATCAATTTTATTATATAGCCTTGTATGTGATCTGGAACTCACCAATCAGTTGTATTATATAGCCTTTTATGTGATCCGGAACTCACCAATCAATTGTATTATATAGCATTGAATGTGATCCGGAACTCACCAATCAATTGTATTACATAATCCTGAATGTAATCCGGAACTCACCAATCAGTTGTATTACATAGCCTTGTATGTGATCCGGAACTCACCAATCAATTGTATTATATAGCCTATAATGTGATCCGGAACTCGCCAATCAATTGTATTATATAGCCTATAATGTGATCCGGAACTCGCCGATCAATTTTATTATATAGCATTGAATGTGATCTGGAACTTACCAATCAGTTGTATTATTGTATTATATAGCCGTGAATGTGATCTGGAACTAACCAATCAATTGTATTATATAGCCTTGTATGTGATCTGGAACTCACCAATTAGTTGTATTATATAGCCTTGAATGTGATCCAGAACTCACAAATAAATTGTATTATATAGCCTTGTATGTGATCCGGAACTCACCAATCAATTGTATTATATAGCCTTGTATGTGATCCGGAACTCACCAATCAATTGCAGTATATAGCCTTGAATGTGATCTGGAACTCTCCAATAAATGTATTATATGCAACAGATTAAAGAAGCCCTTTTATTACACTCTTCCGAGTTATTTGGATGGTTTTCGCTGTGAGGGAAAACCCGTAATCAACTCCTTACAAATAATACAATGTGGAGAGAACACTAGTAGTTGCACCCTCTTTTATTACAGTCAAAATAAAATTATTTGAAACATTGGAGAGCTTCGACTAATCTACAATGTTAATTTGATTGAACACATTCCAAACATGCACTCAAATTTATCTGGTTCATAGAAACAGCTGCGTAATTTGGATTTCAAAAGTTTACATGACGTCACGTGTGACGTCACACAAACCTGACGTCAAAATGCGGGAAACACGTCGTTGTGCAACTATTCATGCGCACAGCACAACTCATCGATTATAATCTCAAAAATATACTAATTGAGTATATATGTATCCGCCGTGGAAGTGTAATAAATATGATATTCCATCGTACATGTTTGAATAGCGGAAATAATACACTCGTGTCCGTCGGCGTCCGTGCGCCATTCCATCAGTGAAACACCCACCATGCTTCTAACAAGCAATATACAAATGTACATTGAATCAGGAGCTACACTAGTCGTACATACCATTAGCTCCATTTCTCCAGTCACAGCAGGTTCCCACAGCACTTCACACAGTTGGATCATGGCATAATCAATGCGGTTGGCTATGACAAAGAGCGTTTTCTAACGTCGCAATGGTAGTACTTCATGATAAAACAGAGAAATTCCATCTAACAGGGTTGCAACAAACCTTAATTAAGCCCCCTATATAGATTGAACCCATGACCAACAGGAGTGTGTATTTTGATCAGGAGCTACGCTGGTCAAAAAACCCATAAAGCCCATTTCTACAGTTACAGCCACATATGTTCACATACAGCTGTTATATGTGTTATTGTCTTTGACAACAAAGAGAGACATAAGCACGCCACCTATTGTGTAAAACTATTGTATTGTTTGAAATCAATCGTTTAACTGGATCATAACATTTACTTGTTCTATAAATGTTGTGTTATTTGAATACTATTATATACAGACATAGAGGCGTTATGTGATGTACAGTCAAAGCTCCATGAACGGGTACCTCTCTGTAACAGCGACTACTAGTATCTTAAATCCCAACTGATTGCTCTCTACATAGTTAGCCTCCATGAATGGGTACCTCTCTGTAATAGCGACTACTAGTATCTTATATCCCAACTGATTGGTCTCTATATAGTTAGCCTTTACAGCATCCACCTCTCTACAAGTCACATGTCTGTAGCAACCAATAGTGTATACTCAGATGGACAATTACCTTTATATATATTAACCTTCTTATAACAGCCGCCTTTCTACAACGGTCACCTATACAACAACCCCCTCTCTGTAACAGCCACTATGCTATACCAACTGAGTGTTCTCTAGTAATATATGAGAGTTGAAATGATACGAGTTTCCTCTGGGAAACGCCCCGCTACGCGCGGTGGCTTCCACCAGGAGGTGGTATCATTGTTGACTCTCATATACTACTTGGATTTTCCCCCAATGTTATCACCGTATGAATGAGAAGAGTGGAAATTATTTTTCGGCAACCATTATACTTTCTCAACCGTATGAGAAGTTATCTATGAGATTACACCCTATTAGAGATAAGAATCTCTATGTTATACTCAGTATAATACAGCAATCTGTCATACCTAGCATCAATTTACACCCTATTAGAGATAATAATCCATTGGTTATACTCAGTATATACAACAATCTGTCATAAATAGCAAAACCTGTTAGACATATCAACAATTTACACCCTATTAGAGATAAGAATCCATTGGTTATACTCAATATAATACCTACCATAAAGCAAATGAGAGAGCAAGCTAAGAGTTGGGGAATTTCCCTAAGAGGTTTGAGACTCGAGAAAGCTATAGCAGATAGGATAAGTGACGCGCCAGCCGTCGTCTACGAGGAGAGGCTGCGGCGTGCGGTTTTGACCGGACGACTGCCTGCCGACCCTGAAAAACGCTCCGAGACGACGGTCAGTCTGCGTGCCACTGCTTACGCGCAGCGTGTAAAAGAAGATCCCAGTGTACGCAGAAAACCACTATACAAGGCGTGCTACAAAAACATTTACCAAAGTCAGGTGGGGAGACCTCCTACATGTAAGAGTAGGAGAGCGCTCGCAAGAGTTTTGGTGGAGGAGGGTCCAAAGGTTTTCGCCGAATATGTCGAAGCTATGGAAACTGTTGATATGGGTAGGAGGAAGATACTATGGACATTCGAGAGGGGGGTAGACGGGGAGATCGCTAATCGCGTAATGAATAAAATTCATCCAGAGATGACCACGGCATGTTATCTGAGGTATTCGTGCTCGTATCGTATTAGGAACATCGAGACCGACGCTACTATGATCTATCACAAAAACTCAAAGGGCAGTCCGTGGATAAACGAGATCGCCAAAGCTGAGAGTTGGATAGCCGATAGAGAGAAAGGTCGAATGGAGATCGACAATGTCGATAGACCAAACACAAAATGGACCTTCGTTAGTTGGAAATCGGTCGAGGTGAAGATGATCATCGACGCTCAACAACTCCTCATGGGAGCGGGAAAAATTCCCGATTGTTTAAGGCAGAAAAAGGGAATGTATTCCATCGACACGTACGACGACTACCTGTGTCTGTTTAGGTGCATAGCCATCCACCGTGGAGGGAGACCCGACTGCTGTTGTAGGGAGGCACGAGCTCTAGCTCGCGAATACCTCGGCCACGATAACGGACCGGATAGTAAGGGAATCCCTCTGGGCGATATTAAGAAGGTCGAAGAGCACTTCAAGCTGGGCATTCGTGTATACGAGCCCACCGACGACGGAGTGTGGTACCTCATGAAGTGTCCGGCAAACTACGATGCGGTTAGGGAGAAGATCATGACGATAGGAATGTTTGGAGGTCACTGGTTCCTCATAAAGAACCTCTGCAAGATGACGAACGAGTACGGATGCACCGGATGTCAACAACGGTTCGCAAAGTCGTGTAACATGCACAGGCACGCGACCACCTGCATGGGTGGGAAGACCGTGGTGATATGTCCAGGTAAGAGGGTAGAGAGACCGCAGTCGGCCTACGAGAAGGCGTTCTACCCACGCGACTCACCAAACACTTGACCTTCGAGGTCGAGCACGTCCCTATGTCGGTGTCGTTGGGGGATACGATGCACGAGGGGATCACCCACATCTGCGAACGAGATCCCGACACGCTGGTCGAGAAGTTCGTGACCGAGCTGCAGAGGAGAGGTAATGGCATCAGGGAGGGGGTTAGCAAAAAGTATATGCCGACCGACATAGAGATGCTGTTGAAACCTCAGCGAGAGAAGATCGTCTCGTGGATCGACCAAGTCCCGGTGGTGGGGTTCAACTGCAGCAGGTACGACCTGAATCTCATCAAGCAGTACCTTGTCGAGAAGTTGGCGGCCACCGTGAATAAGGTGATGATCGGAAAGAAGGCCATCAAGACGATGTTTCTGTTTACCCCGGAGTTTAGATTTCTCGACATCATCCAGTATCTGGGACCCGGTACCACGTACGACAAGCGGGTTAAGGCTTACGATTGTAAAACGGTAAAGTCCCACTTCCCGTACGAGTGGTTCGATTCCCCAGAAAAACTCGACCATCCGGGGCTGCCCGACTATCCCGAGTGAACTCGAAGTTGAAGGGTGCGTACCTACTGTCGATGTCCGAGTGGAAAGAGTGCAAGAAGGTCTTCCGAGAAAAGAGGATGAAGACGTTTCAAGAATGGTTGCGACACTACAAAGACTTGGACGTCGGATCGTTCCTGGAGGCACTGACTAAAATGACGGAGCTCTACAGGGGGAGAGGCGTGGACATACTCAAGGACGCTGCGTCTCTGCCCGGTGTTTCCCTTCAGTACCTGCTCCGCGGGTCGATCGATGGGAAGGCGGACACGCCCGAGCTGTGGTCGCCGAAGGATGAGACTTACGCAATGATGAAGGAGGGGTTGGTCGGTGGTCCGTCCATAGTGTTCTCCAGATACGCCGAGGCTGGCAGGTCGACGATCAGAGGTCAGGTAGGGAGTCGGGAGGAGAAGATGTGCAATGGTTCGTGTAAGAGGTCAGCGCAGCCAGACGGACGGGGGACGTCGACAAGAGCAAGGCGGTGTTGGCGGAGATATTCAAACTGTTTGGCAACGCGTGTTGTGACAAGATGATAGAGGCGCAAGAGATACACATGCATACCACTTATGCGAAGGATGAGAAGACTGTCGACCGGGCAGTGAAGTCGGCGTGGTTCGAAGACCTGGAGGAGATTGGGGAGGCTTACGAGATATCGAGCAGGAAGAATCGAGTGGTGATCAACAGACCGTTTCAGTGTGGCATAGCGGTCTACCAGTTTGCCAAGCTCCGGATGCCGGATGCTGGAGTTCTACTATGACTTCTTGGACAAGTACGTGGATCGCGGAGATTTCGAACTTATACAGATGAACACTGACAGCATGTACTTCGCGGTGTCGGAGAAGACGCTGGCGAAGGCGGTGAGAAAGAAGATGAAGAGAAAGTTCAACAAGGAGAAGGCCGAGTGGTTGGCGTGGGACGCGTGGAGCAACAGAACTCCGGGATTGTTCAAGCTGGAATTCGAGGTAGATAGAGCCATCGCGCTGTGCAGCAAGTGTTACTACGTGAGCGGTGACGAAAGCTCTAAGCACTCGGCCAAGGGGATGTCGAGGAGATCTAACAATCTGACATTGCGGAGAACAGGGAATTCCGAATGGTTAACGGTGTGATGAAGACGTACAATCAGGAGAAGTTGGGGTTGTCGGCGTACTACGACAAGAGGAGAGTGATGGAAGACGGGGCACACACCGAGCCTATAGATAAGTAAACAAATAAAAAATAAAAAGGATTCTAAAAAAAGGGGGAGAATACTAAAGACTCTGACGAGAGTATGACCGACTATGACGACGGACGGTCTGGGGGTAGCTGGGTGTCAGAAGTTCGTCGCGAACAAACCCGCGCGATGGACCATCATCCAAATAGTAGAGCACGGGCTCATCGGGTTTGGTAATTGATCGATCCAGATGATATACATTGAGAGACCACACGGGATCAGTCGCGCGGTGGCGGCCGCCCTCGAGCTCTCCCGGTTGATAGAGGTACCGGACGGCATATTGGTGCCCGAACAGTCTATCAGCCAGGGTTCGATTGAACCGCTCCACGATCCCCTGGTCGCGGTGGATGTCGACGTGGCCGCGTCTAACAGAAACGTCGTGTTTCGCCAATAGATGAGAGACCGCGCCCATGAACTCGTGGCCGGGATCGACCTGGAGAAGATTCAGCCATTTGAGAGGACTCCTCTTATGTATTCGGGAAAGAGCCTCGGCCACCTCTTTAGACTATTTAGTGGCCAGTGGCTCAGCCCCCTTATATCGACTCGCTACGTCAACGATTGGCAGTGCGTAGTTGTACGTATTGCGACCGACGCGATCGTGAGTTAGAAACAGGAGGTCTGCTTGGTGGACTTCGTTTGGCACCGGCACGTCGAATTTCGGGCGCGGAATATTGTGAGGCGCGGGCAAATAGATCTTCCAGATGGCCTGCTTCTTGAGCCATTCCTTGTTTGCGTTTTCGGAAACCTTGGTCGCCGCCGCGAGGTTCTTGATGGCCGCGAGCCAATTCCAGTAGCTGCGGGGGCTGTAGTATGTAGTACGTGTTCGCTAGCTTGCGCACTAGGCGAACCGATAGTTTGGTATAATGCTTGCGCGTATCGTATGCGAGGTATTCTAGTAGGTCGAGCAGTCTCCAACATGCCCTCGCCAGATCGTCCGGTAACTGCTTCGTCAATACAAAACCTTTGTTGGAAGTTTCGCTGCAGCTGCCGGTTAAGTTCTCAAGGACCTCGGAGGAATCTAACATCCACTTTGCGAAAAGGGAGGCCGATTGTTCGTCCTCGCACCACGTCTCGAGAGAATCTTGGGCCAGACGGATCAGACCCTTTGCACCAGCTAAACGGTGTTTAAGGGCCGTGTAGCCTACATCGATCAAAGCGTAATAAAGCTCGTCAACTAACATCGTTCTATATATATATATATAATATATATTATTTATAATTATTGCTTTTGCTTATTGCTTTTTGCTTATTGCTTTTCCAATATAGTAGCTGACGAGACCTGTCGCAACCATCCCCACGACGATGAACGCGATCTCGCGGTCTTTCTGGGCCTCTGACGGTAAATAGAAATCTGAAAGTTGTGGCTCGGGATCCAGCGGCGTTAGATATAGTGATTATTGTATATAAAAGGGATCGCGATCAATGTTTAAATGGGGCGCAATCGGTTTCGGAATCGCGGCTGGTTGTTTCGAAAGGCAGTTCCACACACACACGGTGCCCACAACTGCCAGACCACCACCAAAAACCCACGGGATGTTCCGGGTAGGAGCTACAACAATCCACGATTGCACCGATTGCTCCGCAGGAGATTGAACCGCAGCTGCCTTCGGATGTTTTGCTCCAACACTATTGTGATTGCAATCGGAGATTGCTGCCCCCAACTGTCTCTCAGGAGCTGGAACAAATAACGACTATTTGGCCTCTCGAAGCTCGGCGAGTATTTTATCTTGTTTAGCTTTTCGGGCGACAGCCGCTGCCCGCCCAGCTTCCTGTCTTTTTGGATTTTTGTGTCGTGCAACCGGAGCTTGCTCCTGTGGAGCTTGTTCATGTGGAGCTTGGTCATGTGGAGCTAGTTCATGTGGTGAAAGCTGTTCCGTCACTCTCACAGGTGCTTGCACAGGTGCGTCTTGTATCATCATTTTCTGAGCTTATAGTTCGCGGGCATATATGTCCAAATTGACAGTGCTTAGCCGCGTGGTCAACGCGGTTGTCAGCGGAGCTAAGTACATTCCAAACTCGTGATAAATTGAGCAGCAGGCTGTTCTAAGAGTGTGTCCTACAAAAGGGTCAGTCTCTAGATCGCCAATAAACCCCGCGGTGTTTGGTATAGGGAGAAGTATACTAACAGCGGTAGCGTACAAATGAATAGCCGCCGATCCAAGAGTTTTCGTCATCTCCTAGATTCGTATCGCGCATACATTTTATCGACCTCCGCATCTGACATCTTATCCACCTGACAAACTGAGAGACGCCTACCGAAATACTGCTCCGATTGTCCCCCAGCGTCGTGTTTTCATTTTCTTTCAGGAAAGATACCGTATCGGCAGTCGTGCCATCTTTCAGGAAAGATATCGTGTTGGCAGTCGTTCCTACAGTTCCATTTTCTTTCAGCAAAGATACCGTGTCGGCAGTCGTGCCATCTTTCAGGAAATATATCGTGTCGGCAGTCGTTCCTACAGTTCCATTTTCTTTCAGGAAAGATACGTGTCGGCGGTCGTGTCGGCAGTCGGAGCGACTGTTTCTTCCATTAGCTGATCGAGAAGTTCGTCGCAGTTCAGTATTCCAACAGTGTTGGGTGTACTATTCTGACTAGTCTCATAAGTCTAACATATTGCCAAGCGCACCATCCGATACTTATGATCACCGTTTTGCTCGCAACAAAGCTCGCAGCAGAGCAACAAATTGATTCCCACATTGTTAAGCATTTGCTCAGCAATTGCTCAGCATTGTTCAGCATTTGTTCAACATTTGTTCAGCATTGTTAAGCATTGTTAAGTATTTGTTAAACATTGTCAAGCATTGTTAAGCATTGCTCAACATTGTTCAGCAATTGCTAAGCATTGTTAAGCATTTGCTCAGCAGTTACTAACGAGCGTTAAGTTGCGCTTATTACTTTGTAAGCAGTTGGTTGATCAGTCTTTAGCATTGGCGTGCTTAGTTTCCGAAAGCATCAGTTGAACCTCCAGGCGCTTCGCGCGCGTTGGGATAACGTCGTTCTCTCGAAGATAGTCATCGAATGAGTCTCGGTCCTTGCAGTGAAAGAGGGCGACCCATTTCGTTTGCTCGCGCAGATCCTTGAGGACGGCGTTGTACTTCTGAGTGGAGATCTATACGCTTTGCCCCGCATGCCGGCCAGAAAATGCGAGCTCTGAAAGCATGTCATTCTTTTTGGTGATCGCCGCCTTGGCAGAGCAGTCGTCAATCACGTATAGGGTGGACTCGCCCTGGAATCTTTGGTATAAACCACGCAGCCAATCGTGAAGCCTGTCGCCGGGGTCAACGACGTATACCTCAGGGTCAGTCCATATCCACGGGCGCCGATGATAAGTCTCGTTGTGCCGCACAGTGGGACACAGGATCACAATGTGTCGAAAGACATCGCGATAGGACCCCACGAGCAAGTCCAGGATGATAACCGTTTTTCCGCATCCTGTCTGCCCACATATTATTGCAGAGTGGGCATCACAAACTTTATTTTATGTAAAAACCATCTTCGGTGTTGAGTTGTGCGTCTGTGATTATATATAAGTACACGTTCAATGGCCCAGCTCCATCCGCCTCTTTGTCTATCTGGATCGTCACACCCTCGCTAGCGTTCTCAACTTGGCGTCCACTACCGTGAATTTGGTCGTCGTCGCTGGCTCGCATGTCTAGCCATAACGCGTACTTGGGAGTCAGGAACTGCGTGAGGGAGACGTCCGAGAGCTGCAGGTCTTTGGCAACCGCGGCAACCTCCGGGGAGCGCTTAGACCCGGCAGCAAACTGCTTTCTGGCTTCGTCCCACTGCTGGTGCGCGCGAAGGCCCGCGCTGTAGAGTTGATTGGGGACTCCCTCGATCGTCACCTCCACCTTTGTGATGTTGGGGTCATTGAATGTGTCAGTTTTTCTAACCCGGAGCGCGAACCGACCCTCCTCGAACAGCATCAGTATACCTTTCATCGAGCGGGCGGGTAATATTCCACAATGTGTCGCTTTTGTCTTTCGTCATCTTGCGGTGGCGAAGAACTCGGTCGTAAAGTATGGCAACGCGCCCGGCGTACTGGGTTCTGATCAATCGTGCGAGTTCGGGCATCGTGACCATGTCGTACTCCAGCGAAACATTGTCGATCGTATACGTCGATGCCATGTCAGTGGCTATGAGAACTCGTCCATAGTCGTTGAATGTTAGTTCGTATTCGAGGAGGTCCGCCAAAGCACTCTGATAGTAGGGCATGTGACTCTCCAGCAACTCAAAGTCGAGCGGGATGTAGAAGCGGTTGTCGTAAGAGGCCACGATCGCGTTGTCACTCGCGTTGGTATCTGCCTTGTTACCAGCCCCGATTCTAAGTCTGGTTACGTTCTTATGTTTGCTGGTGTCAACACCCTGATAGACCGCGTTTTCGCGCTCTTGCGCCGTCTTCCACAGGTCCTGGTAACAATGGTAGACGTCGCTGTCGTCGATCGACATCACCTCATTACCAGAAATATTTATCATGGTCTTCTTGACGATGGCGCGACCTAGGTTCTGAACGACGGTTCGGTCCACGTCTGTCGACGTCAGCGAAATAGTGAAAGCAATGCGAACAGTACCCGGCACAATGACGTCGCTAGCTCCGAGGTTGGGGAAGCGGACCAAGAGCTGCTGGTTCTGGTCGATCGTCGATGGGTTGTTCGTAATAACGACGCTCTGTCTCACGCCTTTCGCCCCAAGGGACTCCCGCAGTCTGCGGTATGGATTGAGTTTGCGACCGTATTGACTCGAAGACATATTTAGTAACTCTATTAAACCCGTATGGTTTTTTCTTTAATACATCGTTAAAAATGGCTGGTTACGATATTGGCATGGACGAAGTCGGCCGAGACGATTACCTCGATGATGATGACGACATCGATGATGACATCGATGATGACATCGATGATGATAACGAAACTTCATTCAGAAAGACTCCACCCGGCGAGGAAATAGATGGCGCTACCAACACCATTAAGCTCAGTCAGGAATTTGTCAAGTCAACTGTAGAGGACTACTACAACAGTTTGGCAGAAAAGGTATGGTCCCATCTGTCGGCCGCGACTACTCCAAATTCGAATTGAATAAGTACGGTAGGTTGCGAGTAAAAGCATCAAATGTCCCGATCATCAACATGACGACAATATAACCCCTAGCGCTGAGCACCACTGAACCGGGGCTGTGGCCAAATCATAAGGGACGAACTAGGATTCGTAGATTGCAAGCGTGGTACAACAATTATGCCGGCCCGCGCTGTAGAGACCCTACATTCTACCGACGAAACGATGGCGAAGACGGCCGCGGCGATAGAAACTGTCGAGCTCAACGAGGTCCCTCGAGTAGCCACCGATGCTATTCGCACAATGGAGCTCAGCGAAAGCGAGATAGATGGAATACTCAGCACGATGGATGACCCACCGTTACCTCTTCGCGAACTTCGGGGACTCGATAAGGCTATGCAAACAGTCCGGGGCGAATTAGTCCATAACCTCTCCAAACTCACGGCGCTGGATGAACATATCGCGCTAGAAGAAAAAAAACTTGGGGAAGCCCGTGGTGATAGAGAATCTACCGAGCGGATCACCGAACGCCTGCGGTCGTTGCGGGATGAAAGAGCAGCTCGCTTGGAGGCTACATCGGCTTGCCGTGAGGCTCTCCGCGCCCAAATAAGTCGGATCCGCGAAACAATCTCGAGGCTTCTGCACGAGGAGATGACACTCGGTGAGCGTATTCGCACTCTGTTCAGACAGCAGGGCGTCACAATAGTAAGCATCCTCACAGCTCTCCGCATGACTATATCAACCATAGTTCTAGCTATCACTGGTAGTGGCGCGGCGGCTGCACCCGCGCCACCACCCGCGCCAGATCCCGCAGACGCCAAGGAGTGGGTAAAAAAGCATCTAAAGGCCCTCGCCAGTCTCCTGGCTAAATTAGTCGGAAAGGTGGCTGCCGCGCTGCATGGACTGCTCGGGGGTCTCGTCTCCTACTTATCTATATTATCAAAAACGGCCGGATGGCTCGCCGAGAAAGCTTGGGCTTTAATCGTGGCGATCGCTGGTCTCCTACTTTTAGCCTCCCGAGAGTTCCTAAAACCAAAGCGCGAATAGTCAGATCGCCACGAGGGCGACGACGAGTCCTAATTTCTCCTCCTCATGGGTTGTGACGCTACTTCCTAAGGAACTTGATGAGACACTAGTCCTTTGGAACTGGTGGAACTTGATGGTGTGCTTCGTGGTGGGGTGGGTGCTTGCGGTTTTATGAAATAGATTCCACTTACAACTCCGCTCCCGACCATGTTGGGGGGGGGGGGGACCTTGATGATACCCGCGTTCACGGTCCCGTTGTGGCCGATCTTTTGTTTGGCGGTGGCGATTACGATCTGATTATTGTAACCGTCAACCGGGTCGTTTCGTAGTATCATATTGTTTGGCGCCATATAAAGACATATTCCAAATACATAGTCTACTGGGGTGCGGGCATTCCGCAAAATGTCTTGATACCGTTTGATCGCCGCCGGGAGGTCCACCGCACCTGAGATGGCGTCCTCGACATTTGCCAATAACTTTTTTTGCGCGTCAAACGCCGTCCCGGTTCCTATTATAGAACGGCGCGCTTGCGCCTGTGCGCCGAGGATGGCCCAGACGTATGTGCGAATGGAGTCGTTGAGGCGGGAAATCCCGGCATGCGTAAATCCAGTGATTTTATCTAACATAAATGATCCCCAAGCGTCCTGGACCGCAGCAGCCTGCTGTATGTAATCGGCGTGAGCTCGTTTCGGAGGTAGCCACCTCCAGACACTTCCGGCCCGAAGGTCATCGTCGCGGGGTCAAATTTCCCGGCGTTCCGACTGACGATGTGGTCGCCGGAGTGATCGTGCCTAAAATCAGTCTGCGTACAATTCCCGGACTGGCCCCGAATGAGATCGTCCCCGAGGCCCGTGCTGGTAGGAAATGCTTTCTGGCGCCAGTCCGTGTCTTTTGGGACCCCAAATTCGTTACAAATTATTTCGAACGCCCTACGGTCGTATGCGCTGGAAATGGGATTCCAGCCGTCGTCCTGTGGCAGAGAGATTTTCTGTTCTTTGAGAATCCTCATAATAGTGTAGTATGCGTGAAAGTTGTAAACGGCCCTCAAGAAGGAATCCTGCACGGCCAGATGGTCCTGCAGGAAACCCCACATCCGGCTGTTGCCCACCATACGGCAAAGTTGAGCTGGTTCTGCCAAAACTGCATCGGTGTTGCTTTCCACCCGTTCACGGCCTCCATGGTATTAATCTTGGGCAGCCTATATTGTTCAAAAATGTCAAAAAAGTTGGTTTGAAAGCCTGTTCCGCCGTGAACTTGGATAGTGAGGTGCACCAGCCGGGGATCACCAGCCTTAGTGTCATAGACTCCCCCAACCGCGTACTTTGCATTTAAATTGAAGCTAAATGCCTTGGTATCCATTGAAAGATATTATTTTGTTTGCTACTATCACTAATGTTCAAAAAGAGAGTTTGAACTTCAGAAGTCAATCGACAACTGCAGTGGAAAACGCCGGGTAGGCCTCAGATCAATCACCTTCACGGTTGGGTGGCGAAACTTGGGGGAGCGCGAAGGGTTTTACTATGTGAAGGATGGACGCCAAGTAAGTGTAAAGCTGCCTCCAGGACTGTGGAGTTTTAGACAGCTCAAAGATTGTTTCACCTCAGAGCTTGACGATAGAGCCAACCTCACAGTATCGAAGGCTACCGGGCTCACAACAATGACCATCGGCCCAGACAACCGGGTAAGGATCTCCCCGGCGTTGGGTACTCGACTCGGTTTTAGAGAAATATACTCCGCAAATATAGGTGATAACCCGGTGGACTTTGCCTTCACCAAAACTCTCAGGGTGCACCTGAATCGGGTGAACACATCGTACAACACGGTAGATGGATCTCCCAGCACATTACTGAAAACCGTGCAAGCCAGTGATTGTTTCTTTGGGGAGACTGTGACCTTAGACTTCCCACGCCCCGAGATGAAAGTTTTGGAATCGGGACATATTCACGAATTTACGGTCTCTATTCTTGATGATCAAGCGAGAGAGTTGAAGAACTATTACCCGATTTCGGTCGTCCTAGAAATTACAAATTAATTCAAAGAATTAAACTCATGTTCGTAATATAATTTATAACAACCAACATTATGAATATATACGGACCAGCTAGTTCTTCCAATTTATTGACAATTTCGGATATAAATTCAAAGAATTCGAGTAACAATGATGTTCCAGACTGGTACCCCGGAGGTGATTTTTTAACTAGCGGAAAAACCATATCACTGATCAATATAACTATGTCGACGGCCGCGAACGAGATTCACAGGAGTATAGCGCAGCTGAGAGTAGACGTCCTGACGGCGACTGCACAAGTTCGTGAAGAGGCACATACAGGACTTAAGGATCTGGGCGGGAAACTAATCCAAGTTGGGGAAGAGGATCATGCAGCACTTACTGAACTATGCGGGACAATAACCGAATTTCGGTAAGAGGCCCATACAGAGCTTATGGAAGTTTCCGATAAACTAAATCGTGTTCGTAAAGACGCTCATAAAGCCCTTGAGGAAGTCTCTGGGAGGGTTCGGGTTCGCTCTGAGGCCCATTCAGCGATTACGCAAGTTGGTGAAGGGCTGGGTGCAGTGGTTGCGCATGCACGTCTATTGCAACCACAAAAACGTTTCATAACAATTTAGTCTGAGAAGCCGGGCCCATTGAATGAGGAGATCTATGAATATTCATTTGGCGCCAAAGCGAGCAATATATATGGGGGATACATCATGACAACTCCCGGTACGCTTCTACGAATGGCGGTCTGCTCGGTTAATTTTAAGGGTAAATCTGTGGGCGCGGTCACCGTAAATCTCGCACTGGATGGGGAAGAACGGTCGCTTGGAGTCACTAAACTCGCTGGACAGAGGTCAGCGATGGTTTTGTTCGCCGGTGACAATCCAATGAGAGGTTCCGAAGGTAGTGTTATTAACTTTGTTACGAAAATCGCTGACCCAGCGAGTTCTTCCACTGTTGTGAAATTGTTAATTGAACTTGATTTATGATGAGTAAACATTTAATACCGTTGAACCTACAACCAAAACCTGCCGATCCTGTTTCAACACCCACTCGAGCATTGGAATTGGGGGATAGGAGTTTGACCCCGTCAAACTTCAGGTTGAAAAATATCGTCGAGACACAGCAGATTCTAAAACAAGAAGGGGGAAACTCGGAGGGTAAATGCTAAACAATATAGACGAGCTGCAAATATAGCGGAGAGGGTGAGCACCTTGCTATCGTCCGTTTCTATAATGGGTGGGCTGGAAGCGTGGCCTTGTTTTCCACAGTCGTGGCTGTGCCTGTCGCTGGAGCTTTGAGCGGGGTAGCCACTGTGGCTGGGCTGCTCTGTATGACTGCCAGATTAGTGGGTAGAAAACTAGAAACTAAGAGCAGAAAGCACGATCGAATAGCGGTTCTCGCGAGGTCTAAGAAAAACAGCATCGACGTTATCGTGTCTAAAGCTTTAGCCGATAACAATATATCAGACGCTGAATTTGAATTGGTAGTGGAGGAGATGTCTAGATATCAGGATTTAACAAATACTATTCGGACTAAGGCGCGCGCCCTCAACAAAGTTGAACCTCTCACAGACGAAGACGTACAAAAACTCGTCACGGAGGGGAGGGCCGACGAGAGAAAAAATACCCTCGCCCGCCTCGGGACGTGATATGGTTATTCGCGTGTTTGAGGCAGCAGGAGATTCCTCCACCATACAGTCCAGCTGTTCCGACGGCCCCGCCATACGGAACATAAAACGTTTTCGGGTCCCGTTACACCACCGTGATTATGTCACCCACCGGCCACCATACTTATTGATAACCGCAAACTGCCCGTACCGGGAAGTAATCGTGTTACCATGTGTCGTAGTCACCTCTCATATATAGATCGCCTAGATACTTTGGTGCATATGGTTAAACCAATACACAAAACAAATACACCGGCGGTTTGTGAACAGGTAATGTTTATCTCCAGATTTATGTTTCATAACTGTCTTGGTGGTTGTGTGTGTACTAAGGAGCGTTCCTATCCGCCCGCCGTTAAACTGTGCCATAAATCACCCGAATGCCGATATAACGATCGGTGGTGTAGTGATAATGCCCGACAAATAACCTCGGCAAAATAGTCTTATCAAAAACTACACATCAGATCGGTTCTATCATTCTAACTGACTTTCTGATTTGAATTATTACTAAACGATAATACTTGCGAGCACGTAATTCCTTGTTAGCCAGTCGATGAGTAGCGCGAGTGCCACCGCATGGTGGACATAGCAGTCACTCGGATTTGGTCTCTACCACGCAATGCCGACATGGGCGAAGTGAAACGGATCCTCTTCTCATCCATGCACGGTGATGCTTGCAATACTCGTAAATACCGATACGATGACACCTCTCGTGACTACCTGTCTTCAAACACGCACAATTAACTATAACCATTGTGTGAATACATATATTGAGTATAACCAATGGATTCGTATCTCTAATAGGGTGTAAGTTGATGCTAGGTATGACAGATTGCTGTATTATACTGAGTATAACATAGAGATTCTTATCTCTAATAGGGTGTAATCTCGTAGATAACTTCTCATACGGTCGAGAAAATATAAAGGTTGCCGAAAAATAATTTCCACTCTTCTCATCCATACCCTGATAACATTGGTAGTATATGAGAGTTAACAATGATACCACCCCCTGATGGAAGCCACCGCGCGTAGCGGGGTGGTTCCAGAGGAAACTCTCATATACTACTTCTCTATATAGTTAGCATCTACAACATCACCTCTCTACAAGTCACCTGTCTGTAACAATCTATATTGTATACTAGTACCCCAAATGGACGTCAATTGCCTTTATATATTAGGTCATAGATAGATACACTTGGTTTCAATGATAATTGCTTCATAAGAGTGATGTGATATATAGAGGATATTCCATCGTACATTTTGAATAGCGGGAAATAATACACGAGTGTGCGTTAGCTTCCGCGTATGCAACGAGTGAGAGTGTAGCGAACGACTTGCTTGCACGGACGGCGACGGACACGAGTGTATTATTTCCGCTATTCAAACATGTAAGATTGAATATCCTATTTATTACACTTCCACGGCGGATTATTTTGCACATTTAGTATATTTGTCTTAGATTATAATCAATGAATTGTGATGTGCGCATGAATAGTTACACAATGACGTGTTTTCCAGCGTTATGACGTTACGTTGTGTGACGTCAAATATGACGTCATGTAAACTTTTTTAAATCCAAACTTTTCAATCTGATGCACAGCCTATGTTAGTGTACACGTTACCTATAGGTAAAGCCATATTTACTTGCATAGTAGGTGTGTAGACACCAGAGACAATATACCCAGGTAACTGCTTACATTGCATTGGATTTGATGGCTAATAACAGTACTGTACTGGGTATATGTCGTATGCGTTGTGTGGTTGGCCAGGCAAAACTGATATACTGTGCGATTTTATGTGTATGTGGCTATATATAATGGTGGTTCATGTTGTTAAAAACACAGGCACAACCCTGTCCAGAAAACTGACATAGTTTACAGTTTGGTGTAATATAACTGATAGGAGTCCATTCTCCTGTCTTTTTCTACATGTGATTATTAATTCACATTAATTCACCATTACCCCACGTATTGATTGGCATTATTGTACATTTTATATCAGATGTACCTTTCCACACTGATATCAGGGGCTATGACCGTGTTTCCTTAAAATGTTAACGGAAATTACTATTTGTACTCTGTTATTTATTGTTTGATGTGCAATTATCATACTTTATAATCTGTCGAAAATATTATTTTTTCAGGTGACACATTTAATTAGTACAAATAATTAAGAAATACCATGTCTCATTTGCATATGAAAATAGCCTGATACCAACGCGCGTCACTATCAGTAAAATAAATATTATTAAATGAGTATAGCTGTACAGTGGCCCCTCGTAATCTTTAGAACTGGTGGAATAGTGACACAATTATACACTTATTTATTTCCCATAAAGAACATGTTGTGCCTAATGAGTGGGCATGTACCTTTAACCTCCTTACAACATTCATGTCTCTACAACGGTTACCTCTCTAAAACAACCCCTCTCTATAGCGACCACTATGTTATACCACAAACGGATAATTGCCTATGTATCAACCTCCTCACAACATGTACTACATTCATATCTCAACAACGGTCACCTCTCTACAACAACCCCTCTCTGTAGCGACCACTATGTTATACCTCAAACGGATAATTGAGTCCGGTTACGCTCATTATAAAAATAGTAAGATTAATACTAATCGTATTACGTTTACGGAGGGTGTTCAGTGATTCTGATGCGGTGAGGACCTAACACCAGATCAGGTTATTCTAATTTCAGGGCTGAATATATATATCTTTTCTGTAAATATTCAGTTCTGATGTTGTGACTTTCCCTATCCACCATATACGTGAACCATGGGATTCGAACCCGTCAAGCCGGCCTAAAACTGAATTAGCTGTTGACACGCCGTTAAACACCATTACATAAAATAAAATAAATATACGCCGGATATGTTACAGAGTTAGCGACTTATGACGACAAGAAAAACGGTCGTTGATTCAGACATGGATATCGTGAATCGGTGCACGTGAAAGGCTAACTTCATATACATGTACATTGCACATAGTACCTTCTTAATGATTAGTTGATTATGCTTTGTCGTATATCTTACTATGGTTTCCAGCGTTGTGTTTACTACTCCCGATTACTATTCATAATTTCATATATATTACTTGAGACTCCAGAATACACATTTTACCTGAAACCACACGATTACTATTCATAATGTCATTTATATGCACGTCAAGGCAATTATGTTTAGTGAATTGGAATTTTGTCCTGCGCATTTGAGTATATTTTTACTGAAAGTGTGTAGTTCGTGCTCGTATATATAGTTAAATATGATGCAATTGTGTTGGTCGCGTGCTGATTCATCATATTTTTCAAAATCTCAGGATATTAGTTAAACTATTTTGGCAGGCCTGCTTATATTGAGAACTTGTACGAGTTGGCGGACTATGTTCTATATTTGAAAATAACTGACTGTCGGTACATTTCATTTTCTTTGCGACCAGCGCTAGCGTTGTCACAGTTCTGTCTGCGCCTGCGCAGTTTGGTCAGGACCCGACTATATAGACTGAAGCAATGGCGGCAACTCAATCGGGGACAAATATCTGGCCCTAATTCCCACAAACAATGTAGACCCTAACCGGACTGCGTGCGTGGTCGATCAAACATAACTAGCTAGTCTTAAACACTTAATTGTTGGTACATTTAAAATGTAATCACAGATGAATGGGATTGTATTTTATACGACCGTCGTATTATGTTTTCCCGCACGTTAGGCGGCGGACAGAAAAACTGCAGAGTTTGTGTACACTACTCCTCTAAAACCATTCAGTCAATTGATCTGAGAATATACACACATCTTCTACACATATTGAAGATGTGCACATTGGTGTTTTATGCCGAAATAAAAAGTACTGTTTAACTAAAATAAAGACTTTAACTTAACCATATGTTTTACATGTTTGTATGCAAGTCTATATAATTACTACTTTACACATCACTTCCTAAATTAGTATACCTTGATTTCAATCAAACAATGTGTTAAGCACATCCCTATGAATGGGACCTGGTGCTAATGCTGAAATATATTTTAAAAGTCCTGCTTAGGAGCTAGTAACTCCTAATTAGGAGTTAGAAAATCCTATTTAGGAGATAAAACTATTTTAGCTTTGGCCCAGGTCGCTTCCATACATCCCATATATGCTTAGTGTGTGTTCACTGAGCCGGGGATAAATAAAATTACATAGCATCTAAGCCCAATTGTTTATACTGTAATAGTGTCTTCATTTTGTTACAAAATTTAAATAACACGGAATCTTTTGTTTTGTATCTTAACAATTAGCTTACATTTATTGCACTTTTTTTGGGGTATCTGATGCAGCTTTTCCGAATGAGAAAGTGATTGTATTGTCTCGCCACCGATAGTGGAAAGTGAGACAGAGCCCTCACAATTCCGGTGTCGTCGTCGTCGGTGTCGGTGTCACTTTTGGAGGTAGCCAAATTTCCCATAACTCTTGATCTGTTAGTTCGATCATTGTGTCACCTTAACCTCTGTGGAACGTAATTTTTGGACATAGCCAGATTTCCCACATCTCTTGATCCGTTAGTCGGATAATTACCAAACCTCATTAATAGCTTCATCACATTTATAGCTATCCTTCCAGTGTCATTCGAGTGACATTTATCTTCACCTTGGTGACCTTAACCTTTCTGAGACTTATATTTGGACGTAGCTAAATTTCCCATATTTCTTCATCCGTTAGTCGGATCATTACCAAATTTCATCAATAGCTTTCTCACATTCACTGTCATTCGTGTGACATTGAACTTCACCTTGGCGACCTTAACCTTTGTGGGACGTAAATTTTTGGACTTACACATGTAGCCACATTTCCCATATCCATTGATCCGTTAGTCGGACAATTACAAATGTCATCAATAGCTTCCTCACATTGATGGCTATCGACCCAGGGTCTCATTCGGGTGACCATGACCATGGTGACCTTGACCTTCATGTCAATAATTTTGGACGTACATCCAAACGTTTAATATATCTTGGTTCGTAGTAGGATCATCTCCCAACTTCATCAATAGCTTCTCCACATTAATGGATATCTACCAGTGTAATTCAGAGAAGGATTCGTCCAGTTTTCGCAGAGCTATGGCCCTTGACTTATGAAAAGTGGTGATTTTCAACTTGTGTGGCCCATAACTGAACAAACTATTTGAGTTACAGTCATGAAACCTTATAGGAATGAATATCAACATGTGGAGTTGTGCATCTGGTGATTTTGATGTGGATTCATAGAATATGTGCGTAGTTATGGCACTTGACTTAGTGAAAATTGCTAATTTTTAACTTGTGTCGCAGGTGACTCAAACATTATTTGAGATACAGACATGAAACTATATAGGGATGTTAATCAGCAGTTGTTTAGTTGTGCACCTGGGATTTTATTTGCGGAATCATCCTGTAAGGGTGGAGTTATGGCCCGTGACATAGTGAACATTTTTCATTTTAACTTTTGTAGTCGGTAATTCAAAACGTAAGGCATGAAACCATATTGGAATGTTAATCAGCATGTGTATGTGTAAGGATGGAGTTATGACCCTTGAGTTAGAAAAAATTGGCAATGTTGTCCATCACAAATTTGTGTCGCGTGTATTTCCATACGTGTTTCAGTTAGAATTACGAAATTTTATAGGACTGTTTGTCACTATGTGAAGTTGTGCACCTGTGGTTTCTGATGCGGATTTATCTAGTATTGGCACAGTTGTGGCCTCTGGCAAGTGAAGATTTCAAATGCTGTCTATTTTATTTTATTATCTCCCAATATACAGCTAACTTACGCAGAAAAAAACAAGGTAGCTACATATATGCTAGTGTTGCCTGAAATGCTACGTTTCCAAGTCCCAATAACATGCAGTGGTTGTGTTGGGGAGACGCATGGTTCTGTCTGAAAAACAACCCTCAAGTTTGTTGATGGAATAGTGAACAATGGAGACCAACACCGGACTGTCATGTAGTGACTAATATCGAGTGCGTCTAGTTTTCTAAAATAAAATGGTTTTCAATTGTGGTTTCTTGACTAGGAGCGTATACTGCAGACATAATTGGCCGTTGGTTTTGAATAGGTATATCAAGTATAATATAATTCCCATTATTATTTAGGATTCATCGTGTGTATTCCGGGCATAGTCACAACTACTAATGTTTGAATCGAGACAACCGTTATATACAATGTTCTAACTTCTATCATTACAGTCCACATTCATCGAAACCTGTTTCAATTTGAGTGTAAAGATAACATATATAATATGGTGAGAACCTCCTCTGTAAACGCCATATCCACGTAATAAATTGACATTTTCTCTGTGCTATTTTTAAAAAAAAAGATATTGGTTGTAAACTGTATGTTTACAGTTTGAATATCGATGTGCTCTATGTTTGTACGGGTTATAATTGACATATTGATGTTCTGACTGACTTTACGGCAGTAAATACATAGTAAATAATATACCTGGCAAGCCGGGAGGAGCCGATAAAGTCCGGTATGACTATCTTCATGATCTAGGTTGGAGAATACTAAATGGCGCGAAATCGCACAGGGGGTATGCAGTAGATATGACGAGGTTGGATGTTTCTTTCTTTGGAGTAAGTGAACATATTGTTTAATTCATGCAGAAACAGTACAGGTTAAATTATATATTAAACTATATGGTGTCGTCTAATCTTTATGGTCTGTAGGGGTGAATGGGTTATACAAGTTACAAGCCGGCTCATCTGGATCTACAGTGTTTGCAAATGTTGGCTTTATGGTCTGTATGGTTGAATGGGTTATGCAAGTTACGAGTCGGCTCATCTGGATCAACAGTGTTTGCAAATGTTGGCTTTATGGTTTGTAGGGTTAAATGGGTTATGCAAGTTACGAGTAGGCTCATCTGGATCAACAGTGTTTACAAATGTTGGCTTTATGGTCTGTATGGGTGAACGCCATCAATGGGTTATGCAAGTTACGATCCGGCAGTGATCCAGTGTTTGCAAATGTTGGCTTTATGGTCTGCATAGTTGAATGGGTTATAACAGTTACGAGCCGGCTCATCTGGGTCTACAGTGTTTGCAAATGTTGGCTTTATGGACTGTAGGATTGAATGGGTTATACAAGTTACGAGTCGGCTCATCTGGATCAACAGTGTTTGCAAATGTTGGCTTTATGGACTGTAGGCCGGCCTTAAATGACCTTATCTAGAGATAGGCCGTCAAACGAACAATTTGGCCATCGGGTACAACTATATAACGTAACGGAATGCCGCAAGTATGTACCAAATTTTCTGATATTCTTCATTTTGTGTGAATATTACAGAACCTTAATAATGTGCAACGTGTCTACACTGGATCTAAGTTAAATAAAACATAGCTTCACTTACACATAAGAACGACAAATCCAGTCTCCTCTGACCACCATAGTTTTTTAAAAGATTTTCAGCGGCCCAAACACTGTTCCACAGGAAGCAATTATAATGGAATACCAAGACATAAGGTCAAAACTGGGCTGCTCAGAAACAAAGATGGTCGCAAAGATATGTATATTCTCAGCCGGAATCTGTTAAAAAAAATATGGGATGGATTGTGAACTAGTGGTACGAACACCTGTCTTCCAATCCGGAGGTTGTGGGTTCAAACCTCGCATTAGGCATCACAAATACTTTCATAGTATTTCCATCCCACTAGCCTGTCGGACAAGACGTTAAATTGTGGTCCCGTCTCTATATGACCCGAGCTGTTGGTGGGACGTTAAACCCATTCACTTTCACTTTGAAAAAAAATAACACACCAATGTTTTACTTGGTATCTGTGGCTATGACTGGAGAAATGTGACTTTTGGAATGTGTGACCAGTGTAGCTCCTGATCCAATAACGAAAGCGAGAAATTACTGGATACTGGATACTGGACGCTAGTCTAGTGACAGTTTTTGTCGCTGAAGAATGGCCGAAAAAAACCGTCTAGTCGCGGGGCATTTGGGCAGGTTTTATTACGGAAAACTCAACACATAACTTTTCATGAAAATTCCACCATAAGGCCACACTTTGGTGATCTGCCTATTGACATGCACAGCTAAGGGGAAAACATGTTAGAAACTCGTGTTTTGGGGCAATTTGTGCCCGATTTTCAATGGGAACAGCCATTCGGGTCGATAAATGGAACAGCCAGACACTTCACCATTTTATTTTCCGCAGTAAAAAATAGTTCCACATTTGATAAAAAGATTTCTCAGCTACAGACTCTGTAATTGTAGAAAGTAATACAAATAATACATAGGATTGATAAATAAAACCAATATTAATTAATTTAGATCAAGCTTTATCTACTTTTCTCAAAACGCGCTCACGCGCAATAATTTACGTCTGCTTGTAATTTGGAAAGATTCGACGTTTTGTTCTCCGATCGGTAGGTGTGAAAACTTTCTAAATCGGTACATCTCAAGACATTACTAGTCTCACAAAACGTTAAAAAGATCATACTATAGCCATATCATCTGGAGGAACATGGTACAAGTACAGGTTCATGCGCAGGTCCCGAGAATTGCAGTAAAGTGTTTGACTTTTGTTACCCCACCCACTTCGTTGACCTTAGTAATCTGAAACCACCGAGTGCTGACAAAGATAACACAGGGATGTGACTTGTAAATAGTTTCGTTGTGTGGCAGTTAACTTTGTTACTCATTGTATGTATTTGTTTTGGTAGATCTTTGGGATTCTCTTTTGTCTTGAAAACAAAGTGTGTTCTAGACGGAAATTTGCAAAAATGTCTGCAAAATTTTCGTCATATCATTGGCAGTAACCAGTAGTCGGACTGTACCAATAGCCGGACAAAATGATTAAACTTATCAGTGGAAGTCTTTGTCAATAATATCCTATTTTTGTATAACTGATCTTTTCTAATTTCTCCATGAAAGTATATAATTTATGTGACCACCATTTGCACCGTCTCGTTGAGACGGTTGAAATGAGTGGACACAACATATATGATATACTTTCAATGGGAAAAATAAGAGGGAATTATTTGGAAAATATTCAGAATGTAAAGGGTTAAAGACACATGCAGACTGCATGCATAATTGCTTATGTGTTTTATATTTGGAAAATTCTCAGAATGTAAATGGTTAAAGACACATGCAGACCGCATGCATGCTTATGTCACGGTACGTAACTCACTGTGGGGAGGAAATGTGTATTCGTGCCCGGCTAGCTCAGCCGGTTAGAGCGATGGTACGGTAAACCAGAGGTCCCGAGTTCAAGCCTCGATTGCATGGAATACTGTTGTTTTTTTACAAAAACTCTACAGGGGTCATACCAGTTATCCGGACAATCACTTTATCGGACACATGAAAATACCTTTTAATTGAGCGCATTTGTTTGATCTTAATTTGCAACAAATACATCTAAGTCACGCAGGTGCTTGCTGACAGTGTGAAGAATATATAGCCAAGGTAAACATTTTAGTAAGATTTGCTGAAAATATTCCTCAACCCTGTCCACAATTTGTTTACAACGTCAAAAGTCTCGCGGGGCCTTGTAATGAGTGCGCCTATTCCTTCATTTCAGAGTTGTTCTATAAATACAAATGTTTTGGTTGAACGACCCTCACGGCACATTCAATGGGGTTTGTGACACCACTCAATCATGTCTATATGTTGTACAGTGACCATATACCTGCACAATCCATAAGATATGTATTGTGGGGCAACTCTATGAAACAAACCTTGACAACAATACTATGTCATTTGACGGAAAAAACAACAACAAAAAATCGTCATTTTTGGTTGAACGACCCTCACAGCACATTCAATAGGGATTGTGACACCACTCACTTATGTCTGTCTTGTACACTGAGCATATACCTGCTGAATCCATATGATATTTATTATGGGGCAACTCCTTGATAGAAACTTTGTCAAAAAGACTTTGTCATTTGATGGAGAAAACAACAGAAATTAATGTTTTTGTGTTGAAACAACCCTCAGTACATTCAATAGGGATTGTGACACCACTCACTCACGTCTATGTTATATACTGACGATATACATGTACAGTCCATATGCTATTTATTGTGCAGCAACTATGAAAGAAACCTTGACCAAAATTATTTTGTTTTGTCTCTCCCGCGAAAGCGGAAAGCGAGACATAGGTTTTGCTTTTCCGTAGTCGTCGGCGGCGGCGGCGACGTCATAATTAAATGTTATGTTTTCGTGTTACGGTCATTACTTCAACACCTTATCAGCTACAGTCATCAAACTTTATACATACCTTTACTATGATATGTAGATGAATAAGGACTATTCTCGGGGCCCCATGGTCAAGGTCAAGACTCCAGGGTCAAGGTCAAGGCGGAACAAGGCGAGACATTTGATTCCGCAGAATTCTTGTTTGTATTGAACAACCCTCACAACACATTCAATATGGATTGTGACACCACTCAATCATGTGTATGTTGTACACTTACCATATACCTGCACACTCCATATGATATTTGTTGTGGAGCAACTCTATGAAAGAAACCTTGACCATAAAGCTTGTCATTTGACAGAGAAAACAACAAAAAATAATATATTTTCGTTGAACGACCCTAACAGTATATTCAATAGGGATTGTGACACCACTCACTCAGGTCTATGTTATACACTGACCATATACCTGTACAATCCATATGCTATTTATTGTGGAGCAACTCTATGAAAGAAACATTGTACAAACCACTTTGTCCTTTAACAGAGAAAACAATCTTGTACGCCCCTCACAGCGCAATCAATAGGGATTGTGACACAACTCAATCACGTCTATGTTATACACTGACCATATCATATACCTGCACAATCCATGATATTTATTGTGGGGCAACTCGAGGAAAGGAACTTACAAAATAACTTTGTATTTTTTTTGTTGAACAACCCTCACAGCACAGTCAGTATGGGTTGTGACACCACTCACTCATGTCTATGTTGTACATTGATCATATACCTGCTGAATCAATATGATATTCATATTGGTGTTACTCTACGAAAGAAACCTTGACAAAAAGACTTTGTCATTTGACGGAGAAAACAACAAAAATGTATGTTGTAACGACCTTCACAGCACATTCAATGGGGATTGTGATACCACTCACTCATGTCTATGTTGTACAATGACCACATACCTGCACACTCCATATGATATGTATTGTGCAGCAACTCTATAACGGAAACATTGATAAAAAAAACTTTGCCATTTGACATGTTTAAACGAGAAAACAACCAAAAAATCATATATTTTTGTTGAACGACCCTCACAGCACATTCAATAGGGATTGTGACACAACTCACTCATATATATGTTGTACACTGACCATACACTTGCGCACTCCATAGGATATGTATTGTGAAGCAACTCTATGAAATGACCCTCACAGCACATTCTATGTGGATTGTGACACCACTCACTTGTTTCTATGTTGTACACTGACCAGATACCTGCATAATCCATAGGATATTTATTGTGCAACAACTCTATGAAAGAAACTTTGACCTAACACTTTGCCATTTGAAGGAGAAAACAAAAAAATCATATATTTTTGTCGAATAACCCTCATAGCACATTAAATAGGTATTGTGACACCACACACTCGAGTCTATGTTGTACGCTGGCGATATATGTGCACAACCCATATGATATGTATTGTGGAGCAACTCTGTGAAGGAAACCAAAACCTTTGTCATTTGACAGAGAATTCACAAACAAAATCATATATTTTTGTTGAACGACCCTCACAGTACATTCAATAGGGATTGAGACAACACTCAATCACGTCTATCTATATTATACACAGATAATATACCTGCACAATCCATATGATATGTATTGTGGAGCAACTCTATGGAAGAAACCTTGACCAAAACTTGTCATTTGAAGTGGAAAACAACAAAAAAATCATGATTTTAAACAACAAAAAAACATAATGTTTTGTTGAACAATCCTCACAGAACATTCAATAGGATTGTGAAACTACTCACTAACGTCTATGTTGTACACTGAGCATATACCTGTATAATCCATAGGATAATTATTTGTGGGGCAACGCTATGAAAGCCATCTTGGTAGAAAAACTTTGTCATTTGATGGAGAAAACAACAAAAAAATCACAATATTTTTTAACAATCCTCACAGAACATTCCATAGGGATTGTGACACCACACACTCACGTCTATGTTGTACACTGACCATATACCTGCATAATCCATAGGATATTTATTGTGTAGCAACTCTGTGAAAGAAACCATGACCAAACAATTTGTCATCTTGTTGAACGACCCTCACAGAACGTTCAATAAGGATTGTGATCAATACCACTCACTCACATCTATGTTGTATATTGACCATATACGGAAATTTACAACATGCCACAGAGTACTGGTGCATATTTTAATTATGTTTTACATGTTTACGTGCATATACAGCTCTATCAAAATTAACATAGTATTGAATTTAATAATGTTGTGTTTATCGGTTTGTTCAGGCCTTGTAGTGCAGCGGCTAGCATACTGGTATTTATACTAGTGACCTGGGTTCGAGTCCCAGTGGGACCCATACTGGTTAAACAAGCATTGTTATTTTCAATACTACTGGTAAACATATTGTAGTGTGCTTTTTTTTTTGCATCTGCCTGTTTATTGTGTTAGTTCGTTTTTCACTGAATGCAACAACAGCTTGTACCACAATAACGTACTGCGGTGTGTGTACATAAGAAACTGATGTATATAATTTGAGATATCTGTGATCTATAATACCTATGTTTTATGCATGATTGACACAAATATCGCGAAAATTAGCAACTGGTGATCTGAGGATCCCATTGCAATCCCTTAAGGGGAATGTGACGGCATGAACCCATGTCTATATTGTCCAGTATATATGTCTGAATAACACACACTTGAGTGGGGTACTTCTCCCTAAGAACGTGTACAAATAAGCCGTGTTTCAGGTATCCCGACCGACCCTGTTGTCGCAATTTCTTTCATTCATTTAAAACAAATAAAGAAATAAATTGTTACTTTGATATTTTTTATGCAAAAAGTATATTTAACTGTCATTGTTATGCATAAAAGGTGTTTTAGACCAATACTGTAAGTATAGCTAATATTTAAAACAATATTTGTTAGTTTTCACTTATGTTTGCCTTAACAAAATATATATAATATCATATATAAAAAGAAATTGACAACCTACCGACCAAATTTTTTTTCAGCATGTAACCTGAAACACAGCTAATTTGTTTAGGCCTTATTAATGTCTGCTATTGTAATTTAGTGATCATTTTATTGTCGCGCCCGCTTAAATTTCGGAAAGCGCGATATAGCTTGCAAGTCGTTTCTGTAAACTTGTAAACAGTTTTGGTGTTGCATTATTAAAACTGAATAGTGTATTATAATATCTAGGTTTACTCCAGTTTAAGTGAATGAGATTAATCCATGATAATTCTCCGGCCAATACATTCGTCAGAAAATGATTTTCACACTAGTCTGTTTATTAAGAGTTTGTTTTTTTAATATGAAAATGCAGTGCATATCCTGATGAGACAGCACGTAAGCCGGCTCATCTGGAACTACATAAAGTTTGCAAATATTGCTGTAGAGTATGTGGTGTTAAACATGTTAAAAAGGTTAATACCGGTATTTGGCTATTGACCGGTATGTGGCTACTGCTGTTCCCTTTGATGTCCAGCAGATATGTTGGCAGTAATACACCCTTTGTCATCTGCTGTTTTGAATATTTCAAATAGTTTCCATTAAAGCTTGTTACTCCAACATATTAGAATCACCTCATCGATTTCGCCAAATACAGTTCTTTGCATGACATTTCATTTGAGTTTCGGATTTCTCGCTTTCGCATTGTGCACTCCTTCAGGGTGCACACACAACTGGTAACGAACTCCTGTAGCCTGATAACGATCCATATTGCTTGTTAAATGCTAACCCGAATATTCTGTATGTAACACAGGGGCGACTTACCTATGTCGCACTGCTTACCTAAGTCGCCCTGCGTTACAGACTGAATATTCTGATTAGTTAGAAGCAGTATTCGTGTTTCATTGATGGAATGGCGAGCAGTGCAGATCCTGATCAGACTGTGCAAATGCACAGGCTTATCTGGCTGTAACGAACGCTGTTTATAAGGAAGTGTGTTTCGACTATATACTTGCATGAGCATGTACATGGCATTCACAATAGTATAACGTTATTACATGAACAAAACACGCCACTAAGCACAGCACTCCAATACGTGAGAAAATTACGTTACAAGTTATTTCAAACCGCTCACGATAAAACCAATAGCGGACAATTCAATCAATGGAACAGTCCCAACGTATGCTGTGTCCACTCACTTGAACCGTCACATGAAATTCATCACATACGTACCTTACAGTAAATACTATGTATCCCATCTCGCACGGACACGGTTATGTGAAATGCAAACCTGAATACATTCTTATCTACACATGTCGTTTATATACAATGTATTACGTTGTGTCACCACAGGACATGCCTGCAAGTGTATATGCACAATATATCTAGAAAATAAACGCATATTATAATTACCCACATGTAATCAATTGCCCACTATCGGCGTTATTTTCGGACCCCAAATTGCATTATCAAGCGCCCATACTATTTTACAACATTCGACGGAATTTACGGCATCTATTTACATGTACATGTCTCATGCCAATTATAAGTACCTTGTACGTACCTTCTACGACTGCGTCTTTCGCACCTTCCCCATCACCAAGTTGTTAAGCTGGTCCACGTCCATTACCGGTGGATTTCGTCGAGTTGTCGTGAATAGTTGTAAACGCCTCAAAATACGCATAGCATTGTCAAAGCCGAGCATAGAACTGACCACTTCAGCTCGGCACGGCGAACCGCCCGTGTCATACAATCAGTCATGTGACCATCTCACTGGCCGTTACGCCACATTGACGGGCACAATGTGCTGTGTCATGTTAAGACATACGTTCTAAGCTATACTACGTAACGCGAAGAACTTCCAATTCATAACCATACCGTATAGCGAGTCTCATTGTCTAGGTCATTTTGCACACGACCCGTTATCTGGTATAGTTTTGTGTAGTGTGAAACATTGAGTTGCTCATTCAACTAGTCGTCTTCTATTGACACGCGCATACATTCTTCAGCTACCACTGCCGATATTTCACAAAGCGTTCTCCATTTCTTTCTTCACCGAAGGATTTACAGGTATGTATCTCTTGTTATATTGTTTATATTGTTTAAATTAATTATTTGTTCTCGATCATTTTATCCGGCTATGTTATTATCCATCTCTTCGTAAACTCTGGACCAGCTTGTCTGTGTATTACTGGCCTGTGTATGCTAATTGATGTAAGTGATCTTGGTGTTGGAACAGACGTAACACCACAGTCAGGGAATCACATTGCTTGTATAATTCTGTACATGTATATGCACTCTATCGCTATGTTGGTCTGAATAGTGTCCGCATTAGCTCACGCTATCCAGGTCGGTACACATACAGTAGCGCATTTCTGCTTCTTACCTATTTGTATATACTAATATCGTATACATATCGTAATCGTATAGTATTGGTATATTTAATGAGCATATCGTATGATCATATAATATTGGTATGTTTGTACCGTATCATCGTATAGTACAAACGTACTATGCGAATATTATACAAACATACGATATCCGTTCGTGTATACGATATATCCGTACGGATATGGTATGAATATACCATAATCTGGTATGTTTGTACGATACAAACGTACCAGAATTATACACATGTATAAAAATCGTATACACGTACGATTTGAATGGTATATCTATACGATATTGGTTGGTATGTACGGTACAAACATACCGTACGTTTATATTATATGCATATCGTATAGAAAACATATCGTATTGGTATAGGCTAGCAACCACCAATTAGTTTTACTATACAACTTAACCGATTCCTCCAAATATGGCCATTCTCTCACACTTTCAATATTCGTATGGATGCTGTGGAACCTACCTGTTCATAACCTGCAACCTGTCTGCACCGGATTTTCACTAATTAAACAATATGTTCACTTACTCCTAAGAAAGAAAATTTCAACATTGTCCTGTCCGCCATATTGTTTATCATCAAAGTGTCATGTGACGTAGCGTTCACATCACGTGACAAGCAGGCTCAGTAATTTCTTTTAAATGCTAGTAAATATGCTGGAAACTGTGTTAAAAACACCCCAACATGTTTCTCAAGTAAAATTGGGCTGTAATTGATCAGGATTTACAAGCAAACTGGGTCTGTGGCCTCAAAACGTCTGCACTATTTTTTTATACCGGACTACAAAAGCATACCCCCTGGCCGATGTGTACTATATTTAGCACAGTGATACCTATAAGCGATATTTTTTTTGCATAATATCTCAATAAACTGCCTACCATTGTCTTGTCTGACCTATTTCGTGACAGCAAATGTAATTTGACATTATTTAGAAGACTAACTTTTCAACAGTGGCAATTTAAGAATGGTCATATAATTATGGCTGTCCAGCTGCGGAAACTTCAGTTTCATCAGAATTTTCCAGAGTATTATTTTCTCATATATTTCTTAGGAAAAGTCTATATTGTTGATGCACTTGTAAAAAATTATTATAAAATAGATGGTGCTTGTCAAAAATATTGGCTGTTCCACAATTATGGGGTTAAAACGATTAAAATTTATCGAAAGTCGGGTGATTTCGGAGTATTTTTGTCATTTTTTTATCATAAAAAACAGCGAAAAAGTGACTTTTGAAGTATTTAGTCAATCTACATGTTGTAATTTGCATAGAAACATTTGTCCGCATAACTTAGTGACATGCCAGAATGATACGTGTCAAATTAAATTGAAACCAGCCCAGTGTATGAGTGCTGCCAGCGAATTCAGACATAGAAATGTTAAAATGTCACAGGAAATTGAAACACGTGTGCCGTGTTGACACTTGTTTCCTTAGGGTATAGACACTGCGGTTAAATGAGCAATGCTATCCCATATATATTTCTCTACCGATATGCACTGCTCAGAGTGAACTTGGTTAACCTAATGAAAACATGCCGGCCAATAAACATAGGAGGCGCGGTAAAAAATGCGGATTTCAAACGGGGGCGGGTAAATGAAAATAAGGTAAAAAACATTTCTTCTCACTCACCAAATGGAACAAATCATAGGTACATCAGGCTAACCAAAGACTCATTTGAATCCCGGGTTAATGTAAATGAAAATAAAACGTTTACCTGTAAAGATGTTGATGGTACGGACAATGATGTAACTGTTCTGCGCTCTCTGTCGAGGCGTCCGAAACTCATTGACGAATGCGCCGTACCGCAAAATGCATCCGTACACCCCGGATCTGTTGATAAACAAATTATATCGACCGTATGAGGTCCAGAAGATGTTTAATACTGAAATAAACAGTCATCGCGCCTTTAATACGCACTGTAGTGGCGAAATGGTATTTGATGCGGCCGCATCAAGAAAATGGGGCATTTGTTGGGCTGAGCGGCTAAAATGCACCCGATGTAGATATAAAAGTAAATATTATAAACTATATGAAGAGGTTCCGTCAAGTCGAAAGGGTAGGAAATCAGGGAAAGCTAATGTGGGTTTGCAGCTGGGCCTTATGAGCACACCAATCAGTAATTATGGTGCTTGTCGGCTGTTGGTAAACACAAACATAATTCCGCCGACGTATAACTCTATGCAAAAGCAGTCAAATAGGATAGCAGAGTCTATGGTTGGCTTAAACACTGAAAGTATGCATGAAATCAGACAAACTGTGGTCAGAGAGAATGAACTCTGTGGCAATAAACGTAGCAAGACGGTTCGAGTTGAAGGTGACTCTTGCTACAATAACCCAATATTCAATAGCGACAGTACACCATTTATTCAAGCGGGTACAATCGTGACAACCACTATGTGCGAGAATAATACCAAGATAAATAATCATTGGGGAATTGTTGGCAGTAAGCGGCAGTAAGTGTGCATAATAGGTAGTAAGCTAAGAAATCAGGGTGGAGATATCAGCTGCCCAAACCATCATGGTCACTGCACTGCCAACCTCCCCGAAAATGAGTCAATAGGTAATGAAGCGAAATGGAATGAAATAGTTACGAAGCAGATAAATAGTGACTTACATGTTAGTCATTACACGGGGGCACGGTGATAGTAAATCACACAAAGGTGTAGATGCCGCTCAACCAGGGGTAACGGTACGCATCTAAAAGATATCCGCCATCTGAGTAACTCCCTGAAACGAGAAATAAACAAGGCGCCATTTAGCTCGAACATGTTTCGTGGGGTCAAGAAAACAAACTTGAGAAACCGATTTGCTCTCTCTGTAAGATCCAGGTGCATTGCAGAGTTGAGGCAAGCACATGCCAAACATAATGGTAACTTAGAACAGATAAAGAGCATAATGCCAGGAATAATTTGCACAATAGTCATGTGTTTCAAAGGTTACTGTGGCAAGCAATGTTCACAGTATAGTTTGGTTTGCCCCGGGGACTACCGCAGGGCAAAGAACTACCTCCCCTCAACTACAATGTTAAAAATACGGAGGATGATGTATGTTCTGAAAACGGTGCATAGAAACTTTCCTTGTCCTAAATCAATTGGACAGTACAAAATTACTCACTTCAACTCAAAAATGTGAAGCAGCAAACCGTGCGTACCAGACATCAAATTCAAAAGCAACGACATTCACGCGCAATTTCTCCGGTCGAAATCATGGTACAATTCTAAACTTAAACCTAGGTTTTGGGATGCTACAATACTGAAAACAGACTCAGTAGGGGCCAGCTTAACAAAAGGTTCTTCAGTCATCAAGCACATCCGGAAGATAGAGAAAAGTCGTGTACGGAAAAAAAAAAGTGTCGGACCACAATGCGTAAACTAAAGAAAGCTAGGTATGCCGCGCGATTACGAAAATTCAAACTACACTCTGAGTTACATTACGCCAAGGGTATGACAGATCCTAAACCAGACTTTGCAAACCTGCCCCATCTACTCGAGCACCAGTATGCTTGCTAGTATGTATGAAAAGCAGCACTACATGTAAGGTTGAGAGTCTTGTAAGTGCATACTGATAATTAGAGTTGACTATCTGAGCAGCCATGTAGTACTCACAATATATCATATTGTGATAGCTTGAAACAATATGTGCTGTAAGAATTGTGATGTATCAGGGAATCCGATGTTTTTTACCTTCGGCCTTAAATTGCAACTTTCACTCCATCTTCCCTTAGCTGGGTGCTTATTACAATTAATACACAGTAGCAGAAAACAGCTTGCAGCGGTATGATATAATTTCTGCTAAATTTAAAATTTTGAATTTTTTTTCTGGAAAAATGTAGCCAAGATAAGTACTGGCGTAGACCCTGATCGCGCAGCCAAATTTGGTCATAATGTTTGCAAGTATCAACCGAGTCAATAAATAATGTTTAGAAAAACGTTGCTACCTGTTGGGGAGCTATACACTTGATACCGGTTAGTAATCAAATACACAGTGCCAATTAAAGCGACGCGCCACTTTAATATGGCTGAACTAGTCAGTAACAGGCTCATCTGGCTCCCTGATGCATCTCAAATCTGTGTAATTAGTATGTAGACATGTACATTATGTAGATAGGTATACAGTTAATTTACCGTAATTAATAAAACAGGAACTATTAGCAGATACAGGGTGGATATGTGACGCCGTCGAGTGCATGGCTCAGACAGCGCTTTTCGCTATGGCAATTCTTTCGAGAATTATTTATAATTGTTGACTCAGCACTCACGTGGGCCGGGTTAACACACAGGGAACAACCACATAAATGTGATATTTCAAGGTGCCTGGGTATTTCAAACACATTATGGTGTAACATGAATGCTACTCTATGTGTATAATAGTATTTTGTTCTTGCATCATTTGGAAATTTAACTTTAATCTTTCCATATTTGACTCGTACACCTGTGGTTATCCCGACCCACTTGATGCAACCATTTTCATTAAATAAAACTGATTTTCCAGCAATTCTGTCCTTTTGTTCTCTTAATAAAACTTGCTGTAGCCATGATTAAAACCGTTTAGAATTGTTTTCAAAGAAAGCAGACGACATCCACTGATGACCCGGAAATGCTTATAGGCTAGCAACCACCAATTAGTTTTACTATACAACTTAACCGATTCCTCAAATATGGCCATTCTCTCACACAATTTCAATCGTATGGATGCTGTGGAACCTACCTGTTCATAACCTGCAACCTGTCTGCACCGGATTTTCACTAATTAAACAATATGTTCACTTACTCCTAAGAAAGAAAATTTCAACATTGTCCTGTCCGCCATATTGTTTATCATCAAAGTGTCATGTGACGTAGCGTTCATATCACGTGACAAGCAGGCTCAGTAATTTCTTTTAAATGCTAGAAATATGCTGGAAACTGGTGTTAAAAACACCCCAACATGTTTCTCAAGTAAAATTGGGCTGTAATGGATCAGGATTTACAAGCAAACTGGGTCTGTGGCCTCAAAACGTCTGCACTATTTTTTTTATACCGGACTACAAAAGCATACCCCCTGGCCGATGTGTACTATATTTAGCACAGTGATACCTATAGTATACGTATATTATTGGTATAGTACGTATAGTTGACCTGCAGAAAAGCGCTACTGTACGTGTTCATGATAGATGTATGGCTATTTCATCCCAGCAAAGAGCTACACGCCATTCAAGTTTAGCCGAACCCAGACTCAAGGTATGACCAGCTTACGTTTATTTATTCCATAAAGGGACCAACTAAATTAAGCATGTTTATGAAGCGACGGTCTGAGTTTTGCCGCCGCGCAGTCTGAATTGAGTCTATAATGGTGCGAATTACAATGCAGACACAGGGCGATTATATTTCGCATTTTATTTTTCGTTGGTAAACCGTTCGTTGTTGAATGTTTCCAACCAGCGTAGCTCCAGATCAGACTGTGTGTTACTTGATGGATTGCTTCAATGTTTGCACACGTGATGCATGTAAGCCTTTGGAACACACTCATGACGCCATTAACATGATCTTGACCTTTTTCACATTCACATTTCATTTGCGGAACCATTTGACCATTGTTATTGCGTTAAGAAGTGTGTACAAGTTTCTTCATCACCGTATAACATTAATATTACTTGATGGATTGGACACGTGATACATGTAAGCATTTGGAACACACTGATGCCGCCATTATCATGACCTTGAACATTTTGACCTTCACGTGGTTGTGGAAACACTTAGCCATTTGTTTTTTTGTCAAACAGCTTCTTAAATGTTGACATTTTACGTGTTTTAAGCATGCACTTCCCTGATGATTGTTGTGATGCTTCCTTTAGCACATGCCCATGATCATGTTACGATCAAATAACAATTCCATATAGAACATAATATTGACCAATTTGGGATACTTGCCAAAAATGCAAGGCTACCATAATTGTATGAATTTCATACCTGAAACACGGTTAAGTTTAGTAGACCGGGATTTTGAGGTACAATGCTTGGTTCAAAAAAACTACAAAAGCACAAATCTACAAAAGCACACGTGTTTATAACTACGTTTGGCACATACTAGTATCTAAGATCTGGGGACTTTATATTAACCTATGGAATGAGGGAACTGTGATTATATTATGTCATCCTTTTAAATAAAAACATAGTTTGACTGCTCATTAGAATAATTTCCTATGGAAGAGTAAAATGGAAATTAATTACATTCCTTATTAGAAGCATACTGAGAGTTTCCATGGATGGAATGGCGAACAATACAGATCATGATCAGATTGCGAATGCACAGGCTGATCTGGAACTACACTGGTCGCAAACCCCATAAGCGCAACTCACATGCAGTGGATACACTTCACTTCTTACCATCATAGATCTTTAACAACGAACACGCAACGTTTTATACTTACAAAATAACCCGTTTGTGTGAATGTTTGCTTGTTTGTTTGTTGGGGTTTAGCGGCCTATCAACAGCTAAGGCCATTTAAGGTCGGGTCATTGTGTTTAGTAAATACCTTATATTACCTGTACAAGTAGGGGGAGGGGTCCCAAAATCAGAATTGAAAATTTACAATAAAAAAATATCTATTAGCCTTGAAATCAGAATAATCCTGATCTGATGCCAGGTTTTCGCCACACCAGAATCACTTGGATCAGTGATAATCTTACTACTTTTATAATAGGCAGTAACCCAATTCAACTCCCAGTTAACAAAAGAGCCAAATATAAAAACGCACCTGATGGCCAAACCAGACAAATCGTGATTCATATAAGGCGGAACCCCTAACTTTAATTTACGCCATCGCGTTCGAAAACCAACCACCCACTTTTGTGTGAAATTCACATGTATGATACAATATAACATACTGAAGATACAATATAACATACAGTATCATGAGCTGGTGCCAAGCACCGTTACTACACTGACATGACATGTAGTGTCCGATGTGTACACTGTAGAGTGTAGACCCTGGTCAGACTTAGGAAGCGATGGCTGGTCTGGTTATAAACTGGTTGCAAAATCGATGAGCTTCGTTTCGCCAAAGTTTGAGCCAATAATTGAATACTCGTCTATTGAACAGAGTGTATTGGACATGTTCCGTTGTTAACCACTTAAAACTTTACAAGGAACGAATTGACAATAGCACGAATATTGAAGAGACAATTATGCTATTATTTTACATGTACGCGGGTAAAGATATTGTAGTGTATGCAATTATGTTCATGAAATATGATTTTTATAATAAATTATATGGACGACTTGTGAAATGACATTTGAAACTAAATAACCATACGACAGGTATTTTTAGATAACACATAACAATATCAGTATTATGTAATCATAATGCTAATATTTCTTTTAAATTTTATGTATATATTTATATAACAATTACAAACAAACGCGAGAACAATTGTAGTGGATGGAGGCGTCTGCATGTTTCTTAATTTGGGTTGAAACCGGAATACTCACAGAAAACAAACTTATCCTGTCTGGCAACCACCATCAGCTATACATGTACTTACAACTTTAAGATCGACCCCGGGGCGCATGTGTGCGCTCTTTACTAATTATGCTATACGGTCCTGTTCAGATTAGAGCGGGGTCGGGTATTTTCGGCCGTCTTAGACGGAACCGTACACGCTATACAAACCCAGTTCCGATTTTGGGATTTATTTATAGATTACACAGCATTACGCATTTTGATGAGTAACACTAACCTTCATTTGAACGTGACAACCGATTTTCGAAATATGTACACAACCTCGGGTAAATCTGCATTCATGACTTAATTATGTGTCTACGTAGATCTTCATATTGCATGATTATATTTATGAAAGGTATTGGTTTACAGATGTCGTTCTATGGAAAACGATTTAATATGGTAGTGCTAATTACGCGGTTCCTCGCAAATCGCATGCATCATGTTGACACTGGGCCAAACATGTTTTATTATTTAGTATTTAGTGTGTTGGTATTGTGTCACAGGCATATTTAGTGCGAACATAATTGTAGCCACAGGGGCCCGTTTCACTAAACTTCGTACGACTAAAATGTTCGTAAGTGCAAATCTAGGATCGTCTGGAAATTTCAATTGATTTATTTACATTTATTCAGCATAGGCTGCTCAATAAATGTAAAGCCAATCATTGTTTACAGGAAAATTTTGTTAATGTGGAATTTACAGACTATCTTAATGTTGTACATACGAACATTTTAGTGTTACGAAGTTTAGTGAAACGGGCGCCAGGGACGTAGCCTACTGATTTGTATCTGTATCTGCAACCACTGCATGTACCTTCTAATGTCACGTAATTTTTTGCGACTTTCAAAAATATCACATTACATCAGCCGTACGATTGCCGTTTGATGACTGTTAAATATTATTTTAATTGACCACTTGTAAATATGGTTATATGAATGCATGGCATTATTTTACTAGTATTTTTGCAATCAGTGCAGACCCTGATCAGGCTGCGCAGATGCACAGGTCTCCAACATTTAAAATGTAAGAAGTCTTACTACTAAACACTGGATGTCTGCGTGCTTTATTGTTGTTTTATCAAAGGGGCGTTCTAGTCGGAGGCGTGTAAATAATATAAAGCAAATATCAGGAGCGGATCCAGGATATCAGGTTGGGAGGGGGGGGGGGCGGGGCGGGACATCTTAATTGAAACAGTTTACTATATTTTCGAACTAGCACCGTTTGTGCGTCGACCAATCGGAGCACGGGAGACTGCTAGGTGGGTCCGGCGGTATGCCCTCCTGAATATTTGTTGATACCTATACCCCATTTTGCTGCGTTATAACGCATTTTAGAGCAAACTATCTTTACTCGCAAAATTTTAGGGGGCTCGCGCCGGGTTTTCCCCTACGTAATCCGCCCTGGAATACACAACTTCTATATTTGCAAATTCAACGCGTCTAAATTCAAACGAGACGCTTCAAAACAAATGTCGCAATTTTGTGGTCGGTACAAATTTAGTGTGTAAATAACTGACTTGATTATATAGTGTGCAGACATGAATTCAAAATACATATACGTACGCCACGGTGCTGTTTAGCATGGCTTGGTTGGCCACTCATTTCTTTATTTGCAAAGGCGTATTTTTATCAGAACATTTTATAACAATTATACAATCATGTATGTCACATCGACACATTTTCCCGACATTGACAGGTTTATGTACATGTATATATATTTGTTTTCAAATGGTAAACCCATTATCAAAAATTCAAACAGACACACATTTAAAAATACACAGTAATGGATAATTTTGCCCTGAATATTCTGTTGGCCACTTTTGATTTTAACAACTAAACATTCCACTTACTAAATAAATACGCATGCTGTCGCGCGGGCATCAGTCACGCAAATAAAAACATATGAAGGAATCTACAAAGTACGGTTGATAAATGCGTACATTTATACAATTTGACGGGTAGCCCACACAATACATTTTGTAAGTGGACACACCTAACAATATCTGCCCTCTCGGTGTGGGGGCAGTGGCGCGGCGGTGGGCAGCCGAGGGAGTGGGTGTCAGCACAGGATTTCCCCAAGGTCTTGCTAGTACGAGGTACATGTACACAAGACCGTCCGTCAGTCATATTGGCTACACAATGTAAATTTAATTCCGAGAGTAGGGTATGGACAGTCGATTTTTAATTTGTTTAAAACTCCCCGGGGGTGTCCGACTACCCTCTATACACCATCGGGCGCAGAATTCATTGATATGTGCAGCCATAGGCCTATCCAAATTCTAACCAAATTCAGGCCATTCATTTCTACAGAAAATAGTGCATTTGTTTCAATCACAGATTGTTTCAATTTCAAACACCAGGAACGTCGTTTAGTTGTTTGTGTTTGGTCCTTGGTGAGTGACGTAATGACGTCACAATTAACTGTTACGTAAATAACGTCAATTAGATTCTGAACTAAATTCTCAAATAATTACAATGTATCTTTCTGACGGTACTGTACATGTATATGCATAATCTGTGATAGTTGGCGATAGTAGCAAATTATGAGGTCACATGTCGGCTAATTATAGATTTAACATTGATAGTGGTGCTTTGGTTTGTTCACTACATGTACTTATCATAGTTTTATTCTGTTCAATGTTTGATAGTATTCATACTAACACATTTAGTGCAACTTATCAGCAAATACAGTTTACAGCAAGCACAGTCAATGAGTCTATCAACACGCATTTCTACTGCAGGCTGTTGTGTTGCATTATACAAACGTCAGCGTTTCAATAACGTCATTTTCTCGATGACGTTACTTTTTTTTCGTTGCTTGATTGACATAGTGCTACAAAAAGTGAGATAAAACAAAAACTATGAAACATATTTGCATTTTCTTTTCAGCATATTGTTCGTGAAAGGTGTCCGCATCCTAAAAATGTAAAAAAGTGAAAATCGAAATTTTTGTCATTAAGGCCGGTTTTCACAGAGCGCGGCCCATATATATTCAGCCCTGAACTTGGAATAACCTGACCTGGTACCAGATCCATACCACACCAAGTCACATGGACCCTTCCCCTAAAAGAAATAGGATTAGGAATAATCGTATTACTCATATAAGGGGTGTATATAACCAGATTAAACTCTCACATACAAGAGCCAAAGACGTACATAAAAGTATGAGGCCCAAACCAGATATCCGGTCGGGATTCCGGTTAAAGACGAATACCGATCGTTAAATTACCAACCATATGCTTCCAATCCACTACCGCAAAAGAGGTCTGTAGTGTTTGAAGGGTTAACTATGTATATGTAGCCCATTTCACCAACATTGCAAAGTATACTTATCTAGCAAAGTATACTTTGAGGGAGACATTTTCAATTTAAGGATAATTTTGTTAATTTTTATTATACTGAATTTATTACATTATCACAGCCATTTAAACATTCAGTAAAATAATTCTGCATCCTTTTAATCATCAAATATATTCAGTCGTTAGTTTTATATGAAATAGTGCATTTCGAGTAAAATAAATGATTACTCCCTCAAAGTACGGAGCTCTAACGCATTCAAATTCGTTCTAACGCATTCCAATTCGTTGTAGATAACGATTTCCAATTCGTTCTAACGAATTCGTATTCGTTCTAACGGTTTCAATTATTCGTTCTAACGATTTCCAATTCGTTCTAACGAATTCAAATTCGTTCTAACGTATTCCAATTCGTTCTAACGATTTCCAATTCGTTCTAACGAATTCAATTATTTCGTTCTACCGCATTCAAATTCGTTCCCCAATTCGTTCTAACGAATTCGTTATTTCGTTCTGACGCATTCCAATTCATTCTAACGCATTCCAATTCTTTCTAACGATTTCAATTTTTACGCTCTAGCGAATTTGAATTCGTTCTAACGCATTGCAATTCGTTCTAACGCATTCGAATTCGTTCTAACGATTTAAATTATTTAAATAATTGAAATCGTTAGAACGAATTCGAATGCGTTAGAACGAAATAACGCATTCTAACGCATTCCAATTATTTCTAACGATTTCAATTTTTTCGTTCTAACGAATTTGAATTCGTTCTAGCGCATTGAAATTCGTTCTAACGCATTCGAATTCGTTCTAACGATTTAAATGATTTAAATAATTGAAATCGTTAGAACGAATTCGAATGCGTTAGAGCGAAATAATTGAAATCGTTAGAACGAATTGGAATTCGTTAGAACGAATTGCAATGCGTTAGAACGAATTCGAATTCGTTAGAACGAATTGGAAATCATTAGAACGAATTCGAATGCGTTAGATGGAATGCGTTAGAACGAATTTGAATTCGTTAGAAAGAAATAATTTATATCGTTAGAACGAACTTCGAATTCGTTAGAATGAATTGGAAATCGTTGGAATGCGTTAGACGTTCTAACGAATTCGAATTGGTTAGAACGAATTGGAATACGTTAGAACGAATTGGAATGCGTTAGAACGAATTGGAAAGCGTTAGAACGAATTGGAATACGTTCTAACGAATTAGAATTCGTTAGAACGAAATCAAATTTGTCAGAACATTCTTTTCTCATCTCATGTCCCTTATAAAGCTCCGTATCAAAGTATACTTTGCTAGATAAGTATATATTGCATTGTTGGTGAAATAGGCTACAGGAGTGTCGCAAATTCAATATACGTGAGGAACACTATAACTTATAACAAGCAGCTACGATTATGACCTATCCCACTCTCGTAACAGTTAAATGTTGACAAACATACTCATGTAGATATAAAGCTAACGCCTTATTCCGGCGTCGATATGTAGTATACTTGTTCACATAAATATGGAACGCCAAATCTACATAAACTCAAATATATATTGCTAGCTCGAAATATTTAGAGCTAGCAACAAATATTTGGAGCTAGCAATAAATATTTGGAGAGCTCTCGAAATCATTTGGAGAGCTCTCGAAATCAATTAATGATATCTCGAAATCATTTGGAGAGCTCTCGAAATAATTTTGAGCGAGCATTATATAATAATTGATTTGGAGACTCTCTAAACCATTTGGAGAGCTCTCGAAATAATTTGGAGAGCTCTCGAAATCAATTAATGATATCTCGAAATCATTTGTAGCGAGCATTATATAACTTTGATTTGGAGAGCTCTCTAAATCATTTGGAGCTATCTCTAAATCATTTGGAGAGCTCTAGACATCATTTGGAGAGCTCTCGAAATCAATTAATGATATCTCGAAATCATTTAGAGAGCTCTCGAAATAATTTATAGTGAGCATTATATAACTTGATTTGGAGAGCTCTCTAAATCATTTGAAGCTATCTCTAAATCATTTGGAGAGCTCTCGAAATCAATTAATGATATCTCGAAATCATTTGGAGAGCTCTCGAAATCATTTGTAGCGAGCATTGTATAGCTTTTATTTGGAGAGTTCTCTAAATAATTAGAGAGCTCTCGAAATCATTTATAGCGAGTATTATATAACTTTGATTTGGAGAGCTCTCTAAATCATTTGGAGCTATATCTAAATCATTTGGAGAGCTCTCGAAATCATTTGTAGTGAGCATTATATAACTTGATTTGGAGAGCTCTCTAAATCATTTGAAGCTATCTCTAAATCATTTGGAGAGCTCTCGAAATCAATAAATGATATCTCGAAATCATTTAGAGAGCTCTCGAAATCATTTGTGGCGAGCATTATATAACTTTGATTTGGAGAGCTCTCTAAATTATTGGGAGTTATCTCTAAATCATTTTGAGAGCTCTGGAAATCATTTGGAGAGCTCTAGAAATCATTTCGAGCTATCTCTAATTCATTTCGAGCTCGCAATATATATCTTATTTGGAGCTAGCATTAAATCGCTTGAAACTATGAAAACGATGTCTCCCTGAATTATTGAATTACGCAGCACGATTTACCCAAATATACCCAAATCTTCCTTAAAAATAACATTTATGATTATATCATATACTTTTTCTACAATATATCATTAGTATATCATATAATAACCACATTTTGACCGAAACATAGGAAGAATAAAGCACATATTTCTGCGGGAAAACGATTAATATAGCTTTATTATAAAGGGAGACTACCGAGACTCATTAATTATGTCTCAGTTGTCTAACTTTAAGTTATAATCGACCATTATTGCATATCGCACATAATGTGGTTGTGACTGGAGAATGTTGTTTATGGGTTTTGCGACCAGTGTAGATCCAGATCAGCATGTGCATCCGCAGTCTGATCAGCATCTGCAACATTCGTCATTCCATAAATGAAACCCCCAGTCATGCTTCGAACAAGCAATGTAGGTCGTTACCAGGCTACAGAAGGGATCTATTTAATCGGAACCTACACTGGTCACAATTTCGATAAGCCCCATTTTGGCATTTATCCAGTCACAGCCACATATACATATTAATGCAGTATTAGTTTTTTAAAATATTAGTAGTTTATATATTTAAATTATATATTACCAAGGGCGGATTCAGGAGGGGGGGGGACGGACCCGGCGAGCGCGCCCCCCCCCCCACCCTAAAATTTGCCGAGTAAAGATTTGTTTACAAGTTGCAAGGCACGTTTCTACGTTCGCGTTGTGAATTTATGGTTTATTTGTTTGTTTTTTTCTCCAAAATGCGCCAGAACGCAGGAAATGCGATGAAGATTTCAAAATATTTCCGGGAGGGGAATGCCCCCGGACCCCCCTAGCGCGTTCGATAATATAGTCTCAAGTATTGCAAAATAGTTATCACCCCCCCCCCCACCCCCCCCCCCCCCCGCTAACCCGAAATCCTGGATCCGCGCCTGATTACTACCGTATATAAATAATATATAATTATACTAGTTGACATAACAGTTTTCACACACTGTCTCCTTGGATGTCAACATTAGAGAGGTCCTACTGCTTTTATGAGATTTCAATTAAAAATCATCATTCCCATTTAGCCATTATAAAGTGCATTATATTCCTTGGCTTCCTAGCATAAGTTAATCGCGGTATTCTCCCTTTATTTCATGTACAAATATTTCCATTTTGCATCAAAACATTAAAAAAGGCCTGGTATAAGCAAATTAATGACAGATATTATGTACATGTAAGTACAATCCAAAGATCATTCTTATAATGTGTATAGCTTTATTTATTAACATGAAGATTTGGGTAGATTTGGGTAAATCGTGCAATCCCAAATTTAGTGCGACTTTACCTAGACCGGAAGTCGCCTGTCACAAGTGTAGTAGTGAATACACATATGTCGAGCATGTTTACAGCACAGGTTGAAGTAACGGACAGAGGTCTATAAATAAATTAAATATGCCTAAAAGCATCAATAAAAAAAAAAAAAAAAAAATGAATTAAAAGAAATAAAGCTAAAACAGTTGTTTTTTTACTCCATCCATATACTCCATATTGAAGATTACGAAGTTTTTAATAGGCTCGGTGCATATGCGTACAGGGATTTTAAAAGCGCGGGAAGGGAGCGCTTATTGTTTTTTCCCTCCAGTTCCCACGTGGAGTGGTATTTGGAGCTAGCATCAAATCAAGTTTATAATGCCCTCTCTAAATCAATTTGAGATATCTCCAAATGAATTCGAGAGCTCTCCAAATGATTTCGAGAGCTCTCCAAATGATTTAGAGATAGCTTCAAATGATTTAGAGAGCTCTCCAAATCAAGTTATATAATGCTCGCTACAAATCAATTCGAGAGCTCTCTAAATGATTTCGAGATATCATTAATTGATTTCGAGAGCTCTCCAATTGATTTCGACAGCTCTCCAAATGATTTAGAGATAGCTCCAAATGATTTAGAGAGCTCTCCAAATCAAAGTTATATAATGCTCGCTACAAATTATTTCGAGAGCTCTCCAAATGATTTAGAGATAGCTCCAAATGATTTAGAGAGCTCTGCAAATCAAAGTTATATAATGCTCGCTACAAATGATTTCGAGAGCTCTCTAAATGATTTCGAGATATCATTAATTGATTTCGAGAGCTCTCCAGATGATTTCGAGAGCTCTCCAAATGATTTAGAGATAGCTCCAAATGATTTAGAGAGCTCTCCAAATCAAAGTTATATAATGCTCGCTACAAATTATTTCGAGAGCTCTCCAAATGATTTAGAGATAGCTCCAAATGATTTAGAGAGCTCTCCAAATCAAGTTATATAATGCTCGCTACAAATCAATTCGAGAGCTCTCTAAATGATTTCGAGATATCATTAATTTATTTCGAGAGCTCTCCAATTGATTTCGAGAGCTCTCCAAATGATTTAGAGATAGCTCCAAATGATTTAGAGAGCTCTCCAAATCAAAGTTATATAATGCTCGCTACAAATTATTTCGAGAGCTCTCCAAAAGATTTAGAGATAGCTCCAAATGATTTAGAGAGCTCTGCAAATCAAAGTTATATAATGCTCGCTACAAATGATTTCGAGAGCTCTCTAAATGATTTCGAGATATCATTAATTGATTTCGAGAGCTCTCCAGATGATTTCGAGAGCTCTCCAAATGATTTCGAGATAGCTCCAAATGATTTAGAGAGCTCTCCAAATCAAGTTATATAATGCTCGCTACAAATCAATTCGAGAGCTCTCTAAATGATTTCGAGATATCATTAATTGATTTCGAGAGCTCTCCAAATGATTTCGAGATAGCTCCAAATGATTTAGAGAGCTCTCCAAATCAAGTTATATAATGCTCGCTACAAATCAATTCGAGAGCTCTCTAAATGATTTCGAGATATCATTAATTGATTTCGAGAGCTCTCCAAATGATTTAGAGGTAGCTCCAAATGATTTAGAGAGCTCTCCAAATCATAGTTATATAATGCTCACTACAAATGATTTCGAGAGCTCTCCAAATGATTTAGAGATAGCTCCAAATGATTTCGAGAGCTCTCCAAATCAAAGTTATATAATGCTCGCTACAAATGATTCGAGAACTCTCTAAATGATTTCGAGATTCATTAATTTTATTTACGAGAGCTTTCTCAAATGATTTTCGAGAGCTCACATGAGAGATAAAGCTCCAAATGATTTAGCGGTCTTCTCCATTCAAGATTTATAAATAATCTCGCTACATCAAATCGAGAGCTCTCCTAAATTTGATTTCTAAAGATTTATCCAAAATATTTATCGTTATTAATGCTCGCTACAAACAATTCGAGAGTCTCCTCATGATTTCGAGAAAGCTCTCCAAATGATTTAGAGATAGCTCCAAATGATTTGTTTAGAGAGCTCTCCAAATCAAAGTTATATAATGCTCGCTACAAATTATTTCGAGAGCTTCAAAATGATTTAGAGATAGTCCAAAGATTTAGAGAGCTCTCCAAATCAAGTTATATATCTCGCTAACCAACATCGAGATCTCTAAATGATTTCGAGATATCATTAATTTATTTGAGAGCTCTAATTGATTTCGAGCTCTCAAATGATTTAGAGATAGTCCATGTTTAGAGAGCTCTCCAAATAAAGTTATATAAGTCGCTCAAATTATTTCGAGAGCTCTCCAAAAGATTTGGATAGCTCCAAAGATTTAGAGGCTCTGCAAATCAAAGTTATATAATGCTCGCTACAAATGATTTCGAGAGCTCTCTAAATGATTTCGAGATATCATTAATTGATTTCGAGACTCTCCAGATGATTTCGAGAGCTCTCCATGATTTCGAGATAGCTCCAAATGATTTGAGAGCTCTCCAAATCAAGTTATATAATGCTCGCTACAAATCAATTCGAGAGCTCTCTAAATGATTTCGAGATATCATTAATTGATTTCGAGAGCTCTCCAAATGATTTAGAGATAGCTCCAAATGATTTAGAGAGCTCTCCAAATCAAAGTTATATAATGCTCGCTACAAATTATTTCGAGAGCTCTCCAAATGATTTAGAGATAGCTCCAAATGATTTAGAGAGCTCTCCAAATCAAGTTATATAATGCTCGCTACAAATCAATTCGAGAACTCTCTAAATGATTTCGAGATATCATTAATTTATTTCGAGAGCTCTCCAATTGATTTCGAGAGCTCTCCAAATGATTTAGAGATAGCTCCAAATGATTTAGAGAGCTCTCCAAATCAAGTTATATAATGCTCGCTACAAATCAATTCGAGAGCTCTCTAAATGATTTCGAGATATCATTAATTTATTTCGAGAGCTCTCCAATTGATTTCGAGAGCTCTCCAAATGATTTAGAGATAGCTCCAAATGATTTAGAGAGCTCTCCAAATCAAAGTTATATAATGCTCGCTACAAATTATTTCGAGAGCTCTCCAAAAGATTTAGAGATAGCTCCAAATGATTTAGAGAGCTCTGCAAATCAAAGTTATATAATGCTCGCTACAAATGATTTCGAGAGCTCTCTAAATGATTTCGAGATATCATTAATTGATTTCGAGAGCTCTCCAAATGATTTCGAGAGCTCTCCAAATGACTTAGAGATAGCTCCAAATGATTTAGAGAGCTCTCCAAATCAAAGTTATATAATGCACGCTACAAATGATTTCGAGAGCTCTCCAAATGATTTCGAGATATCATTAATTGATTTCGAGAGCTCTCCAAATTATTTCGAGAGCTCTCCAAATATTTATTGCTAGCTCCAATTATTTGTTGCTAGCAATATATATTTGAGTTTATGTAGATTTGGCGTTCCATACATAAACTAATTAAATTATTAATGTTTGACATGACGGGTTACACTGCTGGAAACTGAAGTCAAAGTTACAACATGCGTTTGAAGCATTTTGCCCAGATGTCAAGTTGAACGTTTCTGAACATCTATTGGCAATATCAATAGCAATCAAAACGATCGATTGGCTGTGCCTGAGCTTTAGCACAGCTCACGCTCCGACAATCAAGCTGTTTGCTTTCAAGCATAATATTCAAGTGTTTTGTAATAAAGAAATGGACAAATATTGGCAAGAATATAGTGTAGCTGGTGACGTACACCAGTCGAACAGGTTCTGAAAGCAAACGGTGTATATGTACGGAGACCCGCAGGGGACGTAGAATTTTTTGTTTTTATTAATTTGTTCCCACGAAATAACAATTCGTTCCCTCAATTTAACAATTCGTTCCCACGAATAAACAATTCGTTCCCACGGATTAACAATTCGTTCCCTCAATTTAACAATTCGTTCCCACGAAATAACAATTCGTTCCCGTGGGAACGTATTGTTATATCATGGGAACGAATTGTTAATTCAAGGGAACGAATTGTTAAATTGAGGGAACGAATGGTCATTTCGTGGGAACTAGTTAAATTGAGGGAACGAATTGTCATTTCGTGGGAACGAATTGTTAATTCGAGGTAACGAATTGTTATATCGTGGGAATTAATTATGAATTCGAGGGAACGAATTGTTAAATTGAGGGAACGAATTGTTATTTCGTGGGAACGAATTAATAAAAAAAAATCCATGTCCAACTACGGGCTCCGTATATTTGATCTAAAGGATGTGCAATATTTTACAGACTAACTTTGGTTACACCGCCTATGAATATCTGATTAATTTAGTGTAATTAAACGTGTAGACACAAAACATCTCTGGGTGAATTGGTATGTGGCTGAAATGGAGCTTATGGGTTATACGAACAGTGAACACCCTAGTTGCGAACGGTAACTCTTGCAATTTACTCCTGTACCTAATTGCTATAGTTACCGTTCGAAACTATGTGCACCTATATCAGCCTAGGATCTACACTGTTCGCCATTCAATCAATAAAGCATGCATCATTCTTCTGGCAAACAGCACAATGGTTCATACAGTATATAGTTGAATGAATGTGATGACAGGCCAAGAGCTAGACTGACAACTACTAAAACGTAATAAGGCCCACTCAGTAGGCACAACATGTTCTTTATAGGAATTAAATAAGTTTATAACTGTGTTACTATTCCACCAGTTCTGAAAATTACAAGTGCCCGCTATTCATATATCAATGTACTGAAAGTACTGAAATATGGTATCTCCACAAAAACTGATCACTTGCGGAACTAGAGACTGAAGGTTGCATATTTTCTCAATCAGCATCCTTAGGCAAATGTACGGTGATTGTGCAAACCCATTACCACCCATACGTTTTCTCTAGAATAAATTACTTTTTGAAAATCCCTAGGCTATTAATGTACTATACAGGGATCCTCCAGATTATCTGACAAAAATGGCAGTGTTTTTATAATATTTTTCTTAACATAGCAGTTACGGTCATAAACTGTTCACAGAACAATCCTCGGTTCTTGCTTTCTCAGCTCATGTAAACTATTTAGCGAACTGTGCCATCTTTCTCACTTAAAATTGGGTCAGATCATCAGTCGTAAGATTTCCCCAAAATTAACATTGACAATCAGTTATCCGGACAAACGTATACTAGTCTTATAACTTCTATTCTCACATTGAAATCATAAGTTTATCGCCCGTAAACCAGTGTAAACAGCATTGTGTAGTTCTGCAGAAAAATCAGTCACCCAGAATCAATTTATAGAATTGATTGTATTTATAGAACAACTCGGCAATAACGTGATGGGCGCACTCGATTGTGCCCCCCCCCCCCCCACCCACCCACCCCACCCCGCGCAACTTTTGTTGTTGTAAACAACTTGTGGACAGAGTTGGGGAATATTTTCAGTAAATTTTACTAAATGTTCACCTTGGCGATAAATTCTTCATACTGGCATGGAAACAGCAAGCAGCTGCGTGACTTATATGTATTCGTTGCAATATCGGATCAAAAGAATGCGCTTCATTAACAGGTATTTTCATTTGTCCGATAAACTGATTGTCCGGATAACTGGTCGGACGTCGCCCGCCATAGGTAACGTATTGATTCGTATATAAACTAAGCCTAAAACTGTGAAAACTATAGAGAATAGTATATGTAGAGTTTTAGGTATTTACGAGATGCTATATCGTGGGAACGAGATAGCTAACTCGTGGAACGAGATGGAAAAAGAATTGTGAATTGCACATGTCCTTCTAAAGCTGCCGTAGGATACCCTTGTCAAATTCAAGTTATTTAATGCGTAAATTGTGGCATATATTTGGTAATATGAACATCGACTTATTGATCCCATACAGTTGGTTTCACCCGAATGCCATTATCACGGAGAAATACTTCCCAGTCTAGTACAGTAGACTAGTCTAGCGCCTCTCTAAACCGGAAACGTCTCTGTTCATGATTGAAAATGACACATACGGTTCATTGAGTGCTTAATTACAGTGTAATCTATCTAAACCGGATACCATGGCCACTTCCACTGTATTGTCACTTCGATAACGGACATGGTGTGTGTGATCTGTTGTTTCTCTCCTTTATATACAAATGCCAACACAATGTTAACCCAAAGAATGCTGAGCACGAACATTGTCGTCTGCTGTTGCTTTATACTTTGCCTTCTTTCTTAATAAAAACATGGTTTGACAACACTTCAGAATCATTTCCATTCGAAATGATTCTTAAATGCTGTCAAATCATGTTTTGATGAAAACTGGAAGAGAGAACATTTATTAAACAGCAGACGACAAAATTTATTTCAGCAGTGTGAGGGTTAAACCACGTCTTTCTTCCGTCTTATATTGCTACATGACTACCGTTGTTTGACACTGCTCACAGACGTGTTCAAACTAGCATGGGACCACGAACACCCTATCGTGCAAAAAACCAAATCAAACTTTTCAGCTTTGAAATGATTACGGATATTCTTTGCTTATTTGTAAATATGTGGCTGGGACTGGAGAAATCGGTTTTGCGAACAGTGTAGATCCAGATCAGCCTGTGCATCCGCACAGTCTGATTAGTGTCTGCACTGTTCGCCATTCCATCAATGGAACTCCCTTTATGCTTCTAACAAGCAATATAGATCTTTGCCGGGCTACAGTATTGTGCTATTTGACCAGGAGCTACACTGGTTTCTCATGTAACAGCCAAATATATCAGTGTAGAGTATGTAGTAAGAAAATACACAAACCAATTGGAATTTGATTAAATAATATCAGGTTCTGTTGGTCGACATAGATCATTTGCTGACTACATCATGTACATTATTATTGAATATCTGAGACATTAAAACAATAACTGAAGCAGCTTTTCAGCTTTGAAACGGTTATGGATAATGTTTGCTTATTTGTAAATATCAGAACTCACTGCCTGCCTGTGCATGAGAGAATGTAAATTGTGGAAGTTTAGAGATGCAATTATGCCAACAATTATCCTTGTCCATATGACCTAAATGTTGATGATGATGGATCGTTATGAAAGCTGGGTCACTCAGCCATGCTTCAGTTTGATTGGTGAAACCTGTATGTGGTTAGATAGTTTTCCATTAATAGTCTAGTGTACATCAATAATCAAATTCTATTCATTGTATTAACCCTTCTAAGTAAGTGTCTATTTAAAGACACGTCCCTGTTATTATACCCCCGTCATATGATGTTGTATGTCGAGGAGTATATAGTTTTTGCTTTCTGTCTGTCCGTAAGATTTGCGTTAAATTTTTTGTTTATCTATCTAGGCAGCGGCCGTGGGTATCCGTGAGCCTCTGCTCATTTGCTCTAGCTTTCTCACACTATTCCATTTATCAGAAAAAAAGGTATTGCTTTTAGAAATAAGAAACTATCTACAAATGGTGCAGATCCTGATGAGACAGCTCATTACGACAGCTATCGTAATGTCTGCAACCGTGTAGATCCAGTGTTAAGTTGTAGATGTTGGGTTGTAATTATAGTGACAGCACTGAGCTGTTGGCATGTGTATGTATGCTTTGCGTTTGTTTGATTCGTATTATGTGTTCACCTCTGACTTCTGACTGTCCTTCTACTCTCTCCATCTTTTCTTACAATTTGTGACTTACTGGAGAATGGGTCTAACTCCTGCGTGATCTGCTGGCTCTCCCCTGTAGTCGGATTAGGATATGTGATGTTTGTTGGCAGCACAATATGTTCTGAAACCATGTGATCCAAAACCCTCTACATGTGTTCTCTTACTTAGCTTGTATAGCATGCAATGGGCACTCGGCTGACAAAAGGGACCATACGGAAAATGCGGCAAATTTTGCCTCATTAATTAGTCAAGCGATATGTGGAACATCCGTGTTGTGGAAACACATTTTCTAGTTTCTCGATGTAAATATTCCGTTCTGATTTTAGAATTGTTCCGCCAATGCAACAGGTTAAATACAGGATCAAACTCGTTGGTCCGGCCTTAAATGACCTTATCTAGAGATAGGCCGTCAAACGAACAATTTGACACTCGGGTACAACTATATAACTTAACAGAATGCCGCATATATGTACCCACATTCTCTGATATTCTCGATTTTTGTGTGAATATTACAGAACCTTAATAAGGTGCAACGTGTCTACACTGGATCTAAGTTAAATAAAACATAGCTTCACTTACACCTAAGAACGACAAATCCAGTCTCCTCTGACAACCATATGATTTTGTCTCGCCCGCGAAAACGGAAAGCAGACATATGTTTTGCTTTTCCGGAGTTGTCGTCGTCGGCGGCGGCGTCATCATTCAATGTTAAGTTTTCGTGTTACGGTCATTACTTCAACACCTTATCAGCTACAGTCATCAAACTGTATACATACCTTTATTCTCGGGGCCCCATGGTCAATGTCAAGGCCCCAGGGTCAAGGTCAAGACGGAACAAGGCGTGACATTTGATTCCGCGGAATTCTTGTTATAAGATTTTCAGCGGCCCCAACACTGTTCCACAGGAAGCAATTATAATGGAATACCAAGACATAAGGTCAAAACTAGGCTGTTCAGAAACAAAGATGGTCGCATAGATCTGATAGTGTATTTTATCAGCCAGAATCTGTTTGAAAAAATCTGAGATGTATTGTGACCTAGTGGTACTAACACCTGACTTCCAATCCGGAGGTTGTGGGTTCAAACCTCGCCTGATGCATCAACAATACTTTCATAGTATTTTCATCCCACAGGTCTGTCGGACAATACTTTAAACTGTGGTCCCGTCTCTATATGACCCTAACTGTTGGTGGGACGTTAAACCCATTCACTTTCACTTTGAAAAAATCAACACACCAATGATTTACTTGGTATCTGTGGCAATGACTGGAGAAACGTGACTTATGGAATGTGTGACCAGTGTAGATCCTGATCCAATAACGCTTAGTTAGAAGCAGTATTCGTGTTTCATTGATGGAATGGCGAGCAGTGCAGATCCTGATCAGACTGTGCAGATGCACAGGCTGATCTGGATCTACAGTGATCGCAAAACCCAAAAGCCCCATTTCTCCAGTCACAGCCACATAAATATGTCCTTGATCACACCAATATATGAGAATTCTTGTCTGATTGAACTTTACTTAGATATGGCTAGGTTTGTCCTGATTACGACTAATCGATGAATTGACAAATGCTCAACATATCTGGCTGTGACTGGGGAAATGGGGCTGAATAGCTTTGCGACCAGTGTAGATCAGCAAACCGTCCTAAAAGTTGGCCAATGTAATTTGGACAGCCAAATTAAGTTAGAGGTATCAGGGGGGTCTTCAAGCCTTGTATAATATGTGGCTGTGTACTGGAGAAATTGAGCGTATTGGTTCTGCGACCAGTGTGTAGATCCAGATCAGCCTGTGCATCCCTACAGTCTGATCAGGATCTGCCCAGTTCGCCACTCCACCAACGAAACCACTGCCATGCTTTTAACAAGCTATATAGATCGTCATCAGGCTACACGAGTGCTATGTGATCAGGAGCTACACTGGTCAGAAATATTATCAGCCCCACTTCTCCAGTCACAAATTAACAAACCCTATAATGTGTAGTGACGATATACCTGGGTATTCTTTTCATTAACTGGCCAAATACATGTTCTTACGTTCAAGTATTTTCTGAATTTTCCATATAAATCTCTCTCTCTCTCTCTCTCCACCTCGCATTGCAACTTTGTATTTACAAAACTGCTATTTAGTGTACACATACACTACTTTTCGAGTGTAGGACATAATCCCTCCCCCCCCCCATGTATTTTACACAGGAGGACAAAATCCCGCCCCCCCCCCCGTCTAAAATACAGGTAAGACATAATCCCCCCCCCCCACCCCCCCCCCCCCCCCATTCAGATTCACGGTAGGACAAAATCCCCCCCATATAAAAAAACAGGTAGGACATAATCCCCCCCCCCCCGTGAAATGCGGCCTATGACATAATCCCCCCGTCCGCAAAAACATGTGTAAATATGCGAGAGTGATTATGTAAATCCTTTATTTTAACATGACTGCCGAATGAACTCTCTATAATAAATAACAAACAGGTGTCGAGTATCTTTATTGGCACAACAAACATGAAACAAGCACATTAATAATTCAGCACAATATTAACCAAAGCACATATACTTCCAATAGTTATGTTCTATAATAAGGATTTATCCAAGAGAAACAGCTAACCATAATCTCACATTTCATGACAAGCAAATGAATACTGTTCACAGTCTGATGCATTCCCCAAAAGCGAACATGAAACTGGCCATCGACTTCTATCCGTCTCGGTACTGGCAGCATAGCTGGTTGAGGCGTTTCTGATGAGAGACCGTCGCCTTCCGCTACCGTTTAGATGACGGTTGTCCGGTTCGTAGTCGCTCGAGCTCGGTGTTCATTGATGTCTCGTCCTTCTGTAGACACGCGATGACGGTCCAGATACTGGGATTGTTGTGTCCAAGTACATGTACTCTGCGTCAGATGGTAAAAACAGCCTTTAATCTCGATATCTCCCAACATGGTCTTCACAGCGTTGTGGATGGCAAGTTCGCAATCCATGATGATGACAGACTGCATTGGGTGGATGTTCCGCAGAAGGCACGCATCTAGAAGGGGACACAATCCCCCCTCCCGGACATAATCCCCCCCATGATTTTTGACACAGGAGGACAAAATCCCCCCCCCACCCCCCCCCCCCCGTCTAAAATGCAGTTAGGACAAAATCGCCCCCCGTCCAAAATGACAGGTAGGACATAATCCCCCCCCCCACTCATCAAAATTAAAAAAAATATATGGTTTGCTGTGACCGACATCAGTATACAAATGTACAAACGATACATACAAATTCTTGTTTGACGTTTATTGTGCAACTAGAAATACTTCATTAGATGTGCTTGTTTGATTGTGCAACTGAAAATACTTCATTAAATGTGCTTGATGTTTGATGTTTATTGTGCAAATAAAAGTACTGAATATGATTTACCTTGATTCTGGACGTGGGGGGGGGGGGGAGATTATGTCCTACCTTAATTTTGAATGATGGGGGGGATTATGTCATACCTGTGATTTTAGACGGGGGGGGGATTTGTCTTCCAGTGTCAAAAATCATGGGGGGGATTATGTCCGGGGGGAATTTTGTCCTACACTCATCTAGAAGGCCTAACAAACACTCCTCATACGCTGACTCACTCTTCGAGGGTAACAGAGCATTCACAGCTGACACGGCGACGTCGCCCACTTTCACGCGGATAACAAAGAGTTGTTCGTACTGTGGTGGTGATGTTCCAAATGTACCATCCATAAACCATGTGTCGTTCTCTGCGAGTAAGTTCAGTCCGGCGTCCGTTCTAAAGAGGATGACACGATTTTCTGACGATCCATTGTCTTACAATATGAAAGGCATGTTGTCGTCACCGCCGGTGGTTTGGTAGTTTTCAGGGAGTGGATGTGGAATAGAGGGTCTGGAGTCTGGCTCTTTTGGGGCACCTGCACGTTTGTTCCCCCTCACAGTCAATGATTCAAACAATTAAGATCAAAGTCACCGTACAATATAGACATATATTCAACAAAGCGGGGGGGATTATGTCCTACCTGGGTTTTTATATGGGGGGGGGATTTTGTCTTGCCTTGAATATAAATGGGGGGGGGGGGATTATGTCCTACCTGGGTTTTTATATGAGGGGGGTAGGGGATTATGTCCTACCTGTATTTTAGACGGGGGGGGGGGGGGTTGTCCTCCTGTGTCAAAAAGCATGGGGGTAAATATGTCCGGAGGGGATTATGTCCGTATCCCCTACTGTTCATGTCCACTCTCTGTCATCTTGCTTGCATTGTCATGTTGAGTGTATGTTTGTTACTTACTATTGTGCTCAAGAGCCAGCCATGGCTTGAGCAATAAACGATATTCTATTCTATATCTTTGGCCAGTTAATGAAAGTCTGTCCATGTATATAATTATGTACACCGATTTTAATCTTAGCTGAACAGAAACGCACCCGTGTGTACATTTCACGTGGACACAATAAATAGCTTTAAGGTCAATAATTTGGCTTATTTCAGGTTGTTTAAACTATTTTCCACACATCAGACGTCTTCTATATGTTCAGTCTGCAGTAATGTGTAAATAGTCTGAAGTATTTGTACTGTATAAATAAATACTGATATAAATCGCCCATTCAAGTATCCATTCAAAACTATGTCATGTGTCACGTTACCTGGCTAGTCCATCAGAAACTGCGGTGTTTCCACATTCAACATCAATAAGGATTTCAGGATTATTGTCTGGTGTCTGCGCGCAGTAACAGGAGTGTTGATTAGATTGGATTGGCTGTTTATTATCGTATGTTAGTAATTTGAATGGGTTTCATTCTCATTTAAATCCGATGGTGCTGTCTGTTCGCGATCGCGTGAGTGGTGGTCGGGCGAATGAGACGGCGTAAATTAACGGTATGTGTTCCTCCTTATAGGAATCACGATTTGCCTGGTTTGGCCCTCAGGTACGTTTATATATTTGGCTCTTTAGTTACTTGGGAGTTGAATTTGGTTATTGCCCATTATAAAAGTAGTAAGATTATTACTGATCCTACTTCTTTTGGGAGGGGCCAAGTGATTCTGGTGTGGCGAGGACCTGGCATCAGATCAGGATTATTCTGATTTCAGGGCTGAATATATAGTTTTGTTATTGTAAATATTCAGTTCTGATTTTGGGATTTCCCCCCCCCACCCCCCATTTGTACATGTACTTGAAAATGTACATATACTTGTACAGGTAATATATGGGATTTAGTACTAAACCCATTGACCCTGCCTTAAATGACCTTAGATGTTGATAGGCCGTTAAACCCCAACAAACAAAAAAACTGTTCGCGATCGAAAACAAGAACAGATGTTTTGGGGTGGTCATGTGTCTCGTTTGTGATGTTGCACACAGTGTATATCCGAGTGAGACGGCTCGTAACGAGCCGTCTCATCAGGATCTGCACTTTGTGCAAATAAGTTTCATATATTTTTATGAATTTGAAGAAAAAAAACACCCCCTAAATAAATGGACTACGGTAGAGTTAATGCCCTTGATCATTTGTGGTACGGACTGTACAACAACATGGCCTATCAATAAATTGATCAGGATCTGCACTGTTCGTCATTCCATCAATAAAACACCCGTCGTACTTCCAACAAGGAATATAGATCAATAACGGGCTACAAGAGCGTTATATTTGATAAGTAACTACACTGGTCACAAATCCCATAAGCCACATTTCTCCAGTCACAGCCAAAACTAATAACATTCTGTTTAAACTGAACCATGAAGACATGTTTTCTTGTGACGTGATGTAGATTTGGTACACACATAATTGGTGTCTGACTGTATCATTACACTTCTTATAAACGTCTATTGTTCTCAAACTATTGTACGACGTCAACCACTATATATAATTGGGCCGCGCTCTGGGAAAACCAGCCTTAATGACAATTTTTTTTATTTTCACTTTTTTACATTTTCTGATGCGGACATCTTTCAAAAACAATATTCTGAAAATAAAATGCAAGTATGCTTCATAGTTTTTGTTTTATCTCAATTTGTGTAGCACCATGTGAATCACGCACGGAACAAAACGTAACGTCATCGAAAAAATGAAGTTATTGAAACGGCGACGTTTGAACATTGCAACTCAACAGCCTACAGTAGAAATGAGTGTTCATAGACTCATTGACGGTGCTTGCTATAAACTGTATTTGCTGATAAGTTACACTAAATGTATGTACAAGTGTTAGTGTGTATACTATCAAACATTGAACAGAATAAAACTATGATGTGTACATGTAGTGAACAAAACAAACGCACAACTATCGATTTTAAATCTATAACTAGCCGACCAGTGGCTTCGTAATTTGCCACCATCGCCATAATAGATTCATATACATGTGTCGTCAGAAAGATACATTGTAATTGTAATTTCAGAAATTAAAAATCGACTGTCCATTCCCCAACTCTCGGAATTAAATTTACATCTCAGAAAGATGGAGGAACATTTTCCTGTGTAACCAATATGACTGACGGACGGGCTAATGTACATGTACCCCGTACTAGCAGGTAGCAGGTATATGGGAAAATGCTGCGCTGACCCACATTCCCTCGGCTGGCCATCGCCGCCAATGCCTGGGAAATGTGGAGATGTAACATACATGAGTGTATAATTGTTACAACATGTCCCGATAAAAATACCGGCAGTATATTCTCTCGTAGGGAATAATTAATTTGAAAATGAAATGTGCAAGTTAATTGTGTTGTCCCGCCTGCTTTAGCAGAAGCGGGACATATGCATAGGTTTTCCGTCCGCCTATGCGTCGGGGTCAGCGGCGTCAAAATTTCAAGTTAAGTTTTTGCGTTTAGCTCAGTTTCCAGAAACTATAACTCCTACAACTTCCATACTTTGTATACATCAACACTGTGGTGTAACCATCTCAAACAGAGGGAGCCCATGTGACATTGACCTAGTTTTCATGGTTCATTGACCTACTTTTCACATGCATTCAACGTTAAGTTTTTGTGTTTAGCTCTGTTTCTAAAACTTAACGCTCATGTTAATTCATTGTACCTTCTGTTTCCCTCAATGGAATGCTTTTATATTCCATACACGCATTTGTAACAACATCCCGCATCATTCTACAGAAAGCCTATGCTAGCCGCTAACCACAAAGGTCAAGGTCATTGACTTAGAAATTACCGTGTTTGGAAAAGTTAAAGCTCGGTTTAATGTATTACAACTTCTGTTTCCCTTGATGGAATGCTTCGGTATACATCAACACTGTGGTCTAACCATCTCACACAGAGGGAGCACATGTGACCTTGACCTAGTTTTCATGGTTCATTGACCTACTTTTCACATGCATTAAACGTTAAGTTTTTGCGCTTAGCTCTGTTTCTAAACCTTAACGCTCAGGTTAATTCATTGTAACTTCTGTTTCCCTCAATGGAATGCTTTAATATTCCATACATGCATTTGTAACAACATCCCGCATGATTCTACAGAAAGCCCATGGTGCCCGCTAACCCAAAAGGTCTAGGTTAGGGTTAGACTTAGAAATTTCCGTGTTCGGGGAAGTTAACGCTCGGTTTAATGTATTACAACTTCTGTTTCCCTTAATGGAATGTTTCGGTATACACCAACACTGTTATGTAACCATCTCGCACAGAGGGAGCCCATGTGACCATGACCTAGTTTTCATAGTTCATTGACCTACTTTTCACATGCATTCAACGTTAAGTTTTTGTGTTCAGTTCTATTTCTAAAACTTAACGCTCTGGTTAATTCATTGTAACTTCTGTTTCCCTCAATGGAATACTTTAATATTCCATACATGCATTTGTAACAACATCCCGCACCATTATACAGTTAGCCCATGGTGCCGCTAACCCAAAGGTCAAGGCCACTGACTTAGAAATTTCCGTGTTTGCAAAAGTTAACGCTCAGTTTATGCTTTAATATTCCATACATGCATTTGTAACAACATCCCGCATCATTCTACAGAAAGCCCATGGTGCCCGCTAACCCCAAAGGTCAAGGCTAGGGTTAGACTTAGAAATTTCCGTGTTTGCGAAAGTTAACGCTCGGTTTAATATATTACAACTTCTGTTTCACTTGATGGAATGCTTCGGTATCCACCAACACTGTTATGTAACCTTCTCGCACAGAGGGAGCCCATGTGACCTTGACCTAGTTTTCATGGTTCATTCACCTACTTTTCACATGCATTCAACGTTAAGTTTGTGTGCTTAGTTCTGTTTCTAAAACTTAACGCTCAGGTTAATTCATTGTAACTTCTGTTTCCCTCAATGGAATGCTTTAATATTCCATACATGCATTTGTAACAACATCCTGCACCATTATACAGAAAGCCCATGGTGCCCGCTAACCCAAAGGTCAAGGCCACTGACTTAGAAATGTCCGTGTTTTCAAAAGTTAACGCTCAGTTTATGCTTTAATATTCCATACATGCATTTGCAACAACATCTCGCATCATTCTACAGAAAGCCCATGGTGCCCGCTAACCGCAAAGGTCTAGGTTAGGGTTAGACTTAGAAATGTCCGTGTTCGGGGAAGTTAACGCTCGGTTTAATGTATTACAACTTCTGTTTCCCTTGATGGAATGTTTCGGTATACACCAACACTGTTATGTAACCATCTCGCACAGAGGGAGCCCATGTGACCATGACCTATTTTTCATAGTTCATTGACCTACTTTTCACATGCATTCAACGTTAAGTTGTTGTGTTTAGTTCTATTTCTAAAACTTAACGCTCTGGTTTATTCATTGTAACTTCTGTTTCCTTCAATGGAATGCTTTAATATTCCATACATGCATTTGTAACAACATCCCGCACCATTATACAGAAAGCCCATGGTGCCCGCTAACCCAAAAGGTCTAGGTTAGGGTTAGACTTAGAAATTTCCGTGTTCGGGGAAGTTAACGCTCGGTTTAATGTATTACAACTTCTGTTTCCCTTAATGGAATGTTTCGGTATACACCAACACTGTTATGTAACCATCTCGCACAGAGGGAGCCCATGTGACCATGACCTAGTTTTCATAGTTCATTGACCTACTTTTCACATGCATTCAACGTTAAGTTTTTGTGTTCAGTTCTATTTCTAAAACTTAACGCTCTAGTTAATTCATTGTAACTTCTGTTTCCCTCAATGGAATACTTTAATATTCCATACATGCATTTGTAACAACATCCCGCACCATTATACAGTTAGCCCATGGTGCCCGCTAACCCCAAAGGTCAAGGCCACTGACTTAGAAATTTCCGTGTTTGCAAAAGTTAACGCTCAGTTTATGCTTTAATATTCCATACATGCATTTGTAACAACATCCCGCATCATTCTACAGAAAGCCCATGGTGCCCGCTAACCCCAAAGGTCAAGGCTAGGGTTAGACTTAGAAATTTCCGTGTTTGCGAAAGTTAACGCTCGGTTTAATATATTACAACTTCTGTTTCACTTGATGGAATGCTTCGGTATCCACCAACACTGTTATGTAACCTTCTCGCACAGAGGGAGCCCATGTGACCTTGACCTAGTTTTCATGGTTCATTCACCTACTTTTCACATGCATTCAACGTTAAGTTTGTGTGCTTAGTTCTGTTTCTAAAACTTAACGCTCAGGTTAATTCATTGTAACTTCTGTTTCCCTCAATGGAATGCTTTAATATTCCATACATGCATTTGTAACAACATCCTGCACCATTATACAGAAAGCCCATGGTGCCCGCTAACCCCAAAGGTCAAGGCCACTGACTTAGAAATGTCCGTGTTTTCAAAAGTTAACGCTCAGTTTATGCTTTAATATTCCATACATGCATTTGCAACAACATCTCGCATCATTCTACAGAAAGCCCATGGTGCCCGCTAACCGCAAAGGTCTAGGTTAGGGTTAGACTTAGAAATGTCCGTGTTCGGGGAAGTTAACGCTCGGTTTAATGTATTACAACTTCTGTTTCCCTTGATGGAATGTTTCGGTATACACCAACACTGTTATGTAACCATCTCGCACAGAGGGAGCCCATGTGACCATGACCTATTTTTCATAGTTCATTGACCTACTTTTCACATGCATTCAACGTTAAGTTGTTGTGTTTAGTTCTATTTCTAAAACTTAACGCTCTGGTTTATTCATTGTAACTTCTGTTTCCTTCAATGGAATGCTTTAATATTCCATACATGCATTTGTAACAACATCCCGCACCATTATACAGAAAGTCCATGGTGCCCGCTAACGCGGCCACTGACTTAGAAATTTCCGTGTTTGCAAAAGTTAACACTCAGTTTATGCTTTAATATTCCATACATACATTTGTAACAACATCCTGCATCATTCTACAGAAAGCCCATGGTGCCCGCTAACCCCAAAGGTCAAGGCCACTGACTTAGAAATTTCCGTGTTTGCAAAAGTTAACGCTCAGTTTATGCTTTAATATTCCATACATGCATTTGTAACAACATCCAGCATCATTCTACAGAAAGCCCATGGTGGCCGCTAACCACAAAGGTCAAGGTCACTGACTTAGAAATTTCCGTGTTTGGAAAAGTTAACGCTCGGTTTAATGTATTACAACTTCTGTTTCCCTTGATGGAATGCTTCGGTATACACCAGCACTGTGGTGTAACCATCTCACACAGAGGGAGCCCATGTGACTTTGACCTAGTTTTCATGTTGCATTGACTTAGATTTCACATGTATTCATTGTTAAGTTTTGCATTTAACTCAGTTTCCGGAAAACTATAAGTCCTATGACCTCCAAACTTGGCATACATCAACACTGTGGTATAACCATCTCACACAGAGGAAGCCCATGTGACATTGACCTAGTTGTCATTGTTTATTGACCTACATTTCACATGCATTCAATGATAAGTTTTTGTATTTAGCTCAGTTTCCGGAAAAATATAAGTCCTACAACCTCCAAACTTGGTATACATCAACACTGTGGTGTAACCATCTGCAGAAAGTTCATGGTGTCCGGTAACCCCAAGGTCACGGTCACGGACTTCAAAAATGTCTAGTATAGAAAATTAGCATCGGTGCCAGGAGATACATGTCGCTGGCGACATTCTTGTTTGTGTTTAGCTGTGGAAAATAAGTGTTTCGGTTTCAGTTTATTATCCTCTCGCGTAGCGAAAAGGTGAAAAGTTGTCTGTTCGTCTGTCCATCACAAAAATAAACATTGGCGTTAATCTGCAATAATATTTGTTTCAATTGATGGAATGCTAATATTGCATAGGTGCATTTGTAATATCATTCCACAGAAAGCGTATGGTGCCGGCTAACCCCAAGGTCAAGGACTTAGAAAATGTTTTGTTTCTCTTTCCCTCTATGGAATGCTTTAATATTTCATAGGCGTATTTTTAACAACATATCGCATTATTTTACAGAAAGATTGCATTGCAGTCTCCAGACCGGACACGTGGGTTTCCTCCGGGTACTCTGGTTTCCTCGCACATTGAGGACCACCCATAGGCCTCCGTCTGTGCTTGTTTGTAATCGTTGCAAACGAACGAACGCTCAACATGTCCAGTGTACAGGCACTTTTTGACAACCCCTCATATACACAGGCATTCGGCATTCAGCTTTCATTGGTATAACTCTATATAATTATTTGAACAAAGCTTCTAACTTTTCTGCAGGATATCGATAATTCTCAAATGATCATATGAACTTGCCACTGCAATATTGACGTTAGAGCCTTAAACATTATTTCATGTGTTATGATACGAGGATGTGTCGACCTATAGGAAAAGGAGCTGTAATTAGATATTATTTGCATAAATATGTTCTAACTATGTTATTTTAGTAAGATAACAATACTTCTCAAATGAACATGTGCACATTCCGCCAAAATATTTACATTAGCGTTAATAAAATGTGTTATGATAACGAGGTCGTCTCAGACCAAAGTTATAAGCCTTGTTTATATATATATATATAGCTATATATATACCGATCAAAGCTGAAACACGCCGAATGCCTATGAGTCGTAGACGTTCTTTGAGAACTCTGGCCAATTATGAACATGTTCACTACATGCATTGCATTTACTATTATAGAATACAATTTATATTTGCTTTCTGTTATTTCAACAACAGATTGCCTTTATATTATATGCCTAAAATCGGTTGAATGAATTGTCATAACATTGAAACATTCTGAATACATTGATATATTCTTTTTTTATTTTGTTGCGCCTTGAAGTTTATCTACACCGTCACAATGATGCAGAGCTCCAGATAAGGTGCGTATTGGCGAATTGTACGCACTTATTTTAGCAGAATACGCATTGATTATCAAAAGTGGGAGTACAAAATACTCACAGCAATGCGAAAATACGCATTGATTTTCGAACGGAGTAGTCAAAATGCTGTACTAAAATTGAAAATTTACTTAGATGAGCTGCATCTCAAATAAGTGAAATTTTAAATTTGTTTGATTTTTTATCATTTGTTCCCGATTTAATACGGAAGAAAAATCAATAATACATTTTAAAAGTAAAATACGCATTGAATTTGAAATCTGGGGGTATAATACTCTTCAGATACAAAACTTATCTGAGCTCTGAATGATGGTTAAATGTCTGTCTGATATCTGTGTAGATGACAAATCGTGTGTAAAAGCAACAGGGTCTTTGCACAGAGGTGGGGGAAGTGGGGTGGAGGACGCCTAGCCCCCTCAATAATTCTGTAATAAAGCACATATTCTCATCATCAAACTTACTTAGAATGCAGGAGATGGCGTTTCACGCCTCTTAGATTGCAACAATGTCCGGGAAAGCATGCCCCCGGACCCCCTAGCAACATCGGGCCCTAAAGACTGGGCCCTGAGAATGCAGGAAATGGCGTTTTACGCTTCTTAGACTTCAAAGATTTTCGGGGGAGCATGCCCCCTGACTCACATAGCAACATCGGGCTGTTTGACCCTGAAGACTGCCCCCCCCCCCAATAATTTTCCACCGCCTATGTTGCATACAGTGTATACCCTGGTCAGGCTGGATGTATACATGAAATGCATTTGGCACTTCCATTCCCAGCCAATTAGAAACTAAATGCATACCATACACAATTGTCTAACAGAACTCGACGGTCTAAAGTAATGGCAGGTGTTCCTCCTTATACGAATCACGATTTGCCTGATTTGGCCCTCGGGTACGTTTTTAGCTTTTGCTCTTTTGTTACCTGGGAGTAGAATCTGGATATACCCCTTATGTGAGCATCACGATTATTCGTAATCCTATTTTAGGGGAAGGGGCCAAGTAACTTGGTGTGGTATGGACCTGGCACCAGGTCAGGTTATTCTAATTTCATGGCTGAATTTATTTGTTCTCGATGTAAATATTCCGTTCTGATTTTGGGATTTTCCCCAAATGCAGCAGGTTAAAACGTGATCGAACCCGTTTGCCCGGCCTTACATGACATTAGCTGTTGATAGGCCGTTAAACACTAATAAACAAACGAACGAACAAAACCCTTATCCTTTTGTTGATTTTTTGTTAAAATCAGTCCTACTTTCCCTAAATGACTAACCTTTTCAACACTACTTACCTCTATTGATATGTTTGCACACTATATTGATCCAATCATCAGAAAATCATTTTCAGACTAGTCCATTTATGAAAAAGGTGTGTTTTTGTTCTCAAAAATATAAAAAATACTTGCAAAAAGGTGCAGATTCTGATGAGACGGCTCTACACGAATCGGCTCATCTGGATCTACATTTTTTTGCCAATACAGTGGAACCTCTCCAAACCAGACACCCTGGGAGGTACTCGGTGTTTGGAGATGTTCCACTGTAAATCAGACATGTGAGCACTCAATGACACATTCTAGTGTTTTGCAGTCATGAACATTCATTGTTACTGTATTGTAATCAGAGATACATAACAGCGGTACATGTCCACCCAGTAGCTACAAAATGTTCTTTATATCAGACATAATCTGAGACATTTTCTGGCAAAAGTAAACATTCAATCACCATTACCCCACGTAGTGATTGGTATTATTATGAATTTTATATCAGACGTAACTTTCCACACTGATATTAGGGGCGATAACCGTGTTTCGTTAAAATGTTAACTGACATTACTCTTTATTCTCTCTATTTTTTTTTTTTTCAGGTGACGCATTTAATTAGTATAAATAATAAAATAACAACATGCCTCATTTGCATATGAAAATAGCCTGATATCACCGCACGTTACTATCAGTAAAATACGTATGTATTACTAAATGATTATATCTGTATAGCGGGCACTCGTAATTTTTAGAACTGATGGAATAGTGACACAACTATACACTTATTTAATTCCTATAAAGAACATAGTGTGCCTATTGAGTGGGCTTGTACCTTTAAGGGGGGGGGGGCGGGGTGCGTACGCACCCGTCGCACCCCCTCTGCGTACGGGCCTGACAAACGAGACCGCCACAGAAAACACGTTAACCCTTCCAACACTACATACCTTTATAGCGATGTTTGCAAACTGTGTAGATCCAGATGAGCCGGCTCGTCACGAGCCGTTACACCAAGATTTGCAATTTTTGCAATTTATTTTCAAATTCTTTTTAGAAGATAAAAAACACACCCCCTTCTCATAAACGGAGTAGTCTGAACATTAAACACTCTTGTATGAGCATCTGTTTATAATGAAGTCGTTGGCTGATTTCATAAGAAACTCGACACAGCCTCGTTTCTTATGAAATCAGTAAAATTGTTTTAATAACTACGATATTAGGTCATCATTCATGTACGATCATCATCTATTTATTAAAGTCGTTGACTGACTTCATAATAAAGTTCGTGGATTATCTCCTCGTACATGTGGACGAACGGTGATGTAACCGTGGCAAATACTTTACCACACCTTCATACATTTTACAGGTATTACCTCACGCGATCTGCTCACAAACACAGGTGGAAGACTCGTACCTGTGACACAAATAAAACATATGGAACAAACATCCCATTACCCCACCCACCTGGTCTCGTACTGTACTGTTTACTATAAACAGTACAGTACGAGGCCAGGTGGGTGGGGTAATGGAACTTTTTTTGTGTCACAGGTCCGAGTCTTCCACATGTGACGAATAACAGTGACGAATACATATTTTGTAATAACCTGCATTCTTATAGCACACCACTCTCAGCGAGCTAATGAACTATTTGGACACCTGCCAGAGTATGCAACTCTAATCATCGATAGACAAAATGGGTCTTGTGATATGTGTGGCTGCGACTGGACAAATTGCGCATATGTGCTTTTTGTGGCCAGTGTAGATCCAGATCAGCATATGCATATAGTCTGATCAGGATCTGAACTTTTCGCCGTTCCATCAATGAAACACCCGTCATATCTAGATCGTTATACATTGAACTATGCCCCTTGAAAGCACTGGTGTTTGAACAAATGGTCAGAATGTTGGTGTCATACGGGCATTTGGGTAGAATTTGGGTATATTTGGGTGGATTTCGTTGGTTTTTGGGTAATGTATATAGTTTTGTGCAACTACTAATGCTCAATCATTACACACGATAGAAATCGTCAATTATCTACACATTCACCGTTCCGAACTTTCGGACCCATTTTATACTGCCAAAATACCCATACTTATACGAGTAATTCGCGGGAGCTGACGTAAATTGTATGTTGGTAAAAATGTACCCAAACCACCAGAGATACCGAAATAACCAAAATAAACACCGAAATATGAACCGTTCTTCAAGAACCTGTGCCTGAACGTGCACTTGGCGAGATTGGTGTATATACCCACAGAGCTCCAGATAAGTTGTGTACCTAAAGAGTATTTTACCGCCAGATTTCAAATTCAGTGCGTATTTTACTTTTACATATGTATTATTGATTGTCTTCCTTATTAAATAGGGTACAAAATATACAAATAAAAAATCACTTATTTGAGCTGCAAAAAGCTCAACCAAGTAAATTTTCAACTTTATTACAGCATTTTCACTACTAAATTTGAAAATCAATGCGTGTTTTCACATTGGTGTGAGTATTTTGCACCACCACTTTTGATAATCAATGCGTATTCTGCTAAAATAAATGCGTAAAATTCGTCAATACCCACCTTATCTGGAGCACTATACCCATAAGAACAATTGAATCGGACGGCGGAATATCTGTAACTTTAGTATACTTTGTATTCACGGTAAGTCACATAATCGACGTTGTGTTGTGTCTCCGTATAATATAGACATACGCATTTAATAAGTTTATTAAGTAGGAGGGCGTTGTTCGTTGTAACTCCGGGCTGCTAATCTGGTAACCCCGAGTATCACTGGAACAAACAGAGTTCCAAAATTGAGTTGAAAATTGCCGTACTCGAATAATTCGAGTGGGATCCATATACCGTGTGATGAATTACTAGTGTTCTAACTCGAGTTGGACCCGAGTTGAAACTCTGCTTGTTCCAAAAGTTTACTCGGGTTACTCCGGAGTTACAACGAAACACGTCCAGTGACTACGTGACATATCAGACAAGCACTTGCAGCCGGCAGCTGTACGGTTTTATAGACGCACGGCTGGTAATTTCATCGCTGCATTAAATGTTTTCGTCTGCTGTTTTTATTAACCGATCTATTTATAGCTATATATTGGTTATCCATGATTTGTGAAAAAGTTATTAACCACCCTTTTCTCCTATATTCGGTAATCTACAAAAGCGAAATTTGTTCTATCACTTCCAAATTACATCAACCGGATATTTTTTCATTTTTGGCCATTATCTCTGTTTAAAACATTAAATATAGCGAAATAACACAATTTGGCTATACATAAAATACGAATAGGAGCTTGCGTCTATTTTTAGATGGCACTGTAACCGGTAGCTCCGGTAGCTCCGCCCACTCGCGTGCTGCCACAGAATTCGGACAAACACACAGTGACTACAACTTTGTGTATTGCGGAGTGTAATCTGTAGATAAATAGAGCATACAGTACAGGTTTTACGCTGGAATATTTCGCAACATAATGGTGACAACAAAACATTGCTGCTATAGCGATTCACGAACTCTGAAACCCGGTGAAGACAAATACTTTATCGGATGGATTTGGGAACGGGTTTCCAAAACCTGCACAAAATCGAGAAAAATGTCAACGCTGGGTACAGAACTGTGGTCGAAATAATTTTACCATTGACAATGTTACCAGAGACACCTACATAATAAAAATTATGTTCGATGCACTTTGTGGGTGGACGAGGCCCGACAGCCGAATATTCCGACACCATAAAATGCGGAACACAGGTACATTAGGCCTATTAATTATTGATATACATGTACATGCACAGTAGGAGCTATACAACTTGTAATGACGAAAGTGTGTCCGGACAGTGCAAATGACCGGATTATAATATTGGTCTGAACTGGCCACTCAAGAGTCAGCCTGTGCATTTTGTTAAATAATAATCATGAATGTTGACCCTGATCATGAATATCGACTGTATTGCTGCACATGCTAGTTTAGCTAACACATGTCACAAAGGTCCGTATGTCCGTCTGTGTGTGGGGAGTTTATGTATCCGTTTTTCAGTTTTTCAACTTAAATCATTGTAAAATGGGCCATACTGTTTTACTGTTCATATGATCCAGTTCATATTATGCCATGCCCCTAGCCCTAAGGTCAGTCAGTCATAAGTGTGCATTCTGATCTGGGTCTATGTTGACAACAGTCCAGATCTTGCTGATGCACCAGATAATGAGCTCAGCATGATCAGTCGACTCATCTGGAGTATTGAAATGGTTCATAATGAAATTAATGGTATTTTTGTACATTTTCTATTTGCAGGTCACAACTAAAAGAAGACGACCAGCTCAGCGTCATGAATATCGATCAACAAAGCAAATCAAACTGGAAAGATCGGATGCAGCGCAGAGTCTACTGCTGTTGACGGATACAAATGAAAGTGATGTGGGTGTCGTGGGCTCCAGCGCACCAGAAGTTCCATCAACTTCAATTACCAAGACCATTCCAGACCAGCGACAGCTCTTTATAAGTGTTGGAACCACATGTAAACCTTATGTACGTGATCATGAATGTCAATCCACCAACAACTGAAGTAATTAAATTATGTATAGAAAATAAAATATTTGAAAACAGTGCCAAATTAAATGAAAGTGTTACACCTACTGCATTTCATGACACATTCAATGTTGACAGTGTCAAGGATGATGATAGAGCCTTTACATTTTATATTGGATTGACTTACATTCAATTTATGTGTCTGTCGGATTTTTTAGGGAAATGTACAGAAAAGATGAACTATTGGAATTCTAATGTGTCTGATGCCAATAAGACTCCGAGTAAAAGACGAGGGCGCAAAAGAACTATGTCACCAATGAACCAATTATTCATGACCTTAATACGTCTACGTCTCGGCTTATTGCACCAGGATTTAGCTTATAGATTCAAAACCAATACACGTCTGGTTTCCACCATCATCATCACATGGATCCAGTTACTGTACAAACAATTATATGCACTTCGCAAAGCCATGTTTGCTTCAAGAAGGCAATATAAGGTGTATAATAGATTGCACTGAAGTTCATGTCCAATCGCCTGGTAGCTTCGAAGCTCAAGGAACTCAGTACTCCTCCTACAAGGGATATACATCTTACAAATTTGTTGTATCTATTGCTCCAAATGGTGCTATTGTTTATGCATTTGAAGGAAGCATTAGTGACAAGGAAATTATAAAACAGTCTCATTTTTTAGATTTCCTTGAGCCAGGTGATGTCATTATGGCGGACCGAGGGTTTTTAATTGATGATCTCCTGAATGAGCGTCAAGTGAAAATGATTAGGCCACCATTTCTTTGTACGAGACACAGATTTACTCCACAAGAGGAAGCTGCGACAAAAGACATTGCTAAACATATAATTCATGTTGAGCGTTCCATTGAAAGAATGAAAAAGTTCAAAATCCCCCAAAGAACCATTCCACAATCCTTGCAGCCTGTATTCACTCAATGTGCATATAATTTGATGTATATTATGTATCTTTGAAATAAATATTATTGGTAAACATTAATCCATAAAATTGTGAGGATATGCTGCACATTTTCACTGGGTATGATCTATGTCTGTATAACTACAAGGAACAGTTGTATGGTGTACGAACTGGGTCAAAACTAAATGTACAGGTGCAGCTATAAAAATATACAGGTGAACCTGTAAATATACAGGTTTCCAAAAAATCCGGGTGCCACTTTTTTAAACCAAGTTCAAGGTCATTTCAAGGTTATTGAACTTTATACTTGACGGAAGTCGAAAACTGTCAATATATGAGCCAATAGGTCATGGTCCTTAACTTGGAAATTGGTGTAACTTGTTCAAAAATATTTCTGATGGATATATTAAAGAATTTACGTAAAATACACTAACATTCAGTATATAATTATCATATTTTCAAGATGGCCGCCAAAAATCGGGTATTTATGAGATTTCGGTTGACTTGCTACATATTTGTGTAATGCTAAGCGCCTTCACCTATATTCAAAGGTTAATTCTTTCAACTGGAATAATGTTGCAGTTAACATACTCCATTGTCAGAAAACTCAAAATGGCCGCCATGTAAATGGCAAATCCATAGTAATTTACTTTCATGAACATAGACAATTTTGACACCCACAAAAGTAGGGCAGACAAAGTCTGGACGTCTGTTCTCAACACAGACGACAGTCGCAGAATATACTACACTTACAGAGCTTCAGAATATTCATCTTGAAAATATGACCGCCAGATATGTGAGCTGAAAATCGAATCTTCCGAAAATGTTTAGTGTGTCTATTAGTCGATTCTTCTGTGTAATTTATACCAGTTTAGGGTCATATGTATACACGACATATTGGTGTATAATTCAGGGTACACGGTCTCCAATTATGCCAAAAAGGTCAATGACCTTGAATTGACCTTGAACGTGTCCGAGAAAAATGGCACCCGGATTTTTCGAAAAGCCAGACCCCAAATGTATAAAAAACCACCAAGAAACAAAAATTAACACGCGGTGCCGGAATTTCGACAATTCACCCCAAACTATTCGTTACAAAACGTGATATTTTGTATTCGTGATTTGATTGAACCGGACCAATGTTGGCTCACCAAGCTGACCAATCAATAGAACAGTTGCCGATCACGTGATCTTGATAAGCGCACATCAGCATCATTTGCAAGAAGATAAGACCATTAGATACATGTAATTTGTTTTGCAAAGTACATTTGAGTATAAATACCGCCGAGAATATACGCTACAAACTGTTAATTAACACTATACGAGTGGGGATTGTCCCTGGAAACGTAAACATTAATTCACCATATCACTACGTAGTGATTGGCATTAATATACATTTTATATCAGACGTAAATTTCCACACTTATATCAGGGGCGATAACCGCGTTTTCCTAAAATGTCAACGGACATTACTATTTATTTGTCCAATAACTGGAAATATATCTACAACAATGTATTTTTTAGAATTTCATATAGGTCCCACGGGACAGTGGGCAGGTATAGCTTTAAAAGGTGGTGGCCGATTTTCTATATACTTCACTACCGACCTGACAAGGTACACCAGTGTGTCTAGAAAAATAGGTTTATGAATATTTCTTGACTTTGGGAGGCTTGACTAGGTGTATTTCTTAGAGTATTTCATAATTCTACGAAATTGAATGTTAGCTCCAGTTGATTTTGACATCTTGTAAAATGGCGCATCTATGCTGTCTCGCTGGTACGGTTTCACGTCAGAATTTAAGGTAATTTTCGCGCATTTGTAGCGAAAATTGAGGTGGTTATGACCCCGCTTTGGAATCATTTTCAGGAAATGGTGTGGTGTTACAAGTGATAGAACAAGACATAACAAAGTCTCTGTGCCTCATGTGTTCATGAAAACAATTCCGACAAATTCAGTCGTGTTGACATTTCTGGCCAAAAATAGGTGGGTGCGGTAACTTTGTAAAAAAATAATCTGATGTGGTTACTGAATTTGTATTGTGGCGAGCGATTTGTACTTCATTTGCGAGTAGTGTTCAATATTTGTCGCAAGAGACTCCTTAGCTGATTGTGAGAGGCATTATTTTTCTAAGTCAACCGCCGCCCTCAGAAAAGCAGTCAATTTTGGCTATTTTCAACCGTCCCGTGATGCCTTACGGGAAAAGTCAGATTTTCAAAGGTGTCATATTTCACCTCTAACCAGTATTGTTTGGCAGAAGAACATGTCCCAAGATAACATCCAGCAGTTTTAGTTTACTGCACTCAAATATGCAGGGTTCAGCAGGGCTAGAGGTAAGCATGGTATTTTACAATCGATACAACGAAAGGAAACTTCGCGTTTCGCCATTTTGGGGGTGGGCGATATCCTCGCCCCATTTCGACAGCAGCTTTCATTTCGTACATTTTTCTTTGGTTGTGTTTTACGTAAAATTGATGAAATTAACAATATAGAGCGAAACAAGCAGTTTCGGTAAAACCTATTTTTTCCTTAAGGTCTCACGGGACAGTGGGCGGCTGGCTTTGAAAAGCTGGTGGACGATTTTCCATATACTTCACTACCGACCCTGCAAGCTACACCAGTGTGTCTTAGAAAAATAGGTTTATGAATATTTCTTGACTTTGGGAGGCTTGACTAGGTGTATTTTTTAGAGTATTTCATAATTCTACGAAACTGAATGTTAGCTCCGGTTGATTTTGACATCTTGTAAAATAACGCATTCTATGCTGTCTCGCCGGTACGGATTTGCATCAGAATTTAAGGTATTTTTTGGGTATCTGTAGGGAAATTTTGAGGTGGTTATGACCGAGCTTTGGAATCATTTTCAGGAAATGGTGTGGTGCTACAAGTGATAGAACAAGACATAGCAAAGTCTCTGTGCCTCATCATGCTCATGTTTTCATGAAAACAATTGTGACAAATTCAGTCGTGTTGAAATTTCTGGTCAAAATAGGTGGGTGGGGTAACTTTATAAACAATTAATTGAACACATCTGATGCGGTTGCTGCATTTTTTTTCTTGTGGCGCACGATTTGTACTTCATTTCCGAGTATTTTTCAATATTTGTCGCAAGAGCCTCCTTAACTGATTGTGAGAGGCGGTGATTTTTATAAGTCACCCGCCGCCCTTAGAAAAGCAGTACATTTTGGTTATTTTCAACCGTCCAGTGATGCCTTAAGGGAAAAGTCAGATTTTTCAAGGTGTCATATTTCACCTCTTATTAGTATTGTTTGACAGAAGAACATGTCCCAAGATAACATCCAGCAGTTTTAGTTTACTGCACTCAAATATGCAGGGTTCAGGGCTAGAGGTAAGCATGATATTTTGCAGTCGATACACCGAAAGGAAGCTTCACATTTCGCCATTTTGGGTGTGGGCGATATCCTCGCCCCATTTCGACAGCAGCTTTCATTTCGTACATTTTTCTTTGGTAACGTTTTACGTAAAATTGATGAAATTAGCAATATAGAGCGAAACAAGCATTTTCGGGGAAAAAATCATTTTTCCTTAAGGTCTCACGGGGCAGTGGGCGGCTAGCTTTAAAAAAGGGGGTGGACAATTTTCTATAATTATACTTCACTACCGACCCTGCAAGTTACACCAGTGTGTCTAGAAAAATAGAAAAATATGTTTAATTGAGCACATCTGATGGGTTACTGCATTTGTATTGTGGCGTGCGATTTGTACTTCATATGCGAGTATTTTTCAATATTTGTCACAAGAGCCTCCTTAACGGATTTTGAGAGGCGGTGATTTATATAAGTCGCCCGCCGCCCTTAGAAAAACAGTCAGTTTTTGCATTTTCAACCGTCCCGTGATGCCATAGCATAATTAATTTGAGGAATGTGATTACTATAAATTGGCTTTTGTAATTTTATCGTTAGCAGCGTAAACATACGGATACTCCAGTTGTTTGCAAACACTGGACACATTGAAAGTGGGAATACATGTACATGTAATTAATTTGCCAATGTTGTTGTTTTTTATACGACCGTTTTTTTTCAAAAAACGGTACGTATTATATTTTACCGCGCGGCGGGCGACGGATAGAAAAACTGCCTAGTTTGTGCACACAACTCCTCTGAAACCGTTCAGTCAATCGATCTGAAACTATACAGTTGTTTTCTACACATATTGAAGATGTGCACCTTGGTGTTTTTATACCGAAAACAATATTTTGTAACAAAAATATCACCTTTTTAACTTAGCCATTGTTTATACATTTGTATATACAATTCTATATAGGGTACATAATTTGTGTACACAACTCCTCTGAAACAGTTCCATCATTCGATCTGAAACTATACACACGTCTTCTACGCATATTGTGGATGTGCACCTTGGTGTTTTTATGCCGAATTATTTTTTTTAACAAAATTATCACCTGTTTAACTTAGCCTTTTGTTTCTAAATTGTTCTATCCAATTCTATATAAGTTCTAGTATACACATCTCTGCCTAAATTAGTATACCTGTTTATCACAACAAGAGGAAGAAATAATGCTATAGATTGTCGTTAATGTGTCTTGCCTTGGTGACAGCTTCACATTTCTGCATCTTCGCTGTCTGGCCCATCTTCGACGGGCGTATTTTGTGACTTACGGCACTCTTGTTTCAACTGTCTATCTTTCTGGATCTTTATGAAAACGCTTTGGAAAAATAAATTAAAATCTATTGCATTCCGACCAATTATAATAAAATGTATTAGTATACATTTCCTATAATAAATACATGTAAAAAAAACACCCCTTTGTCTATAGTGTGTAATAAGTAAAAATCAACATATTATACAATGTCTAGAGACTTTAAATTTCATTTTTCAAATAATTTTAATTATTTCTGCAACAATGTATTGTCAATAGTTTCATATAGCAACATTGTTTATAAGGAATACGATTAGCACAAATTGGTTTTGGTCATTTTATCGGTGAACACATGTTATAACAATGCTTATTTTCCAGTTACTTGAAAACACTGAAAATCAAAATTTGGGAATTCAATTAATACATGTAGTTAACTTGCCAATGGTATTGTTTTTGTTTTGTTTTTCATGTGTGCATACATGTACCTGTCTGGATAGCCATGGACACGTCATTTTAAAACAATGTTTCAAATTAAAAACATGATTATTTTTACGAATTTATGATCATAAATATTCTAAAACCATATAAGAATGAATTATCACCCCTTTTTGGATTTATAATTTTAGGGTTAGTGTTACGGGTTTGCCTTTCAACTCGTAAACCTTTTAAACCGTAATAGCTGGAGTCTTCATACTTGGTATGTAGATTCCTTATGGTGTGGAGATAAGTACACTTTTTTCAATTATTTTTTTATTTGACATCTGTGTCATGGATTATCTCCCCGTTTTGTACTTTTTCAATGTTTCCTCCATGAAATACCTCAGCATGCGTGATATGCTGGCCACAGCCATCTAGTTTTAGTTTTAACTCTTGTAAACAGTAGTTCTTGTGTGCGGTAGATTATTGTTGATGTTCAACTCATACCATGTATTTTATACACAGGAGATAGTGATCGTACTGGTGGTTCGACTCTGTGTTACAGACTGTTCAGATTGTCTTCGGCCCGGCTGTGTGCCCACAGCAGGTACGTGTTACTTACTGTCATATGGTTCTTACGTACTGTGACCCAGATCTCCATGTGCTGCGCGATTGTGGTCTACAATATTCAAATGATTCAAATAATATCCATATATCTCGTAAAATGTTAGCTTGTAACCGATCCCGGATTATTTGGATAGATAATCAAATTGCAATTTTTCCTCAGTAAAATGGTTTGCCAAATTATGTAATGGGTGAATAAATATCATGTTAAACTCCTTATTGCATTTTTAAATCATTTCAGTATATCATTTTTGTTTTAGGTAATGTTTGCATGTTTTTATTTTTATTTTGTTTGTACATCATACTAATTAAATACGCCTTTTAGTGAAGGTTTGAAGTGAATAAAAAACTATCTTTGTATTTTTATGTACTAAATTACGAAAAATTCACATTTGTGACTAGTCACGTTTACCAATTGAGGATATTACATCAATATTACTTTGCTTTTGGATGATTTCAGAAAATTGGCTTTACAAATAGACTTCCACTCAGTATGTATGCGCGGGAAGTATATTTGCAGCTGACTCTGAACAGAAATGTGCGACACAACGTATCCATTTTGTCTCACCTGTACAAACCGTAGCGTGTTTTAGCGAAACACCGTATCCTTCCTTTTTTACAATTTCTTACGGAAAATCTACACCATAACAGGCGGTACAAACCATAACGAGATAAATCAGAAATTGCGATAATAACACGTGCGTGTTAGCCAGAAGTTGGCACTTTCATCACACTCTCTCGATTCAAAATTCGTGTACAAAAAGGTGTCATATTTTCAATCGAATTATTCAGAAAATACGTTGTCATTAGTATTGTAAGCTTGATCATTTGACATCATATTCATTTATGCGTTTGGACATACTACATACGTTGCTGATAATGCCATGTAAGCTGTACAATATTTAATTAAACTGACACTTACCTGCTGTCGTCCCGCGATTCCATCTTGGCGACATGTATATACCCATTCTGCACACCGTATCACGGACACTCTCCACCATATCACAATACCAACAGTGATGTATCAAGTAGTATTAAAGGTATATGATGATGAAAAAACTGGTACAAACTTTTTGAGTTAAAAAAATGAAAATGGCTAAGTGTTTTCGCAAAAAAATGAAGGTAAAACAGATCAAGGTCATGTTACTGATTGCATAAGTGTGTTTCAAATGCAAAGGTGCAATTGATATTACATGTTTTTCATATGAAGCGGAAACCCACATATTGGATATCTCAGACATCAGAGACGCGAAAATTATTGGGGTGGTGGTGGGGGCTGGGGGGAATATTGAGGGTCCAAAGGGCCCGATGTTGCTAGGGGGTCCGGGGGTCATGCTCCCCCGTGCAATCTTTTAAACCGTAATAGCTGGAGGCTTGACACTTGGTATGTAGATTCCTTATGGTGTGGAGATAAGTACACTTTGTTCAATGATTTTTTATTTGACATCCTTGTCATGGATTATCTCCCCGTTTTGTACTTTGTCAATGTTGCCTCCATGAAATAACTCAGCATGCGTGATATGCTGGCCGCAGGCATATAGGATTTGTTTTAACTCTGTAAACAGTAAGTATTGTGTGCGGTAGGTTATTTTTGATGTTCCACTCATGCCATGTCTTTTTTACACAGGCGATAGTGATCGTACGGGTGGTTCGACTCTGGGTTACAGACAGTACAGATATTGTCTTCGGCCCGGCTTTGTGCCCACAGCAGGTAATTGTTACTTACTGTCCTATGATTCTTACGTACTGTGACCCAGATCTCCCTGTGCATCCGCACAGTCAGATCAGGGTCTACACTGTTTGAGAACTGGTATTTTCCCCAGTTTTGAAAATTAAAATATAACTTGTGCTGCGTGATCGTGGTCTACAATATTCAAATGATTCAAATAATCTCCATATATCTCGTAAAATGTTAGCTTGTAACCGATCCCGGATTATTTGGATAGATAATAAAATTGCTATTTTTCCTCAGTGAAATGTTTTGCCAAATTATGTAATGGGTGAATAATTATCATGTTAAACTCCTTATTGCATTTTAAATCATTTTTGTTTTAGGTAATGTTTGCAGGTAAACGATAAGCATGCTGTTCTGAGTCTTGAAGTCAAATTCTGCTATATGAATTGCACAATAGTGATTGCCAGCGGTTCGCGACTCTATCAATTTGACATCGATTGGGTTTCCTTTCTATACATAGTAAAACGAACAAACAATCCGTATATGGAAAATGTTAGATCAAAATACCGTCCTTTTCATACATACTAAAATATCACTCTTCGCAACAAATTTGTATGTTTTGTCCCGTTACGTTTTTTATTGCATTGGGCATGGGGATTTAGCTGTCTATGGAGCTTCGCTCATCAGGGGTTATTGTTTCAATATTTAGCTATGTCATTTGTCTGTTCATCCAGGTTTCATATATCATTAACTTATACTATTGTTAAAGATGGGGTCCCATACATCCGGATGTGTTGTGTAAGCCTATATATATGTCTTTATATCTATTAACAAGCACTGCCCTGTGCAATTCGATAATCGTCAGTAAATGTAAATGCTTTTATTTAACGACGGCACTATTTAAACTTTTATATTTGTGTTATATTTGGATCTGGTTTTAGGCACCATGGTCTATACAACATGTACTTAAACAGAAACTAGACAGTGGTCAGTTGCCGTGCAGTTTATAATTATATTTCACACGTCATCCGCCCTGTTCAATATTTTATGATACGTATTGAATTGCTTACGCATGTATACACTGATCCTGATGCATAGGCAGGTCTGGGACTGCGCTCTTCGCAAATATCATAATGTCCCTTTTCCCATGGACTATGCAACATGTCCTTATAAATAAACTGGACGGTGGTCAGTTGCCATGCATTTCATATATTTCACACGTCGTCCGCCCTATTTCATGATACGTATGAATTGCTTACCCATGTTTTCCCTGACCTGATGCGTAGGCTGATCTGGGACTGGGCTATCATAATTTCCATGAACATGTGTTTTTACCTAATTTGACGGCATCTACCTTTAATTTATGAATGTATGACAAAACCCCATTAGACATAACCTCCTTCGTGTGAAACAAACAACTATTCATATATTGGCTAATGACAACATTCAAGTCTGTCAAGAAAAGAATAGTACAGGGCATATACTAATACCAGATTGTGTACCTTCGGGCATCTGGGTAATTTCATGAAATATGTTTACAACTTTACAATATTGTTCGTATATGACGTCAGAAGTTGACACAAATTTCAGAGTACATGCGGAATTCCATTGCGCATGTACTCTAAAATGTGTGTCAACTTCAGATGCTATCTACGGAAATTATCACATCTTCTGTAAATACATTTCATAAAATCACGCAGATGCTCGAAGGTACTAACTAAATCACATGGCGTGTCTCAAATGATAAGTAAACCGGCATTGAATATGATACTTTTAGTTGACACATTGCTTTTTAACTTCACATATATTGCTTTTATTTATGACATTACATATTCACGTTTATTATATGAGGAATCAATAAATAATGAAACAAATTGCGCCAACAAATTGACCACTTTCACGATATTTACCATTTTATATATGACCACCAGTCGTAAAATGAGACACGTCATATATTCTTTTTACCTTCGTGCATCTGCGTAATTTTACAATATCGTCCGTACATGATGTCAAAAGTTGACACAAATTTCACATTACATGCGCAATATAATTCCGCATATACTGACATTTTTTGTCAATTTTGGAGTTTATGAGAAATATTGTGAATTTTATAAACGTATTTCCTGAAATTACACAGATATTTGAAGGTACAAAATCACATGGCGTATCTCAAAGGTCTATGACTGAATGGCGAATTGGGTAGGCTCTGATCTGATACCGTGATGCTATACACATGGGACTACACTGTTTGCATTAGCAACGAATAGCTAGGCGATATAAAACTCCATTTCGCCAGACCGATCGACAGTCTCCATTTCGTCATAGCGCAACTATATATTCCTCCTTATATTTAAGACTGCAAATAATTTAATTCATTAGCAAAGTATATACTATAAAAAAAACTCCATTTTGCCAAAACACAACTGTATAATAGATATAATAAGAAAACTAATATTTTCATGCATTAATTAGCAAATAATAGGCGATATAAAACTCCATTTCGCCCGACAATCTCCATTTCGCCGGACATGTCATGAGCACGGTCATTTATAAAATTTGATATAAAATCAAATTATGTAAGAAAATACCCAATGTTTTCAATTATTAATTATACATATACAACTGTATAATAGATATAATAAGCAAACACTTAATTTCATGCATTAATTAGCAAGTTATAGGCGATATCAAACTCCATTTCGCCCGACAATCTCCATTCGCCCGACATATTCTGAGCACCGTCATTAATAATTTTGATATAAAATCAAATTATGTAAGAACATACACATTTATTTTTCAACTATATATTATTTTTCAGTATTATAAACATGTTTATTACAAATTTATTGTATTTTACTATTTAACCCTTAGACCGCTACACACAACAATTGTCGTCTGCCGTTGCTTTTATATCTTGCCTTTTTTCTCAATAAAAATATGGTTACAACATGCTTCGACAGCACTTCAGAATCATTTCCATCCATTGGAAATGATTGTCGAAGCATGTTGTAAATTATTCTAAAGTGCTGACAAAACATGTTTTTGATGATAAAAATGGAAAACATAAAATAAACAGCAGACGACAAAATAGTTGTGACTTCATGACTGTCTTGATATTAAAGTGGCATTTTCCTGTGGAATTTTCTAAAACAGTGATAAAATATCAAATTTACATATTTTTAAATTAAATTAACTTCTGGGTTATTTCAGTATGCATGTAAATAGTTGTTGTGAAATATTTTAAGATTTTATTGTTCATAGAAATAATAAAAAACAAAATTATTGACAAAATTCGTGAATAATTATTTTTTGGGCAAAACATTGTATTGAAATTAATTTGGGTCGGTGATGTTCTGGACTAACGACAACAAATTAAGATAGCGGTGTAAGTGTTAAATGAATTTCGATAGCGACTATAATATATCTTGAGGTAAAGTATGACAAAATAAACTTTGTTTCATGAATAATTATTTATTTTAGTATATAATTTGAATATGTTTAGTTCTTCACTTAGACAGATAGAAGGCAATATGTTGATAATATCTCAATAAATGCTGTTTCTACGGGGCGCCAAGTGGGACATGGCTCAATTTTGTGCCACAAAATTCATTTTTGTGCCACAAAATTCAATTCTGTGTCACAAAATTCACTTTTGTGCCACAAAATTCAATTCTGTGTCACAAAATTCAATTCTGTCAATTCTGTGTAACAAAATTCAATTCTGTGTCACAAAATTCAATTCTGCACACGCATGTAAGAAGGACTACCATTGGTCAGAAACTGCACTGGAGAAATGGGTCACGGTCGCCGATCTACACATTCAATGTCGATGATTCATTTCTCATTCTGCCGATGATTCATTTCTCATTCTGCCATTTTGCTTCAACTGTCTCCAAACAGTCAAACGTTGACAAACCCATCCGTATTTAAACTCATTTGCGTTATAATTGTACACATAATTCATTTACATGTAGATCTGTGTTCTGACTGCTGTCTGTGTTTATGAACAGAATGTATGTATTGGGCCATTTGTAGTATTTGTGTAGATACCATGGATACTAAGATGGTGTATACTGTAAATAATGCATGTAGACACATAGTTGCGAACACGTACCTTCGCAACTAGTAGACACAGATCCAATACCATTTGTTTCACAAGGTTAGATCTACTGTTAGAATACGACGTCATCTAATGTCATTTTCGAGCATAAAACGTTACCTGATAAATAGAATACCAGACTAGTGTATTTTAATATCAAGTTTATCAGGCTCGGCTCGGAAACGGTAGGAATTCCTCGGCAAGCCTCGGAATTCCTACGCGTTTCCTAGCCTTGCCTGATAAACTTGACATCAAAATACACTAGCCTGCTATTCTCTATATATGGGCATGCTCTCAGGTCTAGCTATGTCCCGGCTACTTTATGTTTGACCCTGTTTACAAAATTGAGGGAAAATTCTGAATATTTTTCTTATTTCTCCTTCAAAGTATATATGCTTATATGGTGTGACCACTCATTTGTAATCATAATATTGAAATATTTAAACCTGCAAGTGTACTCCACCATCTAGTAAAATGGACTAAGACCGATCTCAACCAATCAACGTAGAGATGACATAGACTATTCTACGCAAACTAATTTTTGTGGACAAAAATGAATTCTGTCCCACAAAACTGAATTTTCTTCACAAAACTCAATTCTGTCTTACAAAATTGTATCCTTTATAACAAAAATGAATTTTGTATACGAAACGTATGCAGAATTGAATTTTGTAAATTTTGTGACACAGAATTGAATTTTGTGACACAGAATTGAATTTTGTGATTTTTAGTGCTACAAAACTCAATTTTCATCTTTCGACGTCATTTACAGAAAACATAACAGTTTATGTAAATATAATTCATGAACAATCGCACATGTTTATTATGTACAAAATCACACGGCGCGTGTCATCTGTGACTGGAGAAATGGGCTTTATGGGATTTGTGACCAGTGTAACTCCTGATCACACTCTTGACCAGACTGCGGGTGACAGACTGATCTTGATCAACCAACACTGGTCGCAAAACCCATGAGACCCATTTCTCCAGTTGCAGCCATATGTCATTTACATTGCATGATGCGAACATTTATATATTGTATATCTGAGACACAGTCCCTTTAGTACAAATTCAAATGACATTATTCAGTATATAGTTCACATATTTAATTTTTAATTAATTAATTTTGAACTAACGTAGCGAGCGAAGAAATTAATTTATTAAAAATGCAATATGTGTATTATAACTTATTGGTTGCCCCGCCCCGTCGCGGGCACCTGTCTATTAGAATGGAGCACTGCCCATAAACTTGTTCTGAGTACATAGCTCTAATTACATTTCATTACATTGCACTAATTGATTTTTGAAAGTTTTCCAATGACTTATCTCCCCTTGGCGGCCCTTTTTATTTTTCGCACTCTGTATCCTTGTCCACGCAATAACTTAAGTCTACTTCACCGATCATAACCAAATTTGGGGGCCAAGTGATTTTGGTGTGGCGAGGACCTGGCATCAGATCAGGATCATTCTGAGTCCATTGCTTAATATATAGTTATTTTATTGTAAACATTCAGATTTTGGGATTTTGGGATTTTCTCCCCCATTTGTACATGTACTTGAACATGTACTTGTACAGGTAATATATGGGATTTATTACTAAACCCATTGACCCGGCCTTAAATGACCTTAGCTGTTGATAGGCTGTTAAACCCCAACAAGTGGGTGGTGGTCGGGATTAAAGGTTTCGTCCAGTCAGCGTTTTTAGGTCCCTAAATCGAAAGAATATGCTAAATAAAAACATTCCCGATATTTTTTACCGAAATGGGATGGCGCGTTTACGTGTTAGACGCATATTTACCTGTCCGATTCGCCTACCTGTAAGGAATGTTACGGACGGACTTCCGGAAACACCCGAAGGCGACTGGACCGTGTGACGTCACAGCAGGGACCCACTCTCGTTTTCACAATGGCGGACATGCAGAAACTCCCATCAGAGGATGATATTTCCACAGATTTGGAGTCGTCCGACGAAATATGTTCGTCTCTAGGATCACACGGGCATGCAGCAACCTAACCCTATCAATTTGAGCCACGGGTAGTTCTCGACTACAGCCAGTATTCGTCATCCGAAGACGAAGAATCCGACTCGTTGGAAACCCCACAGCCACGAGTGGAGAACATAGAGTGGTAGGCTATTTATATTTCACGTTAATTTTCCCTACCCCCCCTCAATTTTTTCTCTTCCCGGACACCTCCCCCCTCAATTTTTTCTTCCGGACATCCACACCCCCCCCCACCTCAATTTTTTTCCCGGAAACCCCCCTTCAATTTTGGGGGGTACTTATATAAACTGGAATAGCCCATTTTCCCAGCGTGTCGTCAATGAGTGGAATTCTCTTCCTAGAAACTGTGTTGAAAGCGAAAGTGTGAATAGTTTTAAATCAAACCTAAATACAGCCACAAGTTTACACTTTAATCAAGTTATTTTCGCTCTCCTCATGCAGACAAGAGCTCCGCGGAGCAAAATGTCCCGCCTGGCGCAGTTTGATAGTATATAAGGAGCTTGTAATAACCTTGGGGTTAGTGAGCACCATGGGCTTTCTGTAGAATGATGCGGGATGTTGTTACAAATGCATGTATGGAATATTAAAGCATAAACTGAGCGTTAACTTTTCCAAACACGGAAATTTCTAAGTCAGTGACCTTGACCTTTGGGGTTAGCGGGCACCATGGGCTTTCTATATAATGATGCGGGATGTTGTTACAAATGCATGTATGGAATATTAAAGCATTCCATTAAGGGAAACAGAAGTTACAATGAATTAACCTGAGCGTTAAGTTTTAGAAACAGAGCTAAACGCAAAAACTTAACGTTGAATGCATGTGAAAAGTAGGTCAATGAACCATGAAAAATAGGTGAAGGTCACATGGGCTCCCTCTGTGTGAGATGGTTACACCACAGTGTTGATGTATACCAAGTATGGAGGTCGTAGGAGTTATAATTTTCTGGAAACTGAGCTAAACGCAAAAACTTAACGTGAAATGTTGACGCCGCCGCCGCCGCCGCCGCCGCCGCCGCCGCCGCCGCCGCCGCCGCCGACGCCGCCGATGACGCCGACGGAAAAGCTATGCATATGTCCCGCTTCTGCTAAAGCAGGCGGGACAAAAACTAACTGCTACGATTAGATGCTATGATGGGCCATTACAAGTTTATGCTTACAGTAAGGCCTCGACATCAGGCCAGGTAAATAAGATGGTAATGTTGATTTGAGTGGGTGGAGTAATATTCAATATTACCCGAGCGTTTATCGCGATATAAATGCGGTTATTATGGCATTTTTTTTACCGTCTTTAAACTTTCAACAACATAAACAACATGAGAATAACGTACCAATGTATTCTGACGCCGGGAACGGACGCAAAAATCAAAAAAGCGTAAACAATATTTTCAATCCCGTCCGCTAGCTGTACAGTGATGGAGGCCAGGTCCCTGCTGTGACGTCACGCGACCGAACGCGACCGAGATTTTACGGAAATTCACGACTCGCGAAAATTTAGCCAAGCACCTCAGGTACGCTGAGGTAAATACCTGTATAAAACATAAACGCGGGATCACATTTCGGTAACAAATATCGGGAATGTTTTTATTTAGCATATTCTTTCGATTTAGGGACCTAAAAACGCTGACTGGACGAAACCTTTAATGGTAGGGGTCCCTCCTATAGAAAGCACTATTTGTCTGGTTTGGCCCTCCGGTACATTTTTATCTTTGGCTCTATTGATACCTAGCTGAGATTTGAATTGGGTTGTTGCCCATTATAAAAGTAGTAAGATTATTACTGGTCCTACTGCTTTTGGGAGGGGCCAAGTGATTCTGGTGTGGCGAGGACCTGGCACCAGATCAGGTTTATTCTGCTTTCAGGTAATGTATGTGATTTAGTACTAAACCCATTGACCCGGACTTAAATGACCTTAGCTGTTGATAGGCCGTTAAACCCCAACAAACAAACAAACCCCAACAAACAAACAAAATAAAAATGATTATATCTGTATAGCGGACACTCGTAATTTTTAGAACTGGTGGAATAGTGACACAATTATAATTCCTATAAAGAACATTTTGTATACACTGCGTTGGCATGTATCTTTAATGAATGCATCAACCAAATCGATATGACACCACGGACACAAATGACAGCACATTGATTAAAATGACATAATATACACACAACAATACTTAAACTAGCACGCATATTATGTTGATAGTAAAATGACATAACCAAAAACATCTTATCACCAGAATATATTGCTAATATTGTATTGCAAAATATAACTAATGGATGTTAGATACTTAATTCTAACAAAATGTGGTATATTCAGCCGGATTACATGCTTTTCACCATATGTCACATGTTTATGCCCCACGACTATATTTGAGGGGGCATTTTGTGTTACCCTTGTCTGTCCGTCCGTCACCAACCTTGTATGTCGTAAAACTTTTAAACCGTAATAGGTACAGCCCTGAAACTTGGTATATAGCTTCCTTCAGATGAGTAGATGCACACAGTTTATTTAAAATGTTAATTCGGTCCTCGGGTCAAGGATTACATTGTATCTCCCCCCCTTTTCGACTTAGAATTTGGCAATTTTTGCCTTGTAAGTCGTAAAACGTTTAAACCATACTAGCTACAGAAGTGAAACTTGGTGTGTAGCTTCCTTATGATGAGTAGATGTGTAAATTTTATTTCGATTTTTGATTCGACCTCGCGTCATGGATTATCTCCCCCTTTTCGACTTATAATTTTCCAATTTTGCCTTGTAAGTCATAAAATATGTAAACCCTAATAGCTACACACCTGACTCTTGATATGTAGCTTCCTTACGATGAGTAGATGCGCAAAGCTTATTTCAATTGTTTATTCGACCCCCAGGCTCATAGATTATTTCCTCCTTTTTTACTTAGGATTTTCTAATTTTGACTTGTAAGTCTGTATGTAGCTTTTAATTTAATATGGCTGGCCTTTATTCACAGGTTTGACTGTACATGGATAACCGGCTAGATACATGTATACTGATATGGTAAAATAATCATGCATGATTTCTTGTCAATATGGAAGGTTCTGGTAACTACATGCTTATCAAGATCCTTGTACATGTATAAACTAGTTGTATGTATGTTACTTAAGAAAGTGTTTCAGAATTTATATATCAACATTTTTCATTCAACATTATGCCTTTTCCGAATATTTATTCTGTTGATCATGCCATCTATGATTTCAACCGTCGCACCCACATAATAAGACTTACTAGATGACCATTATGTCATTTTAAGGTTTTCTTTCACCAATGCGTTTGTCTAAATACAAGATCGAGCCCGTTGAACCTACCTAAATGACCTTTGAACCTGCCTAAAATGATGACCTTAATGACTTATATAGTGTTTGGATATTAAACACAAATAAATCATATCAAATATGTCCTTCTGCTACAAACAGTGGCACGTGTTATGACAATTATGAGTTAACAAGGCATAAACTTCTGCATGACTCACTTAGTAACATCAGGAATCCAAAATCCTTGACTATGATGAATGTTGTTATGTATGGTTTAAAGGTACATGCCCACGCAGTAAGCACAACATGTTCTTTAATCTTTATAGGAATTAAATATTTGTATAATTGTGTCACTATTCCACCTGTTCTAAAAATTACACATGCCCGGAAAACAGATATAATAGTTTAAATAATATTTTACTGATAGTGACGCGTGTTGGTATCAGGCTATTTTCATATGCAAATGAGGCATGCTATTTTTTACTTATTTATACTAATGAAATGAGTCACCTGAAAAAATAATAATAGTATAATGTATAATAATGCCAATAAATACGTGGGGTAATGGTGAATGAATGTTTATTTTGCCAGAAAATGTCATACGTACAGAATATACAAAAGTATCTGTATCACTATATTATAACCTACTGCGTGGGCATGTACCTTTAAAGTTGTGATAAGACTCGACTCCAGCTGAAATCTTATACAACACATATTTCTAAATTCAAGAAATCTTGTACAACAGCACATAATTGTCTGAATATAAGTTTCGTTGTATTGTCTAATATTAACCCTTAGACTGCTACACACAACAATTGTCGTCTGCTGTTGCTTTTATATCTTGCCTTATTTCTCAATGAAAACATGGTTTGACAGCACTTTAGAATAATTTCCAATGGAAATGATTCTGAAGTGCTGTTAAACCATGTTGTAAATTATTCTAAAGTGCTGTCAAAGCATGTTTTTGATGATTTAAATGGAAAATAGAAAATAAACAGCAGACGACAAAAAATTAAGATAGTGGTGTAAGGGTTAACCATTTTATTGTATTTTTTTTAAATATTTATATATATATTCGCAAATGTTTATCAATAAACGACTTCAGTATGGCTTATAGCTTCAGTATGGCTTATAACTACTATATACTTACTATGTATCACATTACTTTGGCCATCTATTTTTAGACATATTTCTGGACAATCACCTGGGGTTATGTAGATAATCATAATGAAATATTGATGACAATTCGACTGATAGAAATTACTGGAGATGTAGATTCAGATAAGCCGGCTCATAACGAGCTATCTCGTCAGGATCTGCATATTTTTTCCTTACTGGTACATGTATATCGAAAATGCAGAATTGTCTACCCTGTTTATCACAGTTTCTGGAAGTATGTACTTGAATATAACGCATATTTTTGGAAAGTTCTTAAAATGGTGCGATTAACATATGAGACACGCCATGTGATTTTGTACCTAAGAACATGTGCGATTTTTCATGAAAAATATTTACAACATTTATGATATTTTCCGTATTTTAGACTTCAAAAGTTGACAAAATGTTCATAGCAAATGTGCAATCGCATGCCATGACAATTACTTCATCTTTCGACGTCATTTACAGAAAATATCACAGTTTATTTAAATATATTTTATGAACAATCGCACATGTTCTTATGTACAAAATCACACAGCGTGTCTCGTATGTGTCTGTGACTGGAGAAATGGGGCTTATGGGATTTGTGTAACTCCTGATCACACTCTTGTAACCTGATAACGATCTATATTGATTGTTTGAAACTTGCCGGGTGTTTCATTGATGGAATGGTGATCAGTTCAGATCTTGACCAGACTGCGGGTGACGGGCTGATCTTGGTCGACACTAGTCTTAAAACCCATAAGCCCCATTTCTCCAGTTACAGCCACATGCCATTTACATTGCATGATGCGAACATTTATATATTGTATATCTGAGGCACAGTCCATCCCTTTACTACAAATTAAAATGACAATGTTCACTATGAACTTGATGATTTATTATGAAATAATAGGGAAAGTGTGAAACAAAAAATGTATATATATGTTTATATTATGCCCCACCACGATAGTGGAGGGGGCATTTAGTGTTACCCTTGTCCGTCCGCCCCGTCCGTCCGTCAAACCATACTAGTTACAGACATGAAACTTGGTATGTAGCTTCCTTGTGATGAGTAGATGCGCAAAGTTTATTTTAATTTTGTTTTGACCCCCACCCCCGGGGTCATGGATTATCTCCCTCATTTTAACTTATAATTTGGCAATTTTACCTTGTAGGTCGTCAATATTTTAAAAACCGTACTAGCTACACACCTGAAACTTGATATGTAGCTTTCTTATCATGAGTAGATGCGTAACATTTCTTAGACTCCGGGGTCATGGATTATCTCCTCCCTTTTTTTCGACTTTAAATTTTCCAATTTTGGTTTGTAAGTCGTAACACCATTAAACCGTAATAGCTACAGACCTGAAACTTGGTATGTTATTTCCTCATGATGGGTAGATGCGGAAAGTTTATTACACGTTTTGATTCGACCCCCCGGGTCATGGATTATCTCCCCCTTTTGGACTTGGAATTTTGGCTCGTTTACTATCAAATCTTTATGTGGGGCATCCGTGTTTTAGTTTTATTTTCATTAAAACTTAATTTTATAGGCCGATGTCTGTAAATTATTCGTCTATATCATGTGATCTAAGATATTGTATTCCTCAACTTAGTCACAATGTCTCAAGCAATGTACATTGTGGATTATACTCCTGCCGTTGCCTAACCCGAGGTGTAACGCAAGGCGACTTATACTGTACTTGAACATGTACAGGTAATACATAGGATTTAGTACTATACACATTGACCCGGCCTTAAATGATCTTAGCTGTTGATAGGCCGTTAAACCCCACCAAACGAACAAAACCTGCGTTACAGCCAGAAAATTCGGGTTAGCCATAATCATTTCCTTGTATATAATTATGTTCGTGTTTAAATTTCTGACATTCTTTTGAATATTTTTGGCATGTCAAACCTACGGAAGCATGGAGGGGACTTGTGTTTTTAGCTCACCTGAGCGAAGCTCATGTGAGCTATTGTTACCGCAATATGTCCGTCGTCCGGCGCCCGTCGTCCGTCGTCCGTCCGTGAACATTTTCAAACGTCTTCTCCTCGGTAACCATTGGGCTTATGGTCATAGTCCTTAGGCATGTTACAGAGTGGCCTGCGGTTCTCTTACCAGGCGAATTGCAATTCCTGGAGCGCAGGATTGCAATTCGCGTTCCCATTAATTGCAATTGGACCGCAATCGGACCGCAATCGGACCGCAATCGGACTGCAATCATGTGACCGCGGTCCAAAGAGTTGGTTGCGGAATTGCAATACTTATAGCGCAGTTCGCGCTGCGCTCCGCTTTTAATTGCAATTTACGCTCTTTTGTTTCTGTAAACTGCGAAAGAATGACCGCTTTACGCTGCGCTCTGCGGTAAAAACAAGGACCGCTCTGCTTAACCAATGCGGCAATACAATCGAAATAGTTGACAAACGTATCCGTGTTCCAATCCAAAATTTATCCCATCTATCTAATTCAAAGTGACTACCCTAGAAAGTCAGCGGTATTTGTGATCTGTTTTTTTGGTGCGCAATATAAATCGGCGGGTTATTGCCAGACAAACAGTGAAACATTGACCTTGACAATTTCTTGGACAAAACTAAAATGTCGTCACTCACTCACTGCCGTTCCGAATATCAAGAACACATTAATAGACACCACCATGCTGACAATATATTTATTTTCATATAAAATCAAATGATAATGTGTGGTCTACGGTATAATATAGCAAAACAAAGCATCAATTTTGCGTTTTGTTTACTTTTTCGTCAGGTATCAAATTACGTTTTCCTATTATGTTGACATTATTTCGACGCGATGCCTATAGTCGACATGACAATTTCTGAGATCAATACAACTTTTCATAATGTCTTTCAATTTCAAGCTGCAAGGAGACTGTGAATTGCATATTAACCATAATAACATGGTGAACATATTGATAATAATTTTAAAAGAAAAGCATATTTTAATTTTCGAAACCTGATCATAAAAATTAAAAATTAAAATATTATTATTTGGAATTAGATTTATATTACTGCAAACGTTCTGTTCTAGCTGTTGATTTCTATTGGCCCGATTCAAATTTTGTGAAGATAATATTTATTCCGGTGATAGCCATTTATTTAAAATAAAACGGTTTACTTGTGTCACAGAGTGAGAAAGATAAATAACGGCCCGGAATCGAACCAGGGACCTCATGTTTACCGTACCATGCCCATGACTCTACCGAGCAAGCTAACAAGGCACAGATCATACACACTTCATCCCCATGGTCAGTTGCGTACTGTGACATTCTTCTCCGCCAAATTGAAATTCGTCCTCGAATTCTATGTTTAATTTTTGTCTCCGAATTCCATATGTTTGGGTACAATTTGGGAGTATTTATCAGTCGCGGTCCTTTGTTGGGCAACAGAATACTCAATTATCGTCCGTACCCAGAGTTCCGGTGCTCCATAGGTTTTTCCTGCAGAGTATCGAATCGGATCTCATTCGCGCTTTAGCTGTTAATTGTGACATATTTTTCTGTACTTATTACACAGAAATGAATAAGTATAATACTGACATTTCTTTCAAATTGAAAAAATACAGAAAATATGTCGCAATTAACAGTTGAAGTGCAAATCAGATGTGATTTGGTACTTTGCAGGGGAAACCTACGGAGAGCACCATTATAAACTCTCGGTACGGATGAATGCGGGAGTATTCTGCAGAGTTACTTCCGCAACTACGTTGGGCGCTAAATGTCACAGGGTGAGAAAGATGTGCACCAGCCCGGAATCGAACCGGGGATCTCTGGTTTACCACACCATCGCTCTACCTGCTGAGCAAACCGGGCACAAATACACACTTATTCACCATAGTGATCACTTCATTCAACCAAAAATTCACAAGCTAGAAGTTATGCCAAATTATTACAGTCAACGTCACAGATTATGCTCTTGGCGACATTAGCGGACACAAATTTGTCCATCAATTTGATCAAATAAACAACGGAATCTGACAGATAACTCTACGACGGCGCATGGAAACATCATTATTCTGGTACTTGGAATCAAAATGGTGGATATTAAGATCAATATGTGAGGCGCTGACGGAACCTTTAACATTTTTTATCACGATAGCAGCTACAGGGATTGTTGGACGCATTTATTTAGAGAAACAAGAGATTACAATGGATTGGATAATATACTAAGTGACATTTTGTTCTAACGTACACCAACATAGAGGATTAAATTTGCGACAATGTTGGATTCTGGATTTTGTGGACAGGTGACAGAAATCGGAGCTGGATAAGAACCGACAGACGTGATTCTGAATATGCGTGCTTTGTCTGTGGTTTTTCTTCCAGATCATGTCATGCATGTTTTAATTTCACGTCATGTCAAAGCAGCACTATTGAATATAATGAATAACTTTAATATTCTACACCAGAATTAAAGTTCATTCATCATCTGATGTGTAACTGATGAATTAAGGTAAGTTACTTGTATATGACAACTTTTGCCTCACCACGATAGTGGAGGGGGCATTTAATGTTACCCTTGACCTTGTCCGTTCTTCCGTCCGTCACCAACCTAGTAACTCGAAAAACTTTTAAACCGTAATAGCTACATACCTGAAACTTGGTACATGTATGTTTGATTCGACCCCATGGTCATGGATTATCTCCCCCTTTTCAAGTTAGAATTTTCCAATTTTGTCTTGTAGCTCGTAAAACTTTTAAACCCTAATAGCTACACACCTGAAACTTGGTATGTCCTTATGATGAGTAGATTTGCAAAGTTTATTTTCATTCGACGAGTCATGGATTATCTCCCTCTTTTTGAATTAGAATTTGAAAATTTTGCCTTGTAACTCGTAAAACTTTTGTAATAGCTACAGCACTGAAATTTGTTATGTAGCTTCCTTATGATGAGTAGATGCGGAAAGTTTATTTTGATTTTTGATTCGAACCCCGTGTCATGGATTATCTCTCCCTTTTGGACACTGTAATTTTGCGTTGTTTACTATCAAAGCGATATGTGGGGTATCCGTGTTCTATGAACACATTTTCTAGTTTAGTTATCTCCCTTTGTTTTTCCGCGCACTGATTTGTCCGGAGCATAACGCGAACACCCTTTGCTTTACAATATTTTTTATGAAACTTAACACATGCATAGGTCTCACTGGACAGGGCGGAGCTATCGTTAAAGGTACATGCCCACTCAGTAGGCACAAAATGTTCTTTATGTCAGAGACATCATCGGAGACATTTTCTGGCCAGATAAACAATCATTTACCATTACCCACGTATTGTTTGGCATTATTATACATTTTATATCGAGAAGAAAATTTCCACATTGATATCAGGGACGATAACCGTGTTTCGTTAAAATGTTAACGGACATTACTATTTATTCTCTGTATTTATTTTTTGATGTGCAATGATCATACTTTATAATGTCAATTTTGTTTTCAGTTGATGCATTTAATTTATAGTATAAATATTATAAAATATCATGCCCCATTTGCACATGAAAATACCGATACCACCGCGCGTCTCTATCAGTAAAATAAATATTACCAAATAATGATATCTGTATAGCGGGCACTCGTATTGTATAACTAGTGGAATAGTGACAATTATACACTTATTTAATTCCCATAAAGAGCATTTTTTAGCCTACTGAGTGGGCTTGCACCTTTAAAAAGGGGTTGGTGGACAATTGTTGTCGCGACCGCCTGCGGACAGTGCGATATAGTCTGCACATTGACGTCCATCTGTATTTTTTTTGCCGAGCCTGCTTGCGGAAAGCGAGACTTAGTGATCACAATGACGTCCGAGCGTCAGTCCGTTCGAAATCGGTGTATGTTTTTAAATACCATATCCTTTTAAAGTCACATTGACTTGAAACATCAAATGCTTATTAGTCATCATCCATATATTCATTCTGTGTCCCACTTATGCGGCCCCTGTGCCCCAAGGTCAAATGACTTTGAAATTTTTGTTAAAATTTTTGCATACCTTATATCTCCACAACACTTACCCAGACTTGCTTCAAACTTCAGATAATTCTTTATTATCATCCATATTTTCATATTATAGCCCACACATGCGACCCACATGCCCAAGATCAAGGTCAAATGACTTTCAAATTTGCGTTAAAGCTTTTACATACGTTAATTCAAACTTCAAATAAATATACTCGGACACCATCAAATGCCTCAGTGGGCTCAACATGCGGGCCATGGCCATCTGGTTTTTATTTACCGTAGGTTAAAGTTTTTAAGAACACTATCTCAGAAACAGCTTCGCCAATTCATTCGAAGCTTCACATGTGTGTTTATCATCATCCATATTTTCATTCTATGCTCAACCCCTGCAACCCCCTGTGCCCAATATCAAGGTAAAATTACTTTGAAATTTACCTCAAAATTTTTGACATGCCTGCATGTGGACAGTGCGATATAGTTGTCACATTGGCCTCATACATACGTACATCCATAGTACGTCACTTCGTGCGTCCGGTTAAATTTTTTTGATTTAAGGTTAAAGTTTTTAAAGGTTACATGCCCACTCAGTAGGCACAAACTGTTCTTTATAGCAAGTAAATAAGTGTATAATTGTGTCACTATTCCACCAGTTCTAAAAATTATGTGTGCCCGCTATCCATATATAATCATTTAGTAATATTTATTTTACTGATAATGACTAGCAGTGGTATCAAGCTATTTTCATATTCAAATGAGGCATGATATTTTTATGCCACCGGGTTTCGAAGAAAGGGTGGCATATATGTTTGGACCGTCCTTCCGTCCGTCCGTCTGTCGTCCGTCACACTTTTCGGTTTAACCACTTTGTCACAGTTTCTCAAATATGCTGCAGGTGGCATCCGCGTTCGACAGACGCATTTCTTGTTTTTAATAATTTATGCTAATTAAAGGTACATACCCACTCAGTAGGCACAACAATTAAAGTTATGTGTATTCTCAGTTTATTTGTAGGAATTAAATAAGTGTATAATTTTGTCACTATTTCCACCAGTTCTAAACATTACGAGTGCCCGTTATATGGATATAATCATTTAGTAATGTTTATTTTACTGATAGTGACACGCGGTGATATCAGGCTATTTTCATAGGCAAATGGGGCATGATATTTTTTAATTCTTATACTAATTAAATGTGTTTCCCTGAAAAAATAATGTTTTCGACAGATTATAAAGTACATGTATGATCATTGCACATCAAAAAATAAATACCGTAGTAATGTCTTGGTAACATTTTAAGGAAACACGGTTATCGCCCCTGATAGCAGTGTGGAAATTTACGTCTGATATAAAATGTATAATAATGCCAATAAATATGTGTATTAATGGTGAATTAATGTTTATTTTGCCCGAAAATGTCTCAGATGATGTCTCTGATATAAAGAACATTTTGTGCCTACTGAGTGGGCATGTACCTTTAAGAACACTATATCTCTGAAACCGCTTCACCAATTCACTCGAAACTTCACATACGGTGTATTTGTCACCCACATTTTCATTATTATTTATATGTGACCAATGTCACGGTCAAATTTCCCTTAAAGTTTTTGTTGGGCCCGCTTACAGACAGAGCGATATAGTTGGCACATTGGTGTGCATTCAGGTCGGCCATCGCACCATGACTAGTTTAGCACTTGATCAGTCGGCCATCGCACCAGGACTAGTTTAGCACTTGATCAGTAGGCCATCACACCAGGACTAGTTTAGAACTTGATCAGTCGGCCATCACACCAGGACTAGTTTAGCACTTGATCAGTCAGACATCGCTCCAGGACTTAAGTTTAGAACTTGATCAGTCGGCCATCGCACCAGGACTAGTTTAAAACTTGATCAGTTTCCCATCTCACCAGGACTAGTAAAGCACTTGATCAGTCGGCCATCGCACCAGGACTAATTTAGAACTTGTTCAGTCGGCCATCACACCAGGACTAGTATAGCACTTGATCAGTCGGCTATCGCACCGGGACTAGTTTAGCCCTTGATCAGTCGGCCATCGCACCAGGACTAGTTTAGAACTTGATCAGTCGGCCATCGCTCCAGGACTAGTTTAGAACTAGATCAGTCGGCCATTGCTCCAGGACTAGTTTAGAACTTGATCAGTCGGCCATCACACCAGCCACCAGGACTAGTTTAGCACTTGATCAGTCGGCAATCTCACCATGACTAGTATAGAACTAGATCAGTCGGCCATCGCTCCAGGACTAGTTTAGCCCTTGGTCAGTCGGCCATCACACCAGGACTAGTTTAGCCCTTGATCAGTCGGCCATCGCACCAGGACTAGTGTAGCCCTTGATCAGTCGGCCATCGCACCAGGACTAGTATAGAACTTGATCAGTCGGCCATCGCACCAGTACTAGTTTAGTTCTTGATCAGTCGGTCATCGCACCAGGACTAGTAGAGCACTTGATCAGTCTGCCATCGCACCATAAGTAGTATAGCGCTTGATTAGTCGCCCATTGCACCATGCCCAGTATAACACTTGATCAGTCGGCCATCGCACCAGGACTAGTTTAGAACTTGATCAGTCGGCCATCGCTCCAGGACTAGTTTAGAACTAGATCAGTCGGCCATTGCTCCATGACTAGTTTAGAACTTGATCAGTCGGCCATCACACCAGCCACCAGGACTAGTTTAGCACTTGATCAGTCGGCAATCTCACCATGACTAGTATAGAACTAGATCAGTCGGCCATCGCTCCAGGACTAGTTTAGCCCTTGGTCAGTCGGCCATCACACCAGGACTAGTTTAGCCCTTGATCAGTCGGCCATCGCACCAGGACTAGTGTAGCCCTTGATCAGTCGGCCATCGCACCAGGACTAGTATAGAACTTGATCAGTCGGCCATCGCACCAGTACTAGTTTAGTTCTTGATCAGTCGGTCATCGCACCAGGACTAGTAGAGCACTTGATCAGTCTGCCATCGCACCATAAGTAGTATAGCGCTTGATTAGTCGCCCATTGCACCATGCCCAGTATAACACTTGATCAGTTGGCCATCTCACCATGCCCAGTATAGCACGTGATCAGTCGGCCATGCCGAGTATAGCACTTGATCAGTCGGCCATCACACCAGGACTAGTAGAGCACTTGATCAGTCTGCCATCGCACCAGAACTAGCATAGCGCTTGATCAGTCGCCCATTGCACCATGCCCAGCATAGCACTTGATCAATTGGCCATCTCACCATGCCCAGTATAGCACGTGATCAGTCGGCCATGCCGAGTATAGCACTTGATCAGTCGGCCATCACACCAGGACTAGTTTAGAACTTGATCAGTCGACCATCGCACCAGGAATAGTTTAGCCCTTGATCAGTCGGCCATCGCACCAGGACTAGTATAGCATCGAATCAGTCGGCCATCGCACCATGACTAGTTTAGAACTTGATCAGTCGGCCATCGCACCAAGACTAGTTTAGAACTTGATCAGTCGGCCATCGCACCAAGACTAGTTTAGTAACTTTACAGTCGGCATCGCACCAAGACTAGTATAGCAACTTGATCAGTCGGCCCATCGCACCAGTACTAGTTTAGCACTTGATTAGTCGGCCATCATGTCATCCTGCGTTACAGACAGAAGTGGTGGTCGGGGGGGGGGGTGTAGTGTAGTCATAGACAAAAACTGGTGGTGGTGGTGATACACATTGTTCCCATTGTGGGATATAGACCGGAACTTTTAGGACGCCAAATGTAGATGGCTGGTGTGTGTGGGGGATCATTGTTTTGTGTCCCCGGCGGTGGTGCGGAGTACAATGATGAATTACTGATGAATTACTGTATTGAACACACATGTATATGCACTGTGATACCGTACTTCACAATCCTCAGTTTTAAATTGTTTCTGTATCGTAAACTGAACATTTATTCATTTTGAAAAACTTAAAATTGTGGCAGATGATCGAAATGAAAACCGGATGTTTACATGCGAAATGAACTAGTGCATCGGTATATTTTAAACCGCACGATGACCCACTGTATATTCATACCATATCCGTACGGATATATCGTATATACGAACGGATGTCGTATGTTTTTGTATATATTCGTATAGTACGTTTGTATAATGTAAAACAAACTGTACTATACGATGATACGGTAAGTTTTTACGGAAATAGCGAAAGAATGACCGCACAAACGGTATCGTGAAAGAATGACCGCACAAACTGGACCGTGAAAGAATTACCGCACAAACGGTATCGCGAAAGAATGACCGCAACAACGGGACCGCGATTGGACCGCAATTAGACTGCAATTTCAGAGCGGACGAATTGCAATTCAACGACCGCTGGATTGCAATTCTTGGTAAGTGAATCGCAGGCGGGAGTGTAGTATTTTACCATGCCAAGTACGTATAGCACTTGATTAGTTGGCCATCTCACCATGCCCAGTATAGCACGTGATCAGTCGGTCATGCCGAGTATAGCACTTGATCAGTCGGCCATCGCACCAGGACTAGTAGAGCATTTGATCAGTCTGCTATCGCACCATATAACTAGTATAGCGCTTGATCAGTCGCCCATTGCACCATGCCCAGTATAGCACTTGATCAGTTGGCCATCTCACCATGCCCAGTATAGCACGTGATCAGTCGGCCATGCCGAGTATAGCACTAGATCATTCGGCAATCACACCAGGACTACTTTAGCACTTGATCAGTCGGCCATCGCACCAGGACTAGTATAGCACTCAATCAGTCGGCCATCACACCAGGACTAGTTTAGAACTTGATCAGTCGGCCATCACACCAGTACTACTTTAGCACTTGATCAGTCGGCCATCGCACCAGGACTAGTATAGCACTCGATCAGTCGGCCATCGCACCAGGACTAGTTTATAACTTGATCAGTCGGCCATCGCACCAGGACTAGTTTAGAACTTTATCAGTCGACCATCGCACCAGGAATAGTTTAGCCCTTGATCAGTCGGCCATCGCACTGAGACTAGTTTAGCCCTTGATTAGTCGGCCATGGCACCAGGACTTGTATAGCACTCGATCAGTCGGCCATCGCACCAGGACTAGTTTAGAACTTGATCAGTCGGCCAACACACCAGGACTAGTTTAGAACTTGATCAGTCGGCCATCGCACCAAGACTAGTTTAGCCCTTGATCAGTCGGCCATCGCACCAGGACTAGTTTAGAACTTGATCAGTCGGCCATCGCACCAAGACTAGTTTTGCCCTTGCTCAGTCGGCCATCGCACCAGGACTAGTTTAGAACTTGATCAGTCGGCCATCGCACCACGACTAGTTTAGCCCTTGCTCAGTCGGCCATCGCACCTGGACTATTATAGCACTCGATCAGTCGGCCATCGCACCATGACTAGTTTAGAACTTGATCAGTCGGCCATCGCACCAAGACTAGTATAGCACTTGATCAGTCGGCCACGTCATCCTGCGTTACAGACAGAAGTGGTGGTCCGAAGGGGGGGGGGGGGGGGTGTAGTGTAGTCATAGACAAAAACTGGTGGTGGTGGTGATACACATTGTTCCCACTGTGGGATATAGACCGGAACTTTTAGGACGCCAAATGTAGATGGCTGGTGTGCGTGGGGGATCATTGTTTTGTGTCCCCGGCGGTGGTGCGGAGTACAGTGATGAATTACTGATGAATTACTGTATATGTACTGTGATACAGTACTTCACAATCCTCAGTTTTAAATATTGTTTCTGTATCGTAAAACTGAAAAATTTATGTATTAATTTTGAAAAACTTGAAATTGTGGCAAATGATCGACATGAAAACCGGATGTTTACATTCAAAATCAACCGGTGCATCGGTATATTTTAACCACAGGATGACCCACTTTATATTCATACCATATCCGTACGGATATATCGTATATCATGTATATACGAACGGATATCGTATGTTTGTATAATATTCGTATAGTACGTTTGTATAATCACTGATAATGTAAACAAACTGTACTATACGATGATACGGTAAGTTTTTACCGCAAATAGCGAAAGAATGACCACACAAACGGTATCGCGAAAGAATGACCGCACAAACTGGACCGCGAAAGAATGACCGCACAAACGGTATCGCGAAAGAATGGCCGCAAAAACGGGACCGCGTTTGGACCGCAATTAGACTGCAATTCCAGAGGGGAAGAATTGCAATTCAAGGACCGCTGGATTGCAATTCTTGGTAAGCGAATCGCAGGCGGGAGTGTAATAACTTGTAAATGGATAAAAAGGAACTTGTTTTATGAATCTATCAATGACTTAATTATCTACCATTCAGGTAGAGTAGTTAAACGTATTTCCTTGTTTCTGTGCAAGTCTTGAGCATGTAATCGCCATGCTGTCCAGGGGCGGATTTGGAGGGGGGTTCCGGCGTTGCAACCTTCTCAAGAGGGGATATAGTGTTAGTCCATGTACGTACGTACGTTAGTAACGTCTTTAGTTTTTCAATAACTCATCAACCGCTTCACCGATTTTGATAATATCTGGCCACAATGTGTGTCTATGGATGCTGCTTTGTTTTGCATATGACCCACGTCCAACCGCCCAAGGTCAAGGTCACTGAGTACTTTTATTTTCAGCGGAGCATATAGTTACCGCTTTGTACGAGTTTTACATAAGTTTTTCAAATTGCATTATCTCTGTGACTGCTTGAGATATCAACTTCAAACTTCATGTACACATTGACGGATCACCATCTATAGTTTCATTGTATACCATACGCATGCTGTCCAGGAGCCCCCCAATGTCAAGTCAAATAACTTTTTGTTAAAGTTTTACGTTAAATTTTTTAAAATTGCTATATCTCTGTGACTGCTTGGAATATCATCTTGAAACTTTGCATACACATTGATTACCATGTATATTTTCATTGTTTACCCTGCCCACGCTGCCCAGGAGCACAGGGTCAAGGTCAAATGACTTAGAATTTTTGTTTCTTAAAGCTTACGTTAAAGTTATGTTCAATTACTACACCAATACCCAGGGTCAAGGACTTTGAATTTCAATCCAGGCATCATCGGGGTGCATTTGTCGGATTTACCGACCATCTAGTTATTAAGGCTGCCAGCGAGGGGTTTAGCTTCGTTTAACGATACCAGTTCTTGCTTACTTTTGTTTTCCTATACACATGCGTTTGCAGCATACTTACTGTTTGCCCTAATTTCTCCACCAATGAAAGCACCACATTTTGATTTTGTTTCGTCTGAATCGCATTTTTTCTTTCACTAATATCTATTAAATTAATATTCGCGTACAGCGTTATATATAGTACCAAAGGTCATACCTGGTCGGAAGTTCATGTTACCACGTGTGCAAGTACATTTAATTTATTAATAACTATTATTTATAGAATAAATTCTGTCTGAATATTAGAGTTAGTAGGGTAACTACTGATTACTATTAACGATTAAGACGACAAGGTATTCTACATATTCTAGGGTGTATCTCTATCTACCTCATTAAGACGACAACATATTCTAGTGTGTATCACTATCTGCCTCATTAAGATGATAACATATTCTAGTGTGTATCACTATCTACCTCATTCAGACGACAGCTTATTCTAGTGTGTATCATATCTACCTCATTAAGACGACAGCATATTCTAGTGTGTATCACTATCTACCTAATTCAGACGACAGCATATTCTAGTGTGTATCACTATCGACCTCATTAAGATGACATATTCTATGGTGTATCTCCATACCTCATTAAGCGACAACATATTCTAGTGTGTATATATCTACCTTATTAAGACAACAACATATTCTAGTGTTCTACCTCATTAAGACAATATTCTTGTAATCTATATCTACCTCTTTAAGACAACAATATATTCTAGTGTGTATCTCTATCTTCCTCATTAAGACAACAACATATTCTAGTGTGTATCTCTATCTATCTCTGTGTGTCAAAACTAGATTCATACATGGCTGTGACTGGAGAAATGAGGCTTATGAGTTTTGCGACAAGTGTAGATTCTGATCAGCCTGTGTTTCCGATGCGTGTCCAGTGGTGCTCATGGAGGCAGCCAATGGTAAAGTTCACAAGGATCTTCATCGCCGCAATGTTCGTCTGTGATTTGGTTACTGGAGATCAAGGAGAACAGACGCATTGTCGTGACAAAAATATTCACTTTGTGATAAACCAACATATCCATATAAGACAGTCGTGTGATTTTGTACCTAAGAAGATGTGCGATATCTCATGAAAAATATTTACGAAAGTAACGAGATTTTCTGTAAATTAAGTCGAAAGTGGATGAAATTTACATACCATATGTGGAATTCTATTCTGTTTTTGCTATGAAAATCAGGTTGATTTTCGAAGTTACTTGCAGAAAATATCACAGTTTCTGTAAATATTTTTCATCAAACATCGCACATCTTCTCGGGTACAAGAGCACATGACATGTCTCATAAATTATGATCTCTGTACACCACATTTGTGATAAAATATTCATTTTGTAACAAGCCAACGTATACATATATAGAGGATCTTTATTTAATATGATATTTAATACGATAAACGATGCAATGAAATCTGTCGACAATTTCTTATTGTAGTAAAGTCATTATTTGATCGACTTTCATGAAATAAAAAGAAGGCACATTATTAAATTATGCTTAAAATTAATAACCTTGGAAAAGAAATAGTGGTTTCAATTTTTAGAAAGGTGTAAAACAAAACTGTCACAAGACAGTAATTATTTGTGACTGGAGAAATGGGGTTTATAAGTTTTGCGACCAGTGTGGCCCCAGATCACCTCTTCCGCTTCTAACAAAGAGTGTATATCCATATCAGACTGCAGCAATGTGCTATAAGATCAGGACATAGACTGACCAGAAACGTCATAAGCCCACTTTATGACTGACTGGAGAAATGGGGCTTAAGGATTTGGCGACCAGTGTAGATCCTGATCAGCCTGTGCATCCGCACTTACTGGAGAAATGGGGCTTATGGGATTTGTGACCAGTGTAGCTCATGATCAAATAGAACACTCCTGTAGTCTGATAGCGATCTATATTGATTGTTAGAAGCTTAACGAGTGTTTCATTTATGGAATTGCGAACGGTGCAGATTCCACATTTACTATGAGCATTTCGTCAATTTTCGACGTCATTTACAGAAAATATCACACTTTCTGTACGGTATATATTTGTCTATGACCCTACTTCAGTGACCATCTCCTCCATTATGTTGAAGATATATTTCTGGGCCGCCCCGCTCATGAATGGTAGCTTGTCTTGGAGCAGCAGCCGTATCAGCTACAAACAAAGGTCGAATGTCAAGGTCAAATGTCACAGCTGATGTGTACCATAATAGCCCTCAATATTCGGACACAAATTATTCTAGGAAACGCATATAAATATCTGGTTTCCCACAACACAGAGTGTCCAAATGTTTAGTGTTTGTATGGTTGTACTGGTTTATCACATAATAATATATTTGGATACAATTTGTTTTGGGAAAACCCTATTTTATAGGGGTTTTCCAAAACAAATGGTGTCCGAATATTTAGGGTTATTACGGGAAGTCACTATGGAGAGGAGGTGTGTATTTATGCCTAGTTAGGTCAGACTGTAGGGCACTAGTATGCCCCTTAGTTCGAGTCCTGCGGCCCGGTGCACTTTTCTCTTGCTCCGTGATATTTGGCATCCGATGTGGGACCGTGACGGATAAATACTCAAGATCGTTCCACATACGATCACTGTCCCAAACAGTATGGAATTCGTGAACGAATTTCAATTTGGTGGAGGAGTATGTCACGGTTGGTATGTAGGTCACTATAGGGAGGAAGTGTGCATCTGTGCCTGGTTAGCTCTCGCCCCGTGACATTTGACGCACAACGTGGATTTTCAACTTGTCAACTGGGCAAGTAGCTTCAACATTTATATTTAGCCCTTTCAACACTACAAACATGTACCATAATGTTTGCAAACAATGTAGATCACGAAGAGCCGGCTCGTAACGTGCCGTCTTATCAGGATCTCCACAATGTGTGGATATTGTTCTTATTTCTAAACCAATACTCCTTTCTGATAAATCGAATAGTCTGAAAAAAACATGGGAGGGTCCATTCCACACTGGTCAGAAATTACATTTGACCGGTGTGTCAGCCTGTGACCTTGAATATGACCTTCACTGACCTTGCAGACATAGTTGAATCTGCATAGATCCTGCCCAGCCGTGCTCATATCGAGATGGATGAACGCTTCACTGCTGCTGGTCAATACCTATCTATGAAGTACAATATGGTCCTTCACTGATGCTGGTCAATACCTTTCTCTGAAGTAAAATATGGCCCTTGTTACGGCGAGGGAAAATATTACCATAATAACCATACATAGTCGGACAGGATTTATTCTACAAAGATTGTCCTAGTAGTTAGGGTTAGTATTGTGTATCACAATGACAATGTACATATGAGACACGCTGTGTGCTTTTGTACATTAGAACATGTGCCATATCTCATAATATTTACACAATTTACGATATTTTCCGTAAATGACGTTGAAAGATGATGAAATTTCTATGGCAAATGCGGAATTAATTCATTTGCTATGACAATTTGGCCATCTTTCGACGTCGTTTACAGAATTATCACAGTTTCTGTAAAGATATTTCATGAAACAAAATCACATGGCGTGTCTCATATTTGGGTGCAGTTTATTTTGGTTGGGAAACTCCTTATTTAAAGTAGTTTGTTTCCCTAAACAAATGGTGTACGAATATTTAGGTTTGTTACTGTAGTAGTTTCTTATCCAATCGTCTTTGAAATAAAAATAAAGATTACAGTCCTACCTCTAAATTCACGGATACTGGTCAGCGATTTTCCAGTTTTCCAATCCCCGTCATATGCTTGAAATAGTCATTCCATCCCACTCGTATTTGGATGAGACTTGAAACCGAGGCCCGATAGCTTTTGACCTTGGCTGGGACACAGATATGCCGTTAAACACCAATAAATCAAATCCCACCATAGGCATAAAAACGGTATTTCATAGTATTTCCATTCCACTGATATTGTTTTTGCCATTGAATACATCAATCAAGTCCGTGTGTGTCAGTTGTGGTTGATTGGGAGCATCATAGTTAATGTAATGATCAGGATTCATTCTTACCGGAATCCCGACCAGAGGCATTTAGTCTTTGGTTTTCTTGTATTTGAGAGTTATGTCTCCCCCATGAATGGGAAGACATATTGGTTTTGGCTTGGTTGTCCTTCTGTCCGTCTGTCCGGGCCAACGTCCGGGGGTTTGAGAGCTTAGGGGCGTGGTTAGGAACAAAAGATTCCTTTGTAATATTCCGTAAGCTCATAAACTCTATTGTTGTTTACGGGCTTTTTCTTTGTTCTTCAAACAATGGAAATACCCCATATACCCAAAATGTTGGAACGTCTGTCCGTCCGTCTGTCCGTCTGTCCGTCACAAAATTTGTGTCGTGCATATCTCCAAATATTTTTGAGTTACAGTCGTGAAACTTTGCAAGAATACTTGTCATCGTGTGAAGTTGCGCACCTGGGGTTTTAGATGCGGATTCATCCTGTATTTATGGAGTTATGGCCCTTGACTTAGCGAAAATTGGGGATTTTCAAATTGTGTCGCGCGTATCTCCAAATGTATTTCAGTTAGAGTCGTGTAAAAAATTGTACAGCTGTACAGGAATACTGGTCATCGTGTGAAGTTGCACACCTGGCGTTTTAGATGCGGATTCATCCAGTATTCACGGAGTTATGACCCTTGACTTAGTGAAAAGTGGGGATTTTCAACTTGTGTCGCGCGTATCTCCAAAAGTATTTCAGTTAGAGTCGCGAAACTTTACAGAAATACTGGTCATCGTTTGAAGTTGCGCACCTGGTGTTTTAGATGCGGATTCATCCAGTATTCACGGAGTTATGGCCCTTAACTTAGTGAAAAGTGGGGATTTTCAACTTGTGTCGCGCGTATCTACAAATGTATTTCAATTAGAGTCGTGAAACTTTACAGGAATACTGGTCATCGTGTGAAATTGCGCACCTGGGGTTTTATATGCGGATTCATACAGTATTCACGGAGTTATGGCCCTTGACTTAGTGAAAAGTGGGGATATTCAATTTGTGTAGCGCGTATCTTCAAAAGTATGCAGAAAATACAAGGTAGCTACATATATGCTGTTGCTGCCTTAAATTCTACTTTTGCATGTCCTGATAACATGCAGTGGTGGTATTGGGGGAGTATTGTTTTTGTCTGAAAAAACAATCCTCTAGTTGAATCTGTGTATACCCCTTATTTATTAGTAATTACTTTTTTGGGAAGGGGCCAAGTGACTGTGTGGTATGTACCTGACACCAGGTCAGGTTATTCAGGGCTGAATATATATTTATCTCGATGTAAATATTATGTTCTAATTTTGGGATTTTCACCACAATGCAGCAGGTTAAATGCGGGGTCGAAATCAGTTGACTTTCACTGTTGATAGGCCGTTAAACACCAATAAACAATATGTTCGTGTCAGAAAATTACTGTCTGGTGAACAGTTTAGACCCTGATCTGATCGCAGTGGTCAGAAATGTTTTCTTCTCAGCCAACGACAATCAATTAATCCAATCTCAGCCGACAGCCAAGAATGAGTGAATTCACGACAGCATGAGGGCCATTATTGACGACCCGAGACACCCATTCACCGACGCCCAGTACACCCACCTCCCTTGACATGGCATGAAGTTAGTGTATGTACTGTTGGTGGACCCAATTTCTCCAGCCACAGCCACATAATATATATTATATGATCAGTCCGTTTAAGGTTTTATACTTTTCAATCAGGAACTGCATATTAGAGATAAATTGCAAATAAACCGATGAAAGTACAAATATGTTGGTGTCCAGTTTAGTGAGGTTCCGCTGTAACCAGGTATATGGCTGTTCTATTATCCACGACTTCTTTGTGTACTGTGCAATCATGAACAGACAGTACAGCTCTAGATAAATTAGACAAGTGTTTGAGTCGAGCCCGCTTGCGGAAAGCCAGACATAGTGATCACAATAACGTCCGTGCGTCCGTCCGTGCATGCGTGCGTCCGTCCGAAATCTGCGTTAAAGTTTTTAAATACCTTATATCTCTGCAGTCCTAAGTCACATTGACTTGAAACTTCATATGCTTATTAGTCATGATCCACATATTCATGCTATATCCCATTCATGCGGCCCCTGTGCCTAAGGTCAAGGTCAAATTACTTAGAAATTTGCATTCCGAAATCTGCGTTAAAGTTTTTAAATACCTTATATCTCTGATGTCCTCAGTCACATTGACTGGAAACTTCATATGCTTATTAGTCATGATCCATATATTCATTCTGTGTCCCACTCATGCGGCCCATGTGCCCCTATGTCAAGGTCAAGTGACTTTGAAGTTTGCGTTAAATTTTCTGTCAAAATTTGCGTTAAACCTTTCACATACCTACTATCTCTGTAACCGTAAGTTTGAAACTTTGTGTGCTTCTTGGGCATCGAACTTCCAATAAATACACTCTGAGACCATCAAACGCTTCTGCGGGCTCGACATGCGGGCCGCGGCAATCTGGTTTATCTTGCAAAGAGATATTTACAAAAAAACAAGATTTTTGTTGTGTTTTTGTCACAGGGTTTACCGTACCATCGCTCTAACCGACTGAGCTAGCCGGGCACGAATACACATTTCCTCTCCACAGTCAGTTACGTACCATGTCATTTTTTGCCTAAGAAGATGTGTGATTTGTTTATCTTACAAAAATATATTTACAAAGATTTCTTTGTAAATAATAACGTGCCCTCCATCAGGTATTTATTATATACGAAAACGAGGCTTATGATAATACACCTGGTTTACATATTGTTGAAATCATCGACTGACGTCCAGCAGCTTACTATAGTCTTATCATTTATACCGGTATTGTCCGAGCGGTCAGTTAAATGAGTGGGGTCATAATAGCGAGCAGGGTAGCTCCTTACCATACATCAAATCAGACTGCGCAGACGCGAGTGACGGGGATTTCCCAATTTAGTTTAGCAAACGAGGAAGTCGCGTGATCTTCAGCCAAATAAAGTATGTCGTCCGATTACAGTTTGTCATACCAAAGGTAACGACATACAATACGAAACAATACTGTAAGCACATTTTCAGTACGGAGAAGCATATCGCCTTCCGTATCGTGATTTAATCTCACACCGTAAATGCAAACGGAGTTGTTTTATTGGTTAGACCACGCAATACTTACCTCTCCAAACCCAAAAACACTCTCCAAACCTACCCTATAATATCCAATATAGACATATAGCTTCCGTATTATCCCATACCTATTATCTATCCCATATATATATATTATAAGCACATAATAGTATTTGCACTGTTTTGCGACGTCTCGTAGAATCTCGTTCGGATTTGAATTTCGGGCGTGATCTACGAGATCGAGGCGCATTCCGCCGTGAGACGCCAGCCATAGCAGTCATAAATTTACATGTGTTTCGTAAATTTGTTTTCACACTATTCCAGGTAAGCACTGCTGCCTTTTGCTATTTTATGAACATGTTTCATGTATTATTTCACATAATTTATTCCCTTGTATTGACGTAATGATGGCGTACGACAAAGTATATTATGTGTTCATTTATTCTTTGCCGGCCGCGGGCCCGTCTGACATTGTGCATGAAGACACACCCGTTCATGAGAGAATAATATCAGTCATTATTAGCGGATAGTATTTGTACCCATGGTTATTACGTGTAGGCCCCGGCCGATAAATACACCTTTGTGACATACGTCTGCAGTGCAGATCCTGATCATAATGTACATTCCCACACAATTATATACTATGCGGGCAGCGATTAAACACATACACGAGGTAATATCAGCAGCTAAATAGTGACCAACGCAGATCATGATCAGACTGCGCGAATGCTGATCTGGGGTTACGTTGGTCGCACACGTCGTAAGGTCTATTATGTCGGTCGACGTCATTAGTATTGGTGGCTGAACGATTATTATGTTTAACCTGGTATCTACAATATATAAGGAGACGATTCTGTGCAATTTCATTCATACTAGTTCATGTATTATAAACACTACGTTCGTTCGTGTATGTGTTCACTAATGTACAATGTAGATGGATCTTGAATATATATGAATATACATCTACACTGTTTGTGACATATTGGGCATTCCACCGTGAGCAGTTATAAATTTGCATGTGTTCGTAAATGTGTTTTCACACCAATTCAGATCACGGGTCGAGTCCAGTTTTCACAATATCTCTTTAACCCCTTGCCAGACTTTGATAATATTTCACATCAATGTTTGTCTAGTGATGATGCTTCATTACGCACACCCCCACATCCAAATTCTCAAGGTCAAGGTCATTTATTTACTTGTAATGTTCACGGTCAAATGCCTCGGCAGGCGCGATACCGCTTCCGTGGCGGAATTGTTGTGTTATTGTAAATATTTAGTTCTGATATTGGCATTTTCTCCCCATTTGTACATGTACTGGAACATGTACATGTACTTGTACATGTAATATATGAGATGTAGTACTAAACCCATTGACCCGGCTTTAAATGACCTTAGTTGTTGATAGGCCGTTAAACCCTATCAAACAAACAAACAACGTTTGTTATGCATACGCCGCACGCCCGCCCGGGCCAACGTCCGGTGGTTTGAGAGCTTAGGGGCGTGGTTAGGAACAAAAGATTCCTTTGTAATATTCCGTAAGCTCATAAACTCTATTGTTGTTTAGGGGCTTTTTCTTTGTTCTTCAAACAATGGAAATACCCCATAAACCCAAAATGTTGGAACGTCCGTCAGTCCGTCCGTCCGTCCCGACCTCGTATTATTGCGGACATATTCGGGCGTGTCTAAGTTTATACAAGTATCTATGGCCATTTTAGTCGGAATTCATATCTGTTTCATGTCCGTCTGTCCGTCAATTCTACTATGACTTATTTACCGTATAACTGATCCGGCGGACATATTCGGATGCATGTTAGCTGCGAATATGTCCGCAAGATAATATTAGTTGAAATATGACATAATACCAACAGCATACATGATAATCAAGTGTGATCATCATCTAAAGTGTATAAACAAACGTTCGGATAACCTTTCATATACTTCGCACGTTATATCCACAGGAATTTGGCGTGTTTCGGCTTTCGTCGGTACTGCTTTTTATCAACGGCGCGTTGATACTGTATACATTACAATGATTACTTCCCTTTATATTAATATAACGCCATTTGCTTTGTTGTTTATAGTAAGGTATGTAGCTTCTGGTCGGACACAAGCTCGTATTTTAACTAAGTAACATGTTTTAATAGTAATTTTCTAATAATTCTATGTACCGGTACATGTATTTCTGCAGGACAACAATAATTCTCGAATGAACATGTGAACTTGCCACCACAATATTGACGTTAGGGCGTTAAAGTATTTCAGTTGCTATGATACGAGGTCGTGTCAGACCTAGGAAAACCAGCTATAATTTACTATTATTTGCAAATTTATGTTCCATCTTGCTGAGATAACAATTCTTCTCATTGAACATGTGCACTTTCCGACAAAATATTTATGTTTAAAGTACTAACACAATCGTGGCATGTGTTAAAATCGAGGTCGTGTCCGACCAAAGTTACAAATCTTGTTGTTCATATACGAACCGCGGTTGGGAAAAGGTACCTGATTGCAAAAATGATGTTATCGAGTAAATGGCGTCGGAAACGTCGCTTCCATTTACGCTTTTGACATAGCTGACGTCATTGTTGACAACTTGTTATGTATTTTCTTCGGATTTTCTTGGGGATTTGTTGTTCTATACATTTTGTAAATGGAAATTGAACGAGGAATCCGAAAATCGATATTGCGCTTTGCAGGAAAAATATTTTCGACCTCCATTTCGAAATTCAAAATGGCCCCCATATTTTACCTAATTTTGCTATATATCTGCACTTAAGTAACATATACTATTGGTTTAAATGTGAAAATCACATACTTGCAGAGATAATACTTTATCAGGAAGTCAAATATAATATAAGAGAGAGTAGTCTTTAAACTAACCGCGAGTTTCAAGATGGCCGCCACGTTATACATATAGGTATCTGTGGGCATATCAGTTGAACTATTGTTGAGGAAGTTGAGTATATGTATTTACAACGTACATAACCATTGTGACTACAGCAGACTATAATTGTATTTAGTATACAAATATACATACTGTGAGATGCATAATCGCACATATACGTATACAATAAGTATATACATGCATGGACGTGAAGAAAACGTATCCCTTAGAAAGTAACACATGGAACATGGTATACTATCTTCAATTACCCTTGTTATGTGATGTTTAGGATACATATGCACCTCACATAACAAGTACAACTGGTTAGATCATTTATTAACTATATTGTTAAATACACATTGTGTTGAGGACGATGCTCATAGCAGCATGTATGAATGTAGAATATGTAGACAATCAAATAATACATCAGTTGTTCAAGTGTTCCGATTGACCCGGCCTTAAATGACCTTAGCTGTTGATAGGCCGTAACAAACAAACAAACACACAAACAAACAAACATACATGAACAAAACACGCCACTACGCACAACGCTCCAATATGTGAGAAAAGTACGTTACAAGTACTTTCAAACCGCTAACGATAAAACCAATAGCGGACAATTCAACCAATGGAACAGTCCCAACGTATGATGTGTCCACTCACTTGAACCGTTACATGAAATTCATCACATACGTACCTTAAAGTAAATGCTATGTATCCCATCTCGCAGGGACACGGCTATGGTGAAATTCAAACCTGAATACATGCTTATCTACACCTGTCGTTTATATGAAATGTATTACGTTGTGTCACTACAGGACATGCGTGCATGTGTATATATGTAATAAATTGCCAACTATCGGCGTTATTTTCGGACCCCAATTTGCATTATCAAGCGCCCATACTATTTTACAACATTCGTCGGAATTTACAGCAACTATTTACATGTAAATGTCTCACGCCAATTATAGGTATGCACCTTCTACGACTGCGTCTTTCGCATGTGCAATATTCCCCACGTACTTGTACAGGTAATATATGGGATTTAATACTAAACCCATTGACCTGGCCTTAAGTGACCTTAATTGTTGATAGGCCGTTAAACTCTAACAAACAAACAAACAAAAACCATACTGTTTGCAAACAGTGTAGATCACGAAGAGCCTTCACTGACCTTGCGAACATAGTTGAATCTGCATAGATCCTGCCCAGCCGTGCTCATATCGAGATGGATGAACGCTTCACTGATGCTGGTCAATACCTTTCTCTGAAGTACAATATGGTCCTCGTTACGGCGAGGGAAAATATTACCATAATAACCATAAACATTCGGACAGGATTTATTGTACAAATACTGTCCCAGTAGTTAGGGTTAGTATGGTTGTACTGGTGTATCACAATGACAATGTACATATGAGACACGCTGTGTGATTGTGTACATTAGAATATGTGCCATATATCATGATATTTACACAATTTACAATATTTTCCGTAAATGACGTTGAAAGTTGATGAAATTTCCATGGCAAATGCGGAATTAATTCTTTTTTGCTATGAAAATTTCGCCATCTTTCGACGTCGTTTACAGAATTATCACAGTTTCTGTAAAGATATTTTATGAAAAATCACACATGTTCTTAGGTACAAAATCACATGGCGTGTCTCAAATTTGCGTGCAGTTTGTTTTAGTTGGGAAACCCCCTATGTAAAGTGGTGTGTTTCCCCAAACAAATGGTGTCCGAATATTTAGCTTTGTTACGGTAGTATATTTTTATCCAATCGTCTTTCAAATAAAATAAAATAAAAATAAATAAAATAAAGATTACAGTCGTACCTATAACATTCACGGATACTGGTCAGCGATTTTCCAATTTTCCAATCCCAGTCATATGCTTAGAATAGTCATTCCATCCCACCCGTATTTGGATGAGACTTGAAACCGAGACCCTATCGCTTTTGACATTGTCTGTGACACGGATAGGCTGTTAAACACCAATAAATCAGTTCCCACCATAGGTATGAAAACATTCTTTTATAGTATTTCATTTCACTGATATTTCAGATTTGACTTCAAACCAATGGTGTCTCTCTTAGTATGACCTTAGTTGTTGCTGGGACGTTAAACCTGTTCACATTGTTTTTGCCGTTGAATACATCAATCAATTATGTTCGTGTCAGAAAGCTACTGTCTGGTGAACGGTGTAGACCCTGATCTGATCGCAGTGGTCAGAAATATTTTCTTCTGAGCCAACGACAATCAATTAATCCAATCTCAGCCGACAGCATGAAGGCCATTATTGGCGACCCGAGACACCCATTCACCGATGCCCAGTACACCCATCTCCCTTGACGTGGCACGAAGGTAGTGTATGTACGGTTGGTGGACCTTCAGCATGTCCTGTCGATCTTTGTCCCACTCTCCCAGAGCCAGTCGCATTAACCTGCAGGCAAACATCGCGGACTTTAATTGATAGCACATTGGAAAACAATGACCTTTGGAACATGTTTTTCCAAATGTTATTAGTGTATCTCTCATGTGTCAAACGCTGCAAGAGGTGAAGCTGAAGCACAGGCTGATCTGCGTTTTCGCTGGTCGAAATAGAAATACTGTTTGAAGTAAAGTATTTCCTAATCAGGTGGTTATCAGCCTACATGAGTGTGGTATTTGGTATTAAATAGTAATGTCCGTTAACATTTTAAGGACACACTGGTATGTTATCGCCCCAGATATCAGTGTGGAAATTCATGTTTGTAATACGAAGTATAATACATGTACTGTCAATTATATCGTCGGGAAATGGTTATGACTGTTTATTTGGCCCGAACAATGTCATATCTGACTAACGGACGAAAACAATATTCCTCCCTTTATTATAACCTGGCACGTGGGCATGTACCTTTAAGGAAAAACGCTCGACATACTGTGCCTTTGTCGATTTAAGTCCAGTTTCTAATGCGTTAGAATTCTAACGCGTTACTTTTGAGAAGTAACGCGTTACAAATGTATGAACTATATAGTAGAATACATGTTTCTAACGCGTTACTTCTCAAAACTAACGCCGCATTAGAAAACAGAAGTAACGAGCTAGAAACGATAATTGACCAGGTTGGCGCTTCGTGTCATAAGTGCGGTTCTAACGCGTTAGAAGTCTGTGACTGGAGAAATGGGGGCTTACATGTTATGCGACCAGTGCAGCGCCAGATCAGCCTGCGCATCCACACAGTCTGATCAGGGTCTACACAGTTCGTAATTCAATGACTGTAGAAATGGAAATGAGGCTTATGGGATGCGTGACCAGTGTAGCTCCTGATCAAATACATGTAGTACTTCCTGTAGCCAGATAACGATCTACATTGCTTGTTAGCATCATGATTGGGCGTTTCAAGATGGAATGACGAACAGTGTACATCCTGATCACTTTTGATTGTTTGTTAGTTCAGGGCCGGCGGAAGTGCCCCCCCCCCCACCCCTCAATTAATGTGTTGGGGGGGGGGCGGCCTGGCCACCTCATTAATTCTGTAAAGCACATATTCTCATCCTCAAGCTTGCTGAGAATGCAGGAAATGGCCTTTCACGCCTCTTAGATTTCAAACATTTCTGGGGGAGCAAGCATTTCTGCCGCTAGCAACATCGGGCCCTTTGGGCATTGAAGACTGGGCACTAAGAAATGCAGGAAATAGCGTTTCAAATATTTCAGGGGGAGCATGCTCCGGACCCCCTAGCAACATTGGGCCCTTTGTTGGGCCCTCAAGACTGGGCCTTGAGAATGCATGATATCTTAGATTTAAAATATTTCAGAGGGAGCATGCCCCCGAACCCCCATAGCTACATCGATCCCTTTGTTGGGCCCTCAAGACTGGGCCCTGAAAATGCAAGAAATGGCGTTTCACGCCTCTTAGATTTCAAAAAGTCCGGGGAACCTTGCCCCCGGACCCCCTATCAACATCAAGCCCTTTGGGTCCTCAAGACTGGGCCTGACAATGCAGGAAATGGCGTTTCACGCCTCTTATATTTCAAACCTTTACGGGGGAGTATGCACCCGGTCCCCCCTAGCAGCATCAGGCCCTTTGGGCCCTCAAGACTGGGCCCTGAGAATGCAGGAACTGGCGTTTCACGCCTCTTAGATTTCAAAAATTTCCTGGGGAGCATGCCCCCGGACCCCCTAGCAACATCGCCCCAACCTCCCCCAATAATTTTCAGGTTCCGCAGCCTATGTTGTTGCTGTTCAATGGCCTATCAACAGCCAATGCCACTTAAGGCCGACTCCAACGGGTTTTATCCCGTATTCAACCTGCTAAATGGGGGTGTGAATCTCAAAATCGGAACGGAATATTTACATAGAAAAAATACAACATTCAGCCCTGAAATTATGATACACCAGGTCCATACCACACCAAAGCCACTTGGCCCCTTACCCTAATAGTAATACGATTATGAATAATCATATTACTCGTATATATAACGGGTATAACCAGATTCAACTCTCACACACGAGAAAGCCAAAGACGTACATGAGGGCCAAACCAGGCTTCCGGTCGGGATTCCGGAATGAATCACGAGCGTTAAAGTGCCCATCTAGTGCATTCTCTTATCGCACTATGCCGGTATGTCCGGCCGGGAAAATGGCTGAGTGTAAGTGCATGTGATATATGGAGCCGTACCAGTGTCATCCTATATGATGATGATATTTGAGTGTTGACCAGGGCATGATGATGATGTTTGCGGTTTGGCAAAAGAGATCAAGCAGGGAAGGATCCATATGGGATTGGGTTATGCAATATATGATATAATATGTTTTGGGGACCGATAAGGTCGTTTCGCGGCTTGTCCTTATATACGCTATTATTCGAATTCAGTCGTGGCGTTTATCTGTTGTTATTTAGTTAGATGACAATTCGTTACACTCATGTTGAAGACGAGAGCAACAGTGAAGGTATTACACGACGGTATGAATATATGCCTTTATATTAGTGAGATGCAGCGAGTGCCGTGTATCAGGCTGGTAGCTGTTTCGCCTTCTGAGATAAATGTTATAGTTTATAGTTTCGCGCAATTGATATTCGTGGAAAGTGTCACGTACCATACCGCCGGTCATGGTCAGAAATTTGAAAATTTGAGTTCATACGGTGCATATTATAGTTGATAATGTTTAATCAGAGTAATGCGGGCGGCAAATTCCGGCCTGAACTGCATTACTCCGTGAGATGTATGGTGGGGAAACCAGAGTACCCGGAGAAAACCACATCGCACTGGCACGTAATGACTACTTCAAATACGAGGTGATATTACACGGGTGTGTATTTACATTTGATAGGGTGGTATGCATACACTAGTAATTTCAAAGAGACACATTACATGTACCATACACGAATTTATAATTGGCAATTACAATTTTTACTCCGTAATAGCATGTTTCCAAACTTGTCTATGATTGGTCATTATCTGAATTACAGCAGTATTTATCTAAATAATTGCTCAGGAAATATATAACTGCATTAATATTAATGTAGACCCTATGTAAATCAGACACCAGTGACAAAGGGTTTGCATAGTTCCACATTTATTCAGCAAATCATTGACAATATATTAAGCTTGTATATTTTGTTTTATCGCATGATCCAGCCTGGTCTTGATTCCCATTAAGGCCTCTTTTTGTCTGAAACATTTTTGTTTGCTTTGTCACTTACTTAACATTTATTCTTGTATTTTTTTGGAACATTATTTAATTGTGTGACCTGCAGTAATTATTTACTGGTTATCTTCCTTCGGGATTTGTTAAGTAATATGCTAGCTATCTGCCTGTGGGTTATTATTTATGTCACCGACTACAATCAGAACTATTCCGTTAGCAAATGGTATAAAACCTGTATATGTGTCGATAGTTTTCGTTCGATCTGGATCAATATTGTAGTTTTCCATATGTACTAGGGCTCAGGCTGATACACTGATTCAGTATAGCCCCAGATCAGCATGTACATCCACTGATCAGGGCTTACGCTGCTCACCCTTCAGTCACTGAACAAATTGTCGCATGATGTTGCGACGAGTGTTGCTCCTAATCAAATAGCACACTCCTGTAGCCTGGCGAACTATATTTGTTAAAAGCATGGTGTGTGTCTCATTGGTGGAATGGCGATTAGTGAAAATCCTCTTCGGACTGTGCGTAAGATTCACAATAGTTCTAACCATCATTGAATATAGCTTGGTTTACTGGATGGTGCCATTTTAAATTCTGTATCGCATAAAACGTTCAATATACAGCATTATTTGATCACCCCTCGTATAGTTTATGTTATTGCTGTTCGGCAGTAGCATGGATCTGTTGACTCTGTTTTCTCAATTTACTCTAGACCCCGGGTTACTGATACTGGTACTGCGTGCGTGCGTGTGTGTATCAAGAGGCACCCACCATTGGTGCTCACTAACTAAAGCTGTTTGAGCACAGTGTCTCAGTTGGTGTTTCCGATATTCTTCAATATGTAGTACGTGTTTCGCCGTCACGCTGAGCGACTTACAGCCAGCAAATTCGTGTTAAAATATGGGAGACAAGAGTCGCTAAAAGATTTCTGACTATGTTTTTTTCGGAAACTTTCACTAGCATTAAATTACTTTTTAGATGTATATATTATGTACATCGTGGTCAGTCCTAAATGTATACAAATTATTTTACTTTACTACGTCTTTTCCATTCTCGGACTTGGCTGCAGACTCCACATACTCACAGGCTACTGAAACTACTTGTTTTTCATCAGTATGATAATAACAACACCGAGAGCACAAGTTTATTTGTTGGTATACAATTGTAAAATAATCAATGGCCTACATACAATTCGTTAGTTTCTCTAAAGGAACACCGACAAGCATACGAATATACGTTTTATCGAGTGTCATTGCCAGCTGTCAGTAACGACGTCAGCCATGTCAGAAGCCGAAAATGAAAGTGATGCTTCCGACGTCATTTACTCGATAACGGCATTTATGCCATAATGTACCTTTTCGACACGACGCTGCTCATATTGCATCAGCACGTGTGAATTGTGGGCATCTGCCATGCATTTTGTCCGTTCGCTCGCCAAGATAAACTGAACAAAATAATAAAGTACCGTATAATTGCGTCAAAATATGATTTTACCCTGTCTCGGGGCCTCCCCCTCTTTTGACAAGTTTTTTTGAAAGATCAAACACTGTAGTTTAATGAATCAATAATAGCACTTGTATAAAAGGTGGCGAAAGTAGTTAAAATTAACACCCTATGTGATTGATTGACACTCAAAAATTGTGAAATTTTCAAAATATAAAACATTATACATTGTATGTAAGTGTACTTTGCGATTTACTTGATTAAAACTTCACAGTTTTAGATAAAATCATGTACATGTCTAGATCCACCATCTAGATACTACATTCTAAAAATGTTATTGAAAAGTATTCAATACATTTTGAGACATTGTTAATTCTATCCAACTCTTGTCAAACTAAAAACGCGACAAATGTCAGAAGTACCAACATCTACAACAATTAACTGCAGTGCCATTGAATATATATCACACACATGCCCCAATGACACTCACGCATACACATAACCTACATTGTTTTAGTGCATGCTTTTTAATACTTATCATGTTTTTTAATATGCCGGAATTAGGATACACACGCATATTGGTTTGTTTTTACATTACACTGTATCTTTCGTTTCACTTTAAATTGTGATATTTTCTGAATTAATCGACCGATTCTGTTGAAATTTCATTTTAGCCTGTGCTTACTAAAATATCCTCAAAATTGCATCGGAATAGATATGCCATTATATCGTTTGATATTTAGAATAATCCAATGTCAAGGTGCATGATCACGTGGTTACAACATCAACAACAATGGCTGAAAGTGTTGAAAGCTCGCCCACTCCAAATAAGTATTATTTGGTATATTCCTTAATACGCAACGGATTTTGATGAAATATGATGAAATATGGCCAGCAAACGCGTCTTCATGAGCTGCATTTTGGTGGTCCCGGGAGTTCGGCACAAACTTGTGTCGTTTTCGCGAAGAATCGATTTCCGTTTCTCAATACGGACTAGTATATGCCACTCTCAGACTGCGTAAATGAATAAGTTTTTCCGTCTGGGTTCGTGATTTAGATATATTGACGAATATATGATTTATTATGTGATACAAAAAGCTTATAGCATAGCCCATGATTAGCACAGTCTGGTCAGTTCCTACGCTGCCAGCTCATTTGGTCTACTAATGGATACATACTAATACTAAACAATAATCTATGTTTGCAGCTACTGTTCTGAGCATACGTTTTAATCAATAGTGTAGCAATAGAGCATATGGTATGACATTGTTTAAACATCGTTTACATGAACTCAGAATACATAAACGATACAGCTGCATGTATATTAAATATTCACGGAACACCTTAAGACTACCCATAAAATCACTGCGGACATACTCGTTTCCTACGGACATATTCGTGCCTTCGACCCCCCCCCCACCCCCCCCCGAATATCTCCGCGGACATTTTCGTTCGTCCGGATATATTCGTACCTTTCATGTGTGTGAATTGAGATGGGATACTGAATATTTGGCAGCTATATCAATGGGTCGTGCTTACTTGCTCAATAGTACTTCTGAGACGAGCCATGCGATTTTCTACCTCAGGACATGTGCCATTTATCATGTAATATATTCACAGTAACTGTGATATTTCCTGACGTCAAAAGTTGACGCAATTTTCATAGCAAATGCGGCATTTACTCTAAACATTTCGTCAACTTTCCACGTCATTTACGGAAAATATCATAAATGTTGTCAATATGTTCATGAGATATCGCACATCTATCTAGGTGCAAAATCACATGGCATGTCTGCGTGTATAATTTAACTTGAATACAGCCGGGTTTGTGCCAACTAATAAAATACAATTTGACCACGTTAACCTGGCGTTGTCTACATGCCTTTATTGGGATGGGTTGAGGCCTAGGTGTTAGAACACCTGACTTCCATTCCGAAGGTTGTGGGTTCAAACCTCTCTCTAGACGTGAAAAATACTAACATAGTATTTCCATCCCACTTTGGTCTGTCGGATGAGACTTGAAACTGTGGTCCCGTCCGTATATGTCCTTAGCTGTTGCTGGGACATTAAACCCATTCACTTTCACTTTTTAAATGCCTTTGTTTACAAAATCTGTTATAAATAATAAAGGGACTTGCACACCTGCTGTCACTGAGTAAATCGTCCCAGGTTCGAATCTCACAACGTCTGTTCGTTTGTCCGTCTGCTCATCTGTCCGTCACGTTGCTTGTACACGTAAGACGTAACACTTAGTAAACTTAGTAAACCGAGACTAGACAGTTGACATGTGAATTCCTTATGGGTTATGGAGTAAAACACAAATGATATGTAAAATTGAACACGTAGCTAATTGTTGGAATGAATTTCAAGATTATGTTGCTTTATAATAATCCCAATTTCAAAGAGCCCACAATATTTATGCCCCCTATGCGATAGCAAGGGGGGGGGGGGGGGGGGGGGTGGGGCATATTGCGTTGCTCTTGAGGTTCCGTACATCCGTCCGTCCGTACGTCCGTCCGTGTACATTTACGTCGAAAGGTTTGTAAGAGTTTCACCAGTTAGAGTCCAGTATGCTACGGGGACATATCAATGTTTTACAAACATACTGTCTGGTCTTTCTTATTTTTATTATATTTATTAAAAGAAGTAAACAAACATTGCCGATGCGAGAATCGAACTGGGAACCCGCTGTTTCAAATGCGGCGTGTGTACATGTACCAGTGGATCATCTATTTTATAGAGTTTTGTATCACGTTTGTGTACTCAGCAGCCCTGTATATATTAACAATAACAAACTTCATTTCACCTACGACGAATGTTGAGTTTTAAAAATAGCCGTTGTTTCCAATACTATTTATACTAACAACGCGCCAGCACAAAATGGCGGTCCTATACTCTCTTGTCAATGGAGGTGACTCAATTCTTTTTCAGCATGTTTACTATATCGGGTGGATATACAGACCTATAGCGGTGTTTGCAAGCAGTCTAGATCCAGGTGAGCCGCTGTATCGAGCCTTCTCTTCAGGATCTGCTCTTTTCGCAAGTAAGTTTTTTTTTTAGAGCAAAAAACATCCCCTTTGTATAAATAAAGACACACATCATGATCCAAACCCAAAATGCCGGAGTTATTAAATGAGGGTTGGTCCAATAGTGTCCCGCCGTTTCTACAAATAATGTTGTAAGTTTCTGTTTGGTTTCATTCTTGGAACCTGTGCTCACTTGTATATACATGTATAAGCTAAGTCACAGGTTGCTGATACATTCAGTGGTTACATTAGGATTGTTCTGAACCATGTCATCTTGACATGGTAATTTTCAGACCAATCTACTCGTCACAACATGATTTAAGGCTAGTCCATTTATGAAATGGGGTGTTTTTTTTCTAAAAAAAATATGAAAATTACTTGCAAAACGTGCATATTCTTATGAGATGGCTCATTACGAGTCTAAACTCGATCTAAACTGGATCTCAACTGGATCTAAACTGGATCTACACTGCTTGCAAACATAGCTATATAGGTATGTAGTGTCAATAAGTCTATTCAAGTTTCATTATCATCATATTACTTTAATATTACGAATTGTTTCAATACTAGTATGTGAACATTTGATACGAGTCCATACTTTGCATCTATTAATGGAATTATATGCTTTTCTAAAATCGATAAATGCACCAAATGTTGACAACTATAGTTTCATTCTTGTTTCTACAATATGTGTTAAACATGCTACATGATCTATTGTACTACGCCTCTTCCTGAAACCGTTATGTTCGTCAAGAAGTTTGCCATTTGTTTCCAACCAGAACGATAGACGTGTATTTATAATAGAGCTATAGAGAGTATACATTGCTGATGCTAGCGAAATACCTAAATATATTAACTGGGTCTCTTGTGTCCACAGTACTAGACATTTGTATTGGGCATATACTAGTTTAACCCCATGCAGATGGAATTGTGCCAGTGTCAAAGCAGATGTTGAAGAGTACGTATATAAATGCTACAGGTGTACAATTCTGTAACACATCTATTGGAATACTATCAAAGCGACATGCCTTTCCTCTCCTGGCAATATATAGCAGTTTTAACAGCTACAATTGAAATGTGTCTGTCTAAAACGTCATCTCGTTTACAATTTGTTCACGCGGCAAAAATATATCATCTTGGTCTGAACTTGAGTTTAACAATGTACGGAAATCCGTTTCCCATTTAGCATGTTTAGACAGGATGTCGCACACTTTATTTGAAGTGCCGTCGTTATCAATAATAACATCCATTGGTATGCACTTCTTATTACAAGTATTAACTTAAATCCGTCTGATAGTTATCGTGTACTTCTAATATATATGCCAGAATTATATACCAATAACACCTTTTCGCGCGCTGGACCTCTCGGTCAAAGCTTTTTCTCACACCACAGTAATCAGCCTTTACATGTACTTAGTGATTATATGGTGGTCGTAGTATATGTAGGTAGGCCTATCATATAATTACCACGTTGTAACAGCGTTCGTCCGTGTGATCAGCGTACGTTTTAAGATGGTGTCCGTTCGTCCGTGCGTCCGCACAATATTATACGTTATTAGCGAAAATGAGTGGCGAACAGCGTAGGTCATAATGGCGAGCAGGGTAGCCCCTTACCATACATCAGATCAGATTGCGCGGACGCGAGCGACGAGGATAAAAATAAACGTTATGTTTTAGAAATCGGTGAAGACTTGCTAATAATGCTATTTTTTGGGGCTTAAAATAGTGACCGTTACAAACAGGTTAATTTTTAGAGAGGTGACCGTTGTAGAGAGATGTATATCATGAGGAGGTTATCCGTTTGGGGGTTGTTGTAGAAAGGTGACCGTTGTGAGATATGGATCTCTTAAGGAGGCTAATATATAGGAAATTATCGGTTGGGGTATAACATTATGGCCGCTAGAGTGATGGGACTGTTGTAGAGAGGTGGCCGTTGTGAGAGATGTTGTAAGACGGTTAACCCTTTCAACACTACATGCCTCTTTATCCGTGTTTGTAATCGGTGCAGGTCCAGATGAGCTGGTTCGTAACGAGCAGTCTCTTCAAGTATTCATATTGTGTATGGAGAGAAATAACCCCGTTCTTATAAATGGATCAGTCTGAAAATCCTTTTGTGGCGGTTGGATTTATCCTTACATAAACATATGACAGTCCAGTCCAGTTATTTATGGTTGCTACAGAGAGGGGGTTGTTGTAGAGAGGCGACCGTTTACTGACAATTCCTCCCTAAATAATCTTGATATGATAACTTTCCGACCAATCCACTCGTCACAACATGATTTTAAGACTAGTCCATTTATGAAATGGGGTGTTTTTTCCCCCTAAACATATGAAAATTACTCGCAAACCATGCATATCCTGATGAAATGGCTCATCACGAACCAGCTCATCTGTATCTACACTGGATCTACACTGCAAACACACTCGTGACAGCTATATAGGAATGCACTGTCAATAAGTCTGTGCACGTTTCATTATCATCATATTATTGTAATATTCCGGATTGTTTCAATATTAGTACGTGAACACTTCATTCATGTGAGCATTTGGAACAAACTCAATCCATTAACATGATATTGACCTTTTTGGCTCACCTGAGCCAAAGGCTAAAGTGAGCTATTGTTACCGCTTTTCGTCCATCGTCCGTCCGTACACAGTTGCTTCTTCACAGACAAGGATTTTTCACGAAGTAGTTACGCGTGGGTGGTTGGTCGGGCGAACGCGACGGCGTAAATTAACGGTAGGGGTTTCTCCTGATAGAAATCACGATTTGCCTGGTTAGGCCCTCTGGTACGTTTTTATCGTTGGCTCATTTTTTACCTGGTAGTTGAATTGGGTTATTGCACATTATAAAAGTAGTAAGATTATTGCTGATCCTACTGCTTTTGGCAGTGGTCCAAGTGATTGTAGTGTGGCGAGGACCTGGTGTCAGCTCAGGATTATTCTGATTTTAGGGCTACATATATAGATTGTTTATTGTAAATATTCAGTTCTGATTTTGAACTCCCCCACCCCCATTTGCACAGACCCGGCCAATGACCTTAGCTAATGATAGGCTGTTAAACACTAACAGACAAACACACAGTAGTTAGGCGTAAGTAACGAAATTGCTGCAAGTGGGGGTATGCGTGCCCCATGGATACATTTCTCGTGTTACCTCCAACCATAATCATTTTATGTCCCCAAGTCGTTCATCCATGATGTTCAGAGTTCATTTCCCACTAGCTACAATAATTCGCCTACGATATGTTATTTACGGCTAAAACTTGACCCATTCAAAAAATGTGAGTAACCTAAGTGCATACACAAACCTGTTGCATGTAGGTCAAAATTTAGTCAACTGTATATGTTATACCTTTAAACAAATAATCTTTGATTTAGAACTAGTAAATTTCCAAATTTAATAGAACAGGGAAATCATTTTCCAATGGAAGCCATCTTTTCTCTTGTTGTTGTTCAACATTCAAAATAACGAAATGAAGCTTTCAATTTTACAAGATATTCATGTAAATGTCAAATATACACATTGACACGGTAAACTCACACATATTTCTGCATGTGTATGTTTTTTATTAATAATTATAACATTGACTGTTTAATATCGCTAACATATCAAACACGCCGGATAACCGGTTGCAAAAATCACTCTTCCGTGTGTAACATTAAAGAGATGGGATTAAATTGCTACCCTCGCGAGAGGTATGGAGCGGGGTAGCAATTTTGTTTCTAATTTCCCACTAGCATTGAAATAGCATGTACAGAGATGTAAAGGGATAGAATAAGACATATGAAAGAGAATGTAAACAATTCCATATAGAACATAATAGTGAGCAATTTGGGATACTTGCATAAAATTCAAGGTTAGTTTACATACCATAATTGTATGCATTTCATACCTGAAACACGGCTTTAAGTTTAGAAAACCGTGATTTTGAGGTACAATGTGTGACTATTCCACCAGTTCTAATGATTACGAGTGCCCGCTATACAGATATAATAATTTATTAATGTTTATTTTACTGATAGTGACTCGCGGTGGTATCAGGCTATTTTCATATGCAAATGAGGTATATTATTGTTTAATTATTTATACTAATTAACTGCGTCACCTGAATAAATAATATTTTCGATAAATTATAAAGTATGATAATTGCACATCAAACAATAAATACAGAGAATAAATAGTAATGTCCGTTAACATTTTAAGGAAACACGGTTATGGCCCCTGGTATCAGTGTGGACATTTACGTCTGACATAAAATGTACAATAATGTGGGGTAATGGAGTAATGGAGAATGAATGTTTATTTTGCCAGAAAATGTCTCAGTTGATGTCTCTGATATAAAGTACAGTTTGTGCCTACTGAGTGGGCATGTTACGGAGCCTCGCAGGGGACATGGATTTTTAGCTCACCTGAGCAAAGCTCATGTGAGCTATTGTTACCAGAACAGTACAGAACAAAGCCTTTATTTGCAATATTATCAGACCACACAGTGGTATATAAGTGCATACAAGTACAGAATAATTTGTATTATCAAAACAACAACATGGCGGGCAATACATTTGCATGGAAATATGTTCAAAACAGAATATACCAATACTTAATTTTGGCTAGAGTAAATCGTGTGTTATCACCAATATTGAGCATTACCTTTGTAGAAAGAACGTAGTTGGGGATAAATTTACAAGGATTGAAATTATGTGATTATGACGCAATGGGGTTGGTACTGTTAGTTTATTGGGAGAAATCCGAAACTGGAAAAGAGGCTCAAACATATTAAATAAACGACAAAAATCAAATGCGCATACAAGGCCGCGTACTGCATACAACAAACATGATGTAGAAATTTACAAGTAAAATAAAAAATAAAAAACAGTGTTATGCTGAAACTTCCAACATAACACTGCTTGGCATATCAAACTCTGTAGGTTCGTGAAACCAGATGTGGAAATAGCGTACAGGGTTAGAAAATATACGTATATAGCACGATAACAGCTACCATCCTCACATTGGGTCGAAAGTCGAAAGCATGTGAGAATACAGGTATCGTTGTGTGTATAAACAGCTATATTAGTTTAAGGGAAACAAACATATACCACTGGAGTTACATATCATTAGTGAATAGTTACTAATTGGCTAATTCGGTGAATGCAGGCAACAAACACAACGGTACCATCATGTAGCCTTGTGTTTGCCGTCTGAATTCTCGAATTCGTATATTGGTCACCGATACGTTGGTCAGGGCATATCATGATCTGTACAAAACATGGATAATGTAACACATTCTCTATGAAAAGCGAAGACATTGATATATGAATTGTGATGTATTATAGCATCCAGTATAAAACAACAAAGAAACAGTAACTTTAACCAACGTTAAGCTGTAATCCAGTAAAGTAGATCCTACTATACATTCTGCAAATGACTGCATGGTGTACAGACTTGATATAACCGCAATGTGTCCGTCCGTGGTCCGTGGTCCGTTTTTCAAACGTCTTCTCCTCGGTAACCATTGGGCACATAGACACCAAACTTCATGGTCATGGTCCTTTGGTAGGAATTACACAATTGTTAAAATGACGTCATTACGTAATCAAAGATGGCCGCCGTCTAAAAATATCACACATTCTTCAAATATCTTCTTCTCAAGAACCGCCAACCGGATTTCGACAAAACTTGGTAGGAATGATCGATGTGCAATGCTCTTTCAAAGTTGTTAAAATGGTGACCCCGGGTAAAAAATGGGCGTGGCCCGTTGGGTCAAATTGGGGTTAAATTTTATTTTTGACCGAATATGATCATGTCATATATCAAATCGAAGGTATCAACGAGGCGATCACTTTGGTGCATTTTTTTGTCGAAATTGGATGGTTATGTCATCCAAGATGGCCGCCGAAAGGTCAAAAGGTCGTTATTTTAATAAATATTTCAAACGTCTTGTTCTCGTGAACCGCTCGGCCGATATTGGCCAAACTTCACGGTAATGGTTATTGGGTCAAGCCTTTTCATAATTGTTTAAAAGTAGGTAAAACTCTTAAAAAATCTTCTTCTCGCGAACTGCCAGGACGATTTTTACGAAACTTGGTATGAATGATCGAACGCTGGTTTAGATTCCTTCAAATGGCGGACCCCGGGTCAAAAATGGGCGGGGCAGGAGGGGTCAAGTAGGGGTCAAATGTCACATTTGACCGAATATGGTCATGTCATATATCAAATCGAAGGTATAGACGAGACGGTCACTCTGGAGATTTTTTTGTCGAAATCAGGTTATTGCGTCATTCGAGATGGCCGCCGAAAGGTCAAAAGGTCGTTATTTCAATATAGATTACAAACGTCTTCTTCTCGTGAACCACTTGGCCAATATTGGCCCAAATTCACAGTAATGGTCAGTGAGTCAAACCGATACATCTTTTGTTAAAATGTTGGTCATCGCGAAATCCAAGATGGCCGCAGTTGAAAAGTAGGTCAAATTCTCAAAAAATCTTCTTCTCACGAACCGCCAGGCAGATTTAGGTTTGATATACAAACTACAATAATGCAACAATTAACACTCAAATGAATATTTATTTTCATGAAAAAAGTAAAAAAAACAACAAACGACTGGATGAAAATATATTTCTATATTACAAACTGGGGTGTGGGAAAGCACGTTTAATGACATTGGAAATGATGCCATAACGCAATTTAGCGAAAATTGTAGACTCTTATCAGTATGACAGTCTGATCTAGCATTTCGTTCACTCGAGATAACATCTCGTTGCCACGACATAGCATATCGTTCCCTCGAGATAACATATAGTTGCCACGACATAGCATCTCGTTCACTCGAGATAACATCTCGTTCCCACGACATATAGCATCTCGTTCCCTCGAGATAACATATAGTTGATAACATCTCGTTCCCACGACATATTATCTCGTTTGCTCGAGATAACATATCGTTCCCTCGAGATAATATGCATCTCGTTCCCACGACATACACTCCCGCCTGCGATTCTCTTACCAAGAATTGCAATCCAGCGGTTCTTGAATTGTAATTCGTCCCCTCTGAAATTGCAGTCTAATTGCGGTCCAATCGCGGTCCCGTTGTTGCGGTCATTCTTTCGCGATACCGTTTGTGCGGTCATTCTTTCGCGGTCCAGTTTGTGCGGTCATTCTTTCGCGATACCGTTTGTGCGGTCATTCTTTCGCTATTTGCGGTAAAAACTTACCGTATCATCGTATAGTACAGTTTCTTTACATTATACAAACGTACTATACGAATATTATACAAACATACGATATCCGTTCGTACATACGATATATCCGTACGGATATGGTATGCATATACAGTGGGTCATCGTGCGGTTAAAATATACCGATGCACCGGTTCGTTTCGCATGTAAACATCCGGTTTTCATTTCGATCATCTGCCACAATTTTAAGTTTTTCAAAATGAATAAATCGCAGTGCATATACATGTGTGTTCAATACAGTAATTCATCAGTAATTCATCATTGTACTCCGCAACACCGCCGGGGACACAAAACAATGATCCCCCACACACACCAGCCATCTACATTTGGCGTCCTAAAAGTTCCGGTCTATATCCCACAGTGGGAACAATGTGTATCACCACCACCACCAGTTTTTGTCTATGACTACACTACACCACCCCCCCCCCCCGACCACCACTTGTGTCTGTAACGCAGGATGGCGTGGCCGACTGATCAAGTGCTAAACTAGTCATGGTGCGATGGCCGACTGATCAAGTGCTATACTAGTCTGGGTGCGATGGCCGACTGATCAAGTTCTAAACTAGTCGTGGTGCGTTGGCCGACTGATCAAGTTCTAAACTAGTCATAGTGCGATGGCCGTCTGATCAAGGGCTAAACTAGTCTCGGTGCGATGGCCGATTTATCAAGGGCTAAACTATTCCTGTTGCGATGGTCGATTGATCAAGTTCTAAACTAGTCCTGGTGCGATGGCCGACTGATCAAGTTATAAAATAGTCATGGTGCGATGGCCGACTGATCGAGTGTTATACTAGTCCTGGTACGAAGGCCGACTTATCAAAGGCTAAACTAGTCCCGGTGCGATGGCCGACTGATCAAGGGCTAAACTATTCCTGGTGCGATGGTCGACTCATGAAGTTCTAAACTATTCCTGGTGCGATAGCCGACTGATCAAGTTCTAAACTAGTCCTGGTGCGACGGCCGACTGATCGAGTGCTATTCTAGTCCTGGTGCGATGGCCGACTGATCAAGGGCTAAACTAGTCCCGGTGCGATGGCCGACTGATCAAGTTCTAAACTAGTCTTGGTACGATGGTCGACTCATCAAGTTCTAAGCTATTCATGGTGCGATGGCCGACTGATCAAGTTCTAAACTAGTCCTGGTGCGATGGCCGACTGTCGAGGGTTGCTATACTAGTCCTGGTGCGATGGCCGACTGATCAAGGGCTAAACTAGTCCCGGTGCGATGGCCGACTGATCAAGTTCTAAACTAGTCCTGGTGTGATGGCCGACTGATTGAGTGATATACTAGTCCTGGTGCGATGGCCGACTGATCAAGTGCTAAAGTAGTCCTGGTGTGATGGCCGACTGATCAAGTGCTATACTCGGCATGGCCGACTGATCACGTGCTATACTGGGCATGGTGAGATGGCCAATTGATAAAGAGCTATACTGGGCATGGTGCAGTGGGCGAATGATCAAGCGCTATACTAGCCATGGTGCGATGGCAGACTGAACAAGTGCTCTACTAGTCCTGGTGCGATGGCCGACTGATCAAGTGCTATACTCGGCATGGCCGACTGATCACGTGCTATACTGGGCATGGTGATATGGCCAAGTGATCAAGTGCTATACTGGGCATGGTGCAATGGGCGACTAATCAAGCGCTATACTACTTATGGTGCGATAACAGACTGATCCAGTGCTCTACTAGTCCTGGTGCGATGACCGACTGATCAAGGGCTAAACTAGTCCTGGTGCGATGGCCGACTGATCAAGTTCTATACTAGTCCTGGTGCGATGGCCGACTGATCAAGGGCTAAACTAGTCCTGGAGCGATGGCCGACTGACCAAGGGCTAAACTAGTCCTGGAACGATGGCCGACTGATCTAGTTATATACTAGTCATGGTGAGATGGCCGACTGATCAAGTGCTAAACTAGTCCTGGTGTGATGGCCGACTGATCAAGTTCTAAACTAGTCATGGAGCAATGGCCGACTGATCAAGTTCGAAACTAGTCATGGAGCGATGGCCGACTGATCAAGTTAAAAACTAGTTCTGGTGCGATGGCCGACTGATCGAGTGCTATACTTGTCCTGGTGCGATGGCCGACTGATCAAGGGCTAAACTAGTCCCGGTGCGATGGCCGACTGATCAAGTTATAAACTATTCCTGGTGCGATGGCCGACTGATCAAGTTCTAAACTAGTCCTGGAGCGATGGCCGACTTATCAAGTGCTAAACTAGTCCTGGTGCGATGGCCGACTGATCAAGTTCTAAACTAGTCCTGGTGCGATGGCCTACTGATCAAGTGCTAAACTAGTCCTGGTGCGATGGCCGACTGATCAAGTGCTAAACTAGTCATGGTGCGATGTCCAAGACTGATCGAAGTTCTAAACTAGTCCTGGTGCGATGGTCGACTGATCGAGTGCTATGCTAGTTCTGATGCGATGGCCGACTGATGAAGGGCTAAACTATTCCTGGTGCGATGGTCGACTCATCAAGTTCTAAACTATTCCTGGTGCGATGGCCGACTGATCAATTTCTAAACTAGTCCTGGTGCGATGGCCGGCTGATCAAGGGCTAAACTAGTCCTGGTGCAATGGCCGACTGATCAAGTTCTATACTAGTCCTGGTGCGATGGCCGACTGATGAAGGGATAAACTAGTCCTGGAGTGATGGCCGACTGATCAAGGGCTAAACTAGTCCTGGAGCTATGGCCGACTGATCTAGTTATATACTAGTCATGGTGAGATGGCCGACTGATCAAGTGCTAAACTAGTCCTGGTGCGATGGCCGACTGATCAAGTTCTAAACTAGTCATGGAGCAATAGCCGACTGATCAAGTTCGAAACTAGTCCTGGAGCGATGGCCGACTGATCAAGTTCTAAACTAGTCCTGGTGCGATGGCCGACTGATCGAATGCTATACTTGTCCTGGTGCGATGGCCGACGGATCAAGGGCTAAACTAGTCATGGTGCGATGGCCGACTGATCAAGTTCTAAACTATTCCTGGTGCGATGGCCGACTGATCAAGTTCTAAACTAGTCCTGGAGCGATGGCCGACTGATCAAGTGCTAAGCTATTCCTGGTGCGATGGTCGACTGATCAAGTTATAAACTAGTCCTGGTGCGATGGCCTACTGATCAAGTGCTAAACTAGTCCTGGTGCGATGGCCGACTGATCAAGTGCTAAACTAGTCATGGTGCGATGGCCGACTGATCAAGTTCTAAACTAGTCCTGGTGCGATGGCCGACTGATCGAGTGCTATGCTAGTCCTGGTGCGATGGCCGACTGATCAAGGGCTAAACTAGTCCTGGAGCGATGGCCGACTGATCAAGGGCTAAACCAGTCCTGGTGCGATGGCCGACTGATCAAGTTCTATACTAGTCCTGGTGCGATGGCCAACTGATCAAGGGCTAAGCTTGTCCTGGAGCGATGGCCGACTGATCAAGGGCTAAACTAGTCCTGGAGCGATGGCCGACTGATCTAGTTATATACTAGTCATGGTGAGATGGCCGACTGATCAAGTGCTAAACTAGTCCTGGTGCGATGGCCGACTGATCAAGTTCTAAACTAGTCATGGAGCAATGGCCGACTGATCAAGTTCGAAACTAGTCCTGGAGCGATGGCCGACTGTTCAAGTTCTAAACTAGTCCTGGTGCGATGGCCCACTGATTGAGTGCTATACTTGTCCTGGTGCGGTGGCCGACTGATCAAGGGCTAAACTAGTCCCGGTGCGATGGCCGACTGATCAAGTTCTAAACTATTCCTAGTGCGATGGCCGACTGATCAAGTTATAAACTAGTCCTGGAGCGATGGCCGACTGATCAAGTGCTAAACTAGTCCTGGTGTGATGGCCGACTGATCAAGTTCTAAACTAGTCCTGGTGCGATGGCCTACTGATGAAGTGCTAAACTAGTCCTGGTGCCGATGGCCGACTGATCAAGTGCTAAACTAGTCATGGTGCGATGGCCGACTGATCAAGTTCTAAACTAGTCCTGGTGCGATGGCCGACTGATCGAGTGCTATGCTAGTCCTGGTGCGATGGCCGACTGATGACAAATTTAACCGGACGCACGAAGTGACGTACATATGGATGTACGTACGTATGTAAGCCAATGTGACAACTATATCGCACTGTCCACATGCAGGCATGTCAAAAACTTTGAAGTAATTTGACCTTGATATTGGCCACAGGGGTTGCAGGGGTTGAGCATGGAATGAAAATATGGATGATGATAAACACACATGTGAAGTTTCGGGTGAATTGGCGAAGCTGTTTCTGAGATATAGTGTTCTTAAAGACTTTAACCTACGGTAAATAAAAACCAGATGGCCATGGCCCGCATGTCGAGCCCATCTAGGCATTTGTTGGTCTCGGAGTATATTTATTTGAAGTTTGAATTAAGGTATGTAAAAGCTTTAACGCAAATTTGAAAGACATTTGACCTTGATCTTGGGAATGTGGGTCGCATGCGTGGGCTATAATATGAAAATATGGATGATAATAAAGAATTATCTGAAGTTTGAAGCAAATCTGAGTAAGTGTTGTGGAGATATAAGGTATGCAAAAAATTTAACACAATTTTCAAAGTCATTTGACCTTGAACTTGGGGCACAGGAGCCGCATGAGTGGGACACAGAATGAATATATGGATGATGACTAATAAGCATTTGATTTTTCAAGTCAATGTGACTTAGGATATGGTATTTAAAAACATACACCGATTTCGGACGGACTGACGCACGGACGTCACTGTGATCACTAAGTCTCGCTTTCCGCAAGCAGGCTAGGTAAAAAAAACTACGGATGGACGTCAATGCGCAGACTATAATGCACTGTCTGCAGGCGGTCGCGACAAAAATTGTCCAACCCCTTTTTAAAGGTGCATGCCCACTCATTAGGCTAAAAATGCTCTTTATGGGAATTAAATAAGTGTATAATTGTCACTATTCCACTAGTTATAAAAATTACGAGTGCCCGCTATACAGATATAATCATTTGGTTATATTTATTTTACTGATAGTGACGCGCGGTGGTATCGGTATTTTCATGTGCAAATGGGGCATGATATATAATTATTTATACTAATTAAATGCATCAACTGAAAACAAAATTGACAGATTATAAAGTATGATCATTGCACATCAAAAAATAAATACAGTTAATAAATAGTAATGTCCGTTAACATTTTAAGGAAACACGGTTATCGTCCCTGATATCAATGTGGAAATTTTCTTCTGATATAAAATGTATAATAATGCCAAACAATACGTGGGTAATGGTAAATGATTGTTTATCTGGCCAGAAAATGTATCCGATGATGTCTCTGACATAAAGGACATTTTGTGCCTACTGAGTGGGCATGTACCTTTACCGCTAGCTCCGCACTGTCCCGTGAGACCTATGCATGTGTTACGTTTCATAACAAATATTTCAAAGGGTGTTCGCGTTATGCTCCGGACAAATCAGTGCGCGAAAAAACAAAGGGAGATAACTAAACTAGAAAATGTGTTCATATATGTAGAACACAGATACCCCACATATCGCTTTGATAGTAAACAAGGCAAAATTGCAGTGTCCAAAAGGGAGAGATAATCCATGACACGGGGTTCGAATCAAAAATCGAAATAAACTTTCCGTATCCACTCATCATAAGGAAGCTACATATCAAATTTCAGTGCTATAGCTATTACAAAAGTTTTACGAGTTACAAGGCAACATTTTCAAATTATAATTAAAAAAGGGGGAGATAATCGATGACTAGGGGGTCGAATCAAAATAAACTTTGCAAATCTACTCATCATAAGGAAGCTACATACCAAGTTTCAGGTGTGTAGCTATTAGGGTTTAAAAGTTTTACGAGCTACAAGCCAAAATTGGAAAATTCTAACTTGAAAAGGGGGAGATAATCCATGACCATGGGGTCGAATCAAACATACATGTACCAAGTTTCAGGTCTGTAGCTATTACGGTTTAAAAGTTTTACGAGTTACTAAGTTGGTGACGGACGGAAGAACGGACAAGGGTAACACTAAATGCCCCCTCCACTATCGTGGAGGGGCATAACAATTAGTGAGGCAAAAGTTGTCATATACAAGTAACTTACCTTAATTCATCAGTTACACATCAGACGATGAATGAACTTTAATTCTGGTGTAGAATATTAAAGTTATTCATTATGTTCAATAGTGCAGCTTTGACATGACGTGAAATTAAAACATGCATGACATGATCTGGAAGAATAACTACAGACCAAGCACGCATATTTAGTATCACGTCTGTCGGTTCTTATCCAGCTCCGATTTCTGTCACCTGTCCACAAAATCCAGAATCCAACATTTTCGCAAATTTAATCCTGTATGTTGGTGTACGTTAGAACAAAATGTCACTTAGTATATTATCCAATCCATTGTAATCTCTTGTTTCTCTAAATAAATGCGTCCAACAATCCCTGTAGCTGCTATCGTGATACAAAATGTTAAAGGTTCCGTCAGCGCCTCATATATTGATCTAATATCCACCATTTTGATTCCAAGTACCAGAATAATGATGTTTCCATGCGCCGTCGTAGTGTTATCTGTCAGATTCCGTTGTTTATTTGATCAAATTGTTGGACAAATTTGTGTCCGCTACTGTCGCCAAGAGCATAATATGTGACGTTGACTGTAATAATTTGGCATAACTTCTAGCTTGTGAATTTTTGGTTGAATGAAGTGATCACTATGGTGAATAAGTGTGTATTTGTGTCCGGTTTGCTTAGTAGGTAGAGCGATGGTGTGGTAAACCAGAGATCCCCGGTTCAATTCCGGGCTGGTGCGCATCTTTCTCACCCTGTGATATTTAGCGCCCAACGTAATTGCGGGAAGTAACTCTGCAGAATACTCCCGCATCGTCCGTACCGAAAGTTATGGTGCTCTCCGTAGGTTTCCACTGCAATGTACCAAATCACATCTGATTTGCACTTCAACTGTTAATTGCGACATATTTTCTGTATTTTTCAATTGAAAGAAATGTCAGTATTATACTTATTCATTTCTGTGTAATAATTACAGAAAAATATGTCACAATTAACAGCTAAAGCGCGAATGAGATCAGATTCGGTACTCTGCAGGAAAAACCTATGGAGCACCGTAACTCTGGATACGGATGATAATTGAGTATTCTGTTGCCCAACGAAGGACCGCGACTGATAAATACTCCCAAAATTGTACCCAAAATATATGGAATTCGGAGACAAAAATTAAACATGGAATTCGAGGACGAATTTCAATTTGGCGGAGAAGAATGTCACAGTACGCAACTGACTATGGGGATGAAGTGTGTATGATCTGTGCCTTGTTAGCTTGCTCGGTAGAGCCATGGGCATGGTACGGTAAACATGAGGTCCCTGGTTCGATTCCGGGCCGTTATTTATCTTTCTCACTCTGTGACACAAGTAAACCTTTTTATTTTAAAGAAATGGCTATCACCGGAATAAATATTATCTTCACAAAATTTGATTCGGGCCAATAGAAATCAACAGCCAGAACAGAACGTTTGCAGTAATAGAAATCTAATTCCAAAATTAATTTTAAATTTCTTTTTTGTGATCAGCTTTCGAAAATTAAAATATTCTTTTCTTTTAAAATTATTATCAATATGTTCACCATGTTATTATGGTTAATATGCAATTCACAGTCTCCTTGCAGCTTGAAATTGAAAGACATTATGAAAAGTTGTGTTGATCTCAGAAATTGTCATGTCGACTATAGGATCGCGTCGAAATAATGTTAACAGAATAGGAAAACGTAATTTGATACCGACGAAAAAGTAAATAAAACGCAAAATTGATGCTTTGTTTTGCAATATTATACCGTATACCACACATTATAATTTGATTTTATATGAAAATAAATATATTGTGAGTATGGTGGTGTCTATTAATGTGTTCTTGATATTCGGAACGGTAGTGACGACATTTTTTTTGTCCAAGAAATTGTCAAGGTCAAGGTTTCACTGTTTGTCTCGCAATAACCCGCCGATTTATATTTGCGCACCAAAAAAAAACAGATCACCAGTACCGCTGACTTTCTAGTCACTTTGAATGAAATAGATGGGATAACATTTTGGATTGGAACAAGGATATGTTTGTCAACCATTTCGATGTTATTGCCGCATTGGTCAAGCAGAGCGGTCCTCTGGTTTTACCGTAGAGCGCAGCGTAATTTGAAGCGGTCATTCTTTCGCAGCTTAAAGAAAAAAAGGAGCGTAAACTGCAATTAAAAGCGGAGCGCAGCGCTAACTGCGCTATAAGTATTGCAATTCCACAACCAACTCTTTGGACCGCAGTCACATGATTGCAGTCCGATTGCGGTCCAATTGCAATTAATGGGAACGCGAATTGCAATCCTGCGCTCCAGCAATTGCAATTCGCCTGATAAGAGAACCGCAGGCCACTCTGTAGCCAGCCAAAATGTAATACCTTTGTCATTCAAGATGGTGGAGGAATATCTGCTCTTAGATTGGCTAATAATGTCGTTCGAACGAGACGCTTTGTCGTGGGAGCGAGATAGCTAACTCGTGGTAACGAGATCCTATCTCGTGGGAACGAGATGATATTTCGTCGGAAGGAGATAGGTAAATAGTGGAAACGAGGTAATATCTCGTGGGAACGAGATCCTATTTTGTGTTTACGAGATGCTATGTCTTGACAGCGAGATAGCTAACTCGTGGTAACGAGATCCTATCTCGTGGGAACGAGATGACATGTCTTCGAGCTAGCTAACTCATGGGAACGAGATGGAAAAACAAATGCGAATTGCACATGTCTCTATTGGACCGCGGTGCTATAACCGGCTGGTGAAAGTCTTAAGCTGCCGTAAAATTCAAGTTATTTAATGCGTATATTATGGCATATAATTGGTAATATGAACATCGACTTATTGATCCCATACTGTTGATTTCACCCGAATGCCATTATCACGGAGAAATACTTCCCAGTCTAGTACAGTAGACTAGTCTAGCGCCTCTTTAAACCGGAAACATCTCTGTTCATGATTGAAAATGACACATGGAGTGCTTAATTACAGTGAAACCTCCACTGTCACTTCGATAACGGGCATGATGTGTGTGACCTGTTGTTTATCTCCTTTATGTACAAATGTCAACAAACTTTTAACCCTTAGAATGCTGAGCACGAACATTGTCGTCTGCTGTTGATTTATAATTTGCCTTCTTGCTCAATACAAACATGGTTTGACAGCACTTCAGAATCATTTCCATTGGAAATTATTCTTAAGTGTTGTCAAATCATGTTTTTATGAAAACTGGAAGAGAGAACATAAACAGCATATTACATGACTGCCGTTGTTTAACTCTGCTCACAGACGAAAAGAAATCCGTAACGTCACTTTTAGCGTACATACCTAAATAAAACGTCATTTTTTTATTCTACGTAGCAGAGAAGTAAAGCTGATTCAAGCGAACAATAAACGCATTTATTGTTGTTTGTGGTATGTGGATATAATTATATATGTACAAATTATGAAATAATCCAGCGTATACGTCATTGACGTCAATTTCATTTTGTTTTTGTCACGTACGTGCCTGTAATTGCTGATTATTAGTCATATTTGGTCAGAATTACATTCACATCATGTCGTCGCAGTAGTAAAATATGAAATGGTATATAAATGCCCATTAACCACGTGATGTGGTTCCCTGAAAACGACAGACCTTTGGCGTCAAGGGTGGGAATATAATAAATGCTACTTTGGAGATCTTAGCCAGGTATATGAAGTCGACAAGAAAGCGGAAGATATGCGTTTTTTATTATGATTGTATGACACATTGCATACTTCTATTTCCCAAGTATGTTGGTTAAACAATTCGGCTGTCTCGATATCCAATCTAACATTCCGAGAATGAGGCCCCAAAAGGATAAAAATTGTTTTCGTGTTCACAAATTATAGTCTTAAAATTTAGCAAATATTTGCGTTTCTATAATATAACAATGGTAATTTAAAGTTTAAGTAGTTTCGCGGACAATGTTGACTATATCTACCTCAAAATGAGCCTCATATGATTGATGGCTTCACACCCTGAGTGGACAAAGAAAATTAATAACATGTGGTTATATGTGGCTGTGAATGGCGAAATGGGGCTTATGGGGTTTGTGACCAGTGTAGCTCCTGATCAAATAGTACAGACCCGTAGCCTGATAGATAACGGTCCATGTTGTTTGTTAGAAGCATAACGGGTGTTTGATTGATTGAAATGTGGACAGTGCAGCTCTTAATCAGACTAAGCGCAAACACTCATAAGCCCCATTTCTCCAGCCACATACGAAGACAGACTGGTAGACCGTTTAAATATTCAACTCCGTTTCATACCTAGTGACTGTCCGTGTGTTACCTGGTCACGTTTACATGAACAATTTCGCATCTGTTAACCCGGATGAGATGGCTCGCCTAATCCCAACTGTGTTATATTTCAATCCACAGGCAAACACGCGAATGCTTGCAAACTATGTATACCCCGATAAGACGATTCGTCTAATCCCAAACTGTGAGAGCTGAAGTTGGTGATACTGGACCATAAGCGCTCTCTAACAAACCACAGTATCATGCAATTACACCATACTATTATTATATGGTGAATGCCAAGAATGAGAAGAATCCCAAACCATTTACATTAACATTTTCATTCCACTTGCAAACCGTGTAGACACAGAAAATAGGAAGGGGCCACGGGACCGTGGTGTCAGGTTATTCTAGTATGGACCCTTTGGTGTGGCCCCAGGTCAGGTTACTCTAGTATAGACCCTTTGGTGTGGCCCCAGGTCAGGTTATTCAAATATCAGGTCTGAATATGTATTATTTTCAAGTCAAACTGTTATAACACGATGCTCCCCAGGGATGGGTTGTGGTGTAGGGGTTAGCACACCTGAATTATGGGTTCAAACCTCGCATTAGGCATCACAAATACTTTCATAGTATTTCCATCCCACTGGTCTTTCGGATTAGACTTGAAACCGAGCTCCCGTCTCTATATGATATTAACTGTTGATGGGACGTTAAGACAATTCACTTTCACGTTGTTTTCGGATAAAACTTTAAACGGAAGTCCTGTATCGATCAAACCTTGCCGGTTGCTGGGACGTTAAATTCTTAGGACCTTAGCTGTTGCTGGGACGTTACAGCCATTCACCTTCACTTTCACTCACCTATACGTTCCAACTGTTATACGTTATAACTCGATGCTCCCTGAGATGTGTTACATTAGGCCATAGCATATATTTTCGATGTTAAGCGTCCACCCAGTTGACCAAAACCTACCTACGTATCCGGTAAAAACAAATAAGGCATTGAAAAAAACGAAGGTAAATTTATATTTAAAACTTCCTCAATCCTGTTTTTAGCATGAAATTAAATTTCAGCCAGCAAGCTATAGAAAAAGAAATAAGAAAAAAAGATCTTATTAAACTTATTAAGTGGACATTCATGAACGGATTTAATACCTGGAAAAATCCCCCAATAAGCTTTTATATTACTTTAAAAATAGTATACACCTTGTGTTTGTATATTTCACAGTTTCAAAACCTACCCGAACACGGACGTTTCACAGAGAAAGAAATTGATTTGCGCTTACCGTATTCAGTGTCCACAGAGGGAAACGGTTCAGTATTCAGGACGGTAATAAGGAAAATAAAGCATTAGGGGAGGTCGTGGCAAACTCCCAACTTATATGAATAGTTAAGCTAGTATCTCACTGGCTGCGACTGTTGGCGACAAATTACGGACGACATTCGCGAGGGAGTTTCCAAAATGTCTCGAAACGTTCGCAGGGGTTCTCAATTTCCTCACGTGAGTCGCAGGGCGTGTCTCGAACCCGTCTCGAACCCTTCTAAATTTAGTTTCCGTGAGTCGATTGTGATTGATTGGAGACAGAAATGAGAATCGGACATTCCGGGCGCAAGACAGGCTTGAACTGCCCTGGTACCCATGGGAGCGTGACAAAATTGCGAATAAATTGAGAATAAATTGCGATTTCTCAATTGTCACACATAACTGTCGCGTGACATTCGCGCGAATGCCACGCGACACTCGTGCGACAGTCGCAAGTGCAAACATTTTGCAATTTTGTCATGCGACATTCGCGCGACATGTATGCGAACTCCCGGCGAATTTTGGCCCAAATTTCGCCGGGAATTCGTGCGACATTCGTGCAACATACGCGAACGTGTTGTAAGTACAAATTCAGTGTGATTCCAAGTGAAAATTGTAGCTAATTCGCGTATTTTCTGGCAAGTTTTTGTCTCCAATTAGTCGTGAGCTGTCGCAGCCCAGTGAAATATTCTATCTTTAGTTAGTTGCATGTTGTCTGTATATTAAGTACAAATCAGGCGGGTCGTGATGTGTTGTATAATTGGCAATTTGATACCATGACAAACGTACTCGACATTGCTGCAGATTGGTCGTCTTTATTGCAAATGGCTTCGAGACGAAATGGGACCTAGATACTTGGTACACAACCGCCTGCGTTAATCTTGCCAAGATTTAAACGTTCAGAACACATATTGGCAATCTGAACTCGCAATTGATCATTGGATGAGCTCGAGCGGTAGCACAGCTCATGCTCAACCATTGCTGTTTAATTTCAACCAAAATATTCAAGTCTTTTGAAATAAACATCAATTCAAATATTGGTAAGAGTAGCGCAGGCGGTTGTGTAAGAGGACCTCGAACTCTAAAGTTAAGTCACGTGACCGCTGTTATTGCAGTTATCAAGCATTTCTAACTAAATAAAACATACGGGCTATTCCAGTAATCAAAAAGTGCTGATGATTCAAAACCTTCAAAATAATTACAAACACCGCAGATCCTGATGAGACGTCTCTTTGCGAGCCGGCTCATCTGGATCTAAAGTGTTTGCAAATGTTGGCTTTATAGTCTGTAGGGTTGAATGGGTTATACAAGTTACGAGCCGGCTCATCTGGATCTACAGTGTTTGAAAATGTTGGCTTGTAGCAACCACAAATCACATACTTATACATTCTTGAACAAGAATACCAAGTGTTACATTATATATATATATATATATATATATATATATACCATGTATACTCGAACAACAGATGATAATGAGAAAAAACAGCAATGAAAAGTTCAGCTATCTGACCTTGACATTGTGGACAGGGTCACCATAGGTGTTCCACAGATATGTAACTATGTTTGCATATGCATATGAAGTTTCAAATTATTCTTCATTGTGATTACAGATGTATAAGTCACTTTAAAACCTTTAATTGAAAATACAGTGTATATGGAATGAGAGAGACAGTGCCATACCATAACAATACATCATGTTTTTCAAACAATACATCAACTGAAAACCACCACTTTCCGCCAGTTTTAGGAAGCCATTTGTCCCAATCAGGGTAGATTTCACATCAACTTCTGTATCTGCAGCACCAAATGTTACTTTTGTTTAACCTTAAGCCAGCCTTATGCAAGCAGAATATTTCAGAATGACTCGGAACTCGAATCTGATCAACATCTGACAGGCACATAAACGTTGCTGTATATGTTCTTCTACATGTTTGTTTTTTACGTCCTTTCTCAACACGAGATAACTTATTGTCAGGCTTTCTGAAAATATATTTACAGTTAAATTAATAGTTTTATTTGTTCGACTGACCCCAAAATGAACATTGATCCATGTGACACAGCTTTGATAGTAGGGTCCCTTAACAGATTAAACATGAGTTATCTATACACACTGGATAAAAGAGACACGCCATGTGATTTTGTATCTTCGAACATCTGCGTAATTACTTGGGGAATTATACTCTGAAAATTTTGTCAACTTTTGGCTTTATTTATGAAAATTATTGTAAATTTTATAAACATATTTAATGAAATTACGCAGATGTCCGAAGGTACAAAATCGCATGGCGTGTCTCAAAAGTGTAATTTTTATATGGTAGGTAGCAATGATCATATGGAATTGAAAAATAGCAATAATGTACAAAATGCACAAATCCAAGATGGCCATCAAATATTATTATCCTGGCACAATTTAGCTTGTTTTTAACATATTTATGTAATTAAATGTTCAAAAATTGTACAGCTGGCCACACTTATTAATTTGAATACCAATAAATTGCACTTGAATGATTTCTTCCTTTCATAAATACAAAATGGCCACCAATGTTCATTAGTTTGCCATATATTTTCTTCCTGATGCCTAATTAGGGTTGTTGTACCGTTCTTGTAGCCCCATGTAAAGTCAATGGAAATATAATAAAAAAACTACTCATAAATCGATAGCTACTTACACAAATAAACCATATACCATATATGTTTTCAATACATGTAAGTCTTTATGCAGATGCTGCCAGCAAGGAAATAACACCATAATGCTGTAGGTAGAAAATAATTAGCACATTTTGGTGTTTTACATGTATAATTTGGCTTCTACACACCTGTGTAGACGTAAATATACATGTGCTACATCAAAATTGGTCTGACATCTGGATATTACTGGTGTGTGTGTATTCCTAGTGGTAGCAGTATCTGCATAAAGACTTACTGATCGCATCTATAATATGGTTTATTTATGTAAGTAGTTATCGTTTTATTAGCAGGTTTTTTATTCTATTTACATAGACTTTACATGGGGCAACAAGAAGGGTACAACTACCTAAAGTAAATTTAACTTTCAAAAATGAAAAATGTGCTTGGGAAAGTTTCAAGTTTCAGATAAGCATATGTATTAAGACATTTTCAAACTTCTTGACTGGACAGATGGACTCGGGCACGGACGGTGGAGTACAGTTTCAATACAGTACTACTGTGACGTGCCTGTTCCACGTTTTGCTGCCGACAAACCTTTCGGCTAGTAAACATACATTTTAGTAAATCTATAAACTATCAATAACAAAACAAAATCACCATCCAGAGCTCCAGATAAGCTGAGTATTTGCTTAAATACCCAATTAAAATTGCCAAAAACCCGATTGAAATCAGAAGTAGTGAGTATCAAAAAGCAATACAAAAAATTGTGGTACCTTTATCATGCTGCAGAAAACAATAGACCACAAATATAGCATTTTTTTTTATTTTCCATGAAAACACATCTTAGTATTTCATTAGAATTGTCTCCAAGGAGACAATTCTCATGAAATGCCAGGACATGTTTTCATTTCTAAGCAAACTATTCAATAATTGCTGTCTGTTGATGTGTAAACAGTAGTGTGATTTTATTTTACCAAATTAACATTTTGAAATACCCAATTGCTTCAGAAATGATGGAGTGACAATACCGGTACTCAATTACTAATTCCTTATCTGGAGTCCTGACCCTCCCCAAATGTTTTTATTTGATGAAATATCGATTTTATTGCGAAATAATGTGAATAAGAAAACATAAAATCAATATTTGATGGAATTTCATTAATTAAATTTTTTTAGGGAAGGGTGACGTTTTTGTTATTGATGAAAACGTACTTTCAATTAAGTATTTTTTAGATTTAATGTATTTCATAGCCAAAGGTTTGTGCCGTTGTTGGCAGCAAAACGTGGAAAAAACAGTAGATCTTATTCAGCAGCAGATAATACTTACCTTGAACAGCTGGAACAGCTGGCGTCTCAGATTGAGAATTGTGTAGTTGTTGTAAATGTAGACGGAAACGTGCTCTATCGCCTATTGTTGTTAGTTCTAATAACGACGGTTCTTGATCGGACAAACATTTACATGTTTATATTGTATCTATCTGCTGCTTTCAGAAGTTTTCTGCAAAACCCAACAGGCCCGCATTGTGCAATAACATTTCAACACTGCTGGTTGTGGAAGCGATTACTCAAGTCTCACTGTTTTGACAAACCTGAAACGAACATAAAGTAGAACTAGAAAATGTGTTTGTGGAACATAGATGGCCCATCTACCGCTTTGATAGTAAACAAGGCAAAATTCTAAGTGGAAAAGGGGGAGGTCATGGATTATCTCCCCCTTTTCCACTTAGAATTTTGCCTTGTCGAATAAAAAATAAAAATAAACTTTGCACATCTACTCATGATAAGGAAGCTACATACAAAGTATCAAGGCTCAACATAGTAGGTTTAAAAAACTTTACATGTTACAATGCAAAATTAACAAATTAAAAGTTGTAAAGGGGGCGCTGGTCCAATCAAAATAAACTTTGCGCATCTACTCATCACAAGGAAGGTACATACCAAGTACCAAGGCTCCACATACATGTAGTACGGTTTAACAAATGTACAGTAGCCAATTTCACCAACATTGCAAAGTGTACTTTTCTAGCAAAGTATACTTTGAGGGAGAAATTTTCAATTTTATGATAAATTTATTAATTTTTAATATACTGAATTTATTACATTATCACAGCCAATTTGGCTGTGATAATGTAATACATTCAGTATAATAATTCTGCATACTTTTAATCATGAAATATATCCATTTGTTAGTTCTATATGAAATAATGCATTTCAGGAAAATTAAAGGATTACTCCCTCAAAGTATACTTTGCTAGAAAAGTATACTTTGCAATGTTGGTGAAATAGGCTACAGGTCTCTACTCAGCGATTGTTTCACAAAACTTCGCACGACTGAGAAGTTCCTAATATTGACAAATTTACGTTTATTCGCAATCTATGCTGTTCAATAACATGTGCATTTACTCAAATGTAATAAACTAATCATTGTTAATGTAATTTGGTAGCATTAGTATTTCACAGTGATGTGCAAGCTAATGTTATAAATATCGTCTTACAATAAACTTTATGGTACGAAGTTCAATGAAACTGGCCCCAGGTCTCTACAGATGGACAAGGGTAACACTGTATAAAACCTGCTTGCGCTCAATTTGGTGACTACTGGGAATGAGTCGCTAAGCTGGGCGACTATACAGAACTGCTTAAGAGTACAAGAGGAGCTAGTATCGACCGATAGTAAATGGGCATCGTTATTACGAAGCTAATTCCTACAGACATTGTGGGCAAATATTATTGAAATTGGTGAAGAAGTAGTTAAAGGTACATGCCCACACTCAGTAGGCACAATGTGTTCTTTATATCACAGACATCATCTGAAACATTTTCTGGTAAACTAAACATTCATTCACCATTACCCCACGTATTGATTGGCATTATTTTACATTTTATATCAGATGTAACTTTCCAAACTGATATCAAGGGCGATAACCGTGTTTCCATAACATTTTATATTACTATTGAAACTCTGTATTTATTTTTTGATGTGCAATTATCATACTTTATAATCTGTCGAAAATATTGTTTTTTCAGGTGACACATTTAATTAGTATAAATAATTAAAAAATACCATGCCTCATTTGCTTATGAAAATAGCCTGATACCAACGCGCGTCACTATCAGTAAAATAAATATTACTAAATGATTATATCTGTATAGCAGGCACTCGTAATCTTTAGAACTGGTGGAATAGCGACACAATTATACACTTATTTAATTCATATAAAGAACATTTTGTGCCTACTGAGTGGGCATGTACCTTTAAGGAGTTGAGAAAATATTAAAAACATAAATGCATTTGCCTTACAAACAAGGTGAACAGAAGTCCCCAGTGACCTTGACCTTGGGTGTTTGCAGATGGGTCGTATGCGAAACAAAGCACCTTCCCTAGACAGACATTGTGGGCAAATATTATTGTTTGTTTGTTTATTGGGGTTTAACGCCTATCAACAGCTAAGATCATGTAAGGCCGGGTCAATGTGTTTAGTACTAAATCCCATATATTACCTATACAAGTACATGTACAAGTTCAAGTACATGTACAAATGGGGGGAAAATCCCATAATCAGAACTGAATATTTACAATAAACCAGATGGCCGCGGCCCGCATGTCGAGCCCGCCGAGGCATTTGATGGTCTCAGAGTGTATTTATTTGAAGTTTGATGTCCAATAAGCATACAAAGTTTCAAGCAAATCTGACTTACGGTTACAGAGATAGTAGGTATGTGAAAACTTTAACGCAAATTTTGACAGAAACTTTAACGCAAACTTCTAAGTCATTTGACCTTGACAATGGGCACAGGGGCCGCATGAGTGGGACATATAATGCATACTTGGATCATGACTAATAAGCATATGAAGTTTCAAGTCAATGTGACTTAGGACTGCAGAGATATAAGGTATTTAAAAATTTTAACACAGATTTCGGAATGCAAACATCTAAGTCATTTGAGCTTGGGCACAGGGGCCGCATGAGTGGGATACAGCATGAATATATGGATCATGACTAATAAGTAAATGAAGTTTCAAGTCAATGTGACTTAGGACTACAGAGATATAAGGTATTTAACAACTTTAACGCAGATTTCGGACGCACAAACGCACGGGCGGACGCATGGACATTTAATACGTTGTATCGTAGCCCTAAGACTTTTAACCTTTAGAACGCTGGCCAAAAAAATTGTCATCTGCTGATTTTAAATATTTTTCTGATTTTAAATATTTTTCTATTTAAAATCAAGTTTTTGAAACACATTAGAATCGTCTCAGCTTGAGACAATTCTACTGTGCTGCCAAAACACGATTTTGAGACGAAGCGAGAATAAAATACCAAATCAGCTGACAAATATTTTGGTTTCCAGCTCTTTAAGACTACTTGCTTGTCAGTATCTGTGTTAGTACAACCAAATACCACACATTCTTTCCCCATCAGATATTGTCAGTAAGTACCGATAATAATTATTATTGATACACACCAAGCAATGTAAATACGCTCTGGAACATTGGCTTCGCCGAAGCAAGAAGCTGACGGCCAGCTATTTTTAGTAACAGGAATACACCCTGCATGACGTCAGCTCAAAACCTCCTATTGAAGTTAATTTTCATCAATGTTCTTAATACAATATTGTTTATTATTGTAGATGAATATTAAGAATATATATATATGTAGAAAAAAGCAATATACATATATATGATAGGGGGCCGTTTTAGTTGGGGCCGTTTTACCAAATTCCCAACTTCGGGGCCGGTTTGACTAGGGGTCGTTTTGACCTGCTTCCATGTGGACGCTGCAGATTAATTTACCACACTGTCGACCACAACCTGACTGCCTGTGGCACTATATCAGCAAATAAAAAGAATTGGCAAGAGCTTGAACAGTACACTTCAGTAGCAAACAAAACAAAGTTACAAACCGAAGACGGCCACAAACATTTTCCTCGGAGGAATGCGCGCCTTTCTTTTTTACCGGTGCTACCGTAAAACAATATTACTGCAAATAAGTCCTATCTATATAAAGAACAAACGACTCAATAAAGTTAAAATGATATAATATATTGAAGTTGTGGCTAAATATAAAGACATAATGCCATCATATAATCAACTTTTGACTTCATATAAAGACATAATTGTATCATATATTGGACGTTCGACTCAATATAAAGACATTATTGTATGATATATTGAACGTTTGACTCAATATAAAGACATAATGGTATGATATATTGACCGTTTGACTCAATATAAAGACATACTGGTATGATATATTGAACGTTCCACTCAATATAATGACATAATGGTACGATATATTGAACGTTTGACTCAATATAAAGACATAATGGTACGATATATAGAACGTTTGACTTAATACCATGACATAATGGTATGATATATTGACCGTTTGACTCAATATAAAGACATACTGGTATGATGTATGATATATTGAACGTTTGACTCAATATAATGACATAATGGTATGATATATTGAACGTTTGACTCAATATAAAGACATAATGTATGATATATAGAACGTTTGACTCAATATAATGACATAATTGTATGATATATTGAACGTTTGACTCAATATAAAGACATAATGGTATGATACACAGAACGTTTGACTCAATATAATGACATAATGGTATGATATATTCACCGTTTGACTCAATATAAAGACATACTGGTATGATATATTGAACGTTTGACTCAATATAAAGACATAATGATATAATATATTGACATTTTGACTCGATATACACACATAATGAGCTCATATATTGACGTTATGACTGCATAAAATACTTTATCGTCATATAAGACAGCCATGGCGTTCCATAGGAAAGCTAGTGAGTTGAGTCATCAGCGAATCAGTTGTAACGGTACAGTCTCAACATTCCGAGTCGAACATTTGTGCTTTTTTACGGAGCCCACGAAATAACAATTCGTTCCCTCGAATTAACAATTCGTTCCCACGATATAACAATTCGTTCCATCGAATTAACAATTCGTTCCAATGAAAGGACAATTCGTTCCCTCAATTTAACAATTCGTTCCCTCGAATTAACAATTCGTTCCCACGATATACCAATTCGTTCCCATGAATTAACAATTCGTTTCCGTGGGAAAGAATTGTTATTTCGTGTGAACGAATTGTTAAATTGAGAGAATGAAATGTATTTTGTGGGAACGAATAAATAAAAAAGAAAATTATACGTCCCCTGCGGGGCTCCGGACTACTTTTTGTATGTGCAGAATTTGATATTTAGTTAATCCAGAGACATATTACATGTAATACAGATAACATAGTATGCCTATGTTTCTGGTTAATCCAGAGACATATGAGATACGCCATGTGATTTTGTACCTTCAGACATCTGCGTAATTTCATGAAATAATTGATAAAAGTAATACAATCAGTATAATAATTCTGCCTACATGTACTTTTAATCATCAAATACTAGTATATGCAGTCGTTAGTTCTATATCAAATAATGCATTTCGGGAACAATAAATGATTACTCCCTCGAGGTATGCTGAGCTATGATGGTGAAATGGGCAACTGGTATCGCTTTACCAAGCCATGATCTTGTGGCATTAATCATAAATTAGTCGCGTTCATTAGTTTCAACAGCATGCCTCATTTGCTTATGAAAATAGCCTGATACCACCGCGCGTCACAATCAGTAAAATAAATATTACTAAATAGTTATATCTGTATAGTGGGCACTCGTAAGTGTTAGAACTGCTGGAATAGTGACACAATTATACACTTATTTAATTCCTATAAAGAACAGTTTGTGCTTACTGAGTGGGCATGTGGCTTTAAATGTAGGACTCGTCGATACCTGTATATGTAGTTATCCTGCATCATTTTACAGACCAATGTCAACATGGGAATTTGATACTAAAACAAAAGATGTGTGTAATACACTATACGTGTAATTGCAATCAGCTTGTGTGTATGTATACACTATACAATGTATATATTATTGCGTACAGCTTTTGTGTCTACTGTATACAATGTACATGTAATTGCATACATGTTTTGTGTATACTGTATACAATGTACATCTAATTGCATACGGCTTTTGTTTATACAGTATACTGTATACGGTGTACATCTAATTTCATACAGCTTTTGTGTATACAATTTTCAATGAACATGTCATAAATGGAGTAGTCTGAACATCGTTTTGTGATGAGTATGGTCGTCGGAAAATTGACATATCAAACTCCATTCCCGTTATTTAGGGATGAAAGGGTTAACTGATCAGTAGGGCTACAATGTGTGATGCTGTGGTTATGCAGTAAATATAAAATAAGATTTGTGTTGATTTAAATATGACATTTATTAACGAAATAAATAATTTGTTTGATAAATATCTTTTTAAAGCATCACTCTTGTAAGAGCATCTGTTTATAGTAAAGTAGTAGTCGACACCGCCTCGTTTCTTATGAAATCAGTACAATTGTTTTAATAACTACGATATTGGGCCATCATTCATGTACAATCATCATCTATTTATTTAAGTCGTTTACTGATTTCATAATAAAGTACGTGGATTATCTCCTCGTACATGTGTACGAACGATGATGTACTGGTGGCAAATACTTTACCACACCTTCATATATTTCACAGGTATTACCTCACGCGATCTGCTCACAAACACAGGTGGAAGACTCGTACCTGTGACAGAAATAGAAAATATGGAACAAAAATCCCATTACCCCACCCACCTGGTCTCGTACTGTACTGTTTACTAAACAGTACAGTACGATACCAGGTGGGTGGGGTAATGGGATTTTGCTTGTGTCACAGGTCCGAGTCTTCCACCCGTGCTCACAAACAGTGACGAATACTTGTTTTATAATAACCTGCATTCTTATAGCACATCACTATCTGCGAGTGAAGGAACTGTTTGGACACATGCCAGAGTATGCAACTCTAATCATCGATAGACAAAATAGAGCGACTGGAGAAATTGTTATTATGGGTTTTTGTGGCCAGTGTAGATCCAGATCAGCCTATGCATCTGTACAGTCTGATCAGGAGCTGCACTGTTCGCCGTTCCATCAATGAAACACCCGCCATATCTAGATCGTTATACATTGAACTATACACCTTGAAAGCACAAGTGTTTGAACAAATGGTCAGAATGTTGGTGTCATATGGGTATTTGGGTAGATTTTCGTGGATTTCGTTGGTTTTGGGTAATGTATATCGTTGTGTGCAACTACTAATGCTCAATCATTACACACGATATAAATCGTTAATTATCTACACATTCACCTTTCAGAACGTTCGAACCCATTTTATACTGCCAAAATACCCATACTTATACGAGTAATTCGCGAGAGCTGACGTAAATTGTATGTTGGTAACAATGCACCCAACCCACCAGAGATACCGAAATAACCCCCCAAAACATCGACATATGAACCGTTCTTCAAGAACCTGTGCCTAAGCGTGCACTTGACGAGATTAGTGCATATACCAAGAGAGCTCCAGATAAGGTGTGTACCTAATGAGTATCATACCCACATATTTCAAATTAAGTGCGTATTTTACATTTACAAATGTATCATTGATTGTCTTCCTTATTAAATAGGGTACAAAACATAGAAAATAAAAACTCACTTATTTGAGTTGCAAGAAGCTCAACCAAGTACATTTTCAACTTTATTACAGCATGTTCACTACTCAATTTGAAAATCAATGCGTATTTTCATATTGCTGTAAATATTTTGTACCCTCACATTTGATAATCAATGCGTATTCTGCTCAAATAAATGCGTAAAATACGTAAATACGTACCTTATCTGGAGCTCTGTACCCATAAGAACAATTTAATCGGACGGCGGAATATCTGAAACTTTAGTATACTTTGTACATTCCCACTCAGTAGGCACACAATCTTCTTTATAGCAATTAAATAAGTATATAATTGTGTGTGTCACTATTCCACAAGTTCTAAAAATTACGAGTGCCCGCTATATAGATATAATCATTTCGTAATATCTATTTTACTGACAGTGACTCGCGGTGGTATCAGACTGTTTTCATATACAAATGAGGCATGCTATTTTTTAATTATTTATACTAAATAAATGCGTCACCTGCAAAAAATAATACTTTTGACAGATTATAAAATATGATCATTGCACATCAAAAAATAAATACATATACTAAATAGTAATGTACGTTAGCATTTTATGGAAACACGGTTATCGCACCTGATATCAGTGTGGAAACTTACGTCTGATATAAAATGTATAATAATGCCAATCAATACGTGTGTTAATGGTGAATGGCTGTTTATTTTGCCAGAAAATGTCTCAGATGAGGTCTCTGATATAAAGAACATTTTGTGCCTACTGAATGGGCATTTACCTTTAGGTAGTAGGGTGTTGTTCGTTGTAACTCCGGGCTGCTAATCTAGTAACCCCGAGTATCACTGGAACAAACAGAGTTCCAAAATTGAGTTGAAAATTGGACCGTACTGGAATAATTCGAGTGGGATCCATACCGTGGTGTGATGAATTAATCGTGTTCTAACTCGAGTTGGACCCCAGTTGAAACTCTTGTTCCAAAAGCTACTCGGGTTACTCCGGAGTTACAACGAAACACGTCCAGTGACAACGTGACTTATCAGACAAGCGCATACAGCCGGAAGCTGTACGGTTTCATAGGTTAGACACCACCAAATAGTTTTCCTATATAATTTAACCGAATGCCATCCTATAAGGCCAGCCTCTCCTACTTTCACTATTCGTATGGATGCTGTGGGACCCACTTGTACATAACCTGCAGCCAGTATGTACTGGTTGTGCATGAACTAAACAATAGGTTCACTTACTCCTAAGAAAGAAAAATCCAACCTTGTCATATCCTCCAAAATTGTGTACATTTGTTGGCCACGGAAACTCCGTTTACATCAAGTGACCAATAGGTTCAGTGTTTTCTTTTAAATGCTACAAATATAATGAAAACTGGTGTTAAAGGCACCCCAAAATGTTCCTCAAGTGAAACTTGGTAGTAATGGATCAAGATTTGCAAGCAAACGGTGTCTGTGACCTCAAAACACCCGCACTATTTTTTTATACCGGACTACTTACACCCTGGGCGATTTCGCACCATTTGGTGTCTTCTAACCTTTATAGACGCACGACTGGTAATTACATTTTGCAGCGGGAAATTAGATTTATTTACAGTTTGTAAGCGCAACATTCCTTTATGTATCAGGTAATATGAAGTTAGTCTGTGCGAGGAGATAATTGGCGACTTTTATCCCTTACACCGCTGCATTAAATTTTCTCGTCTGTTATTGTTTTGTTTTCTTTTGATTTTCCACATTCTCCAGGCGCGGATCCAGGGGGGGGGGGGTCGAAACAAAATAATCTACGATACTCGAATAGTTGGATGATTTTTTCGTGGACTAGGTGTCAGGAAATCACATCTGCGCCGATCTGGCATTTACAAATTTCCTGGGGGATGATCCTAGACCCCCTGCAATTATTTCTGTATCCGCGCCTGTTCTCATGCGCTGTCCAAACATGTTTTGTTAATAAGGTCATTTAAGAACAGCAGACGAAACTGTTCGTTTCCCGCAGTTTAAGTACGTGTAAGCGTGCCGCCACATAACGTTAACTTATTGAATTGTTACGTCCGATAACCTTTCGAGAAGATTCTCATGTCCGGACGCAACATGTTTTTCAAATCGAATTTTCAAATTGTGACATTTTCCTGTTTGCTTGCTTAACAGAATTAAAACACATGCACATAAATCAGCAGCAACGTATTCTATTTACATTTACATCACAAACTGTCTTGAAAATTGATGAACATGTTTAAAGGTACATGCCCACTCAGTATGTTATAATATAGGGAGACAGATAGTTTTGTATATTCTTAGATATGACATTTTCTGGCAACGTAAACATTCATTCATCATTAACCCACGTATGTATTGGCATTATTAGACATTTTATATCAGACGTAAATTTCCACACTTATATCAGGGGCGATAACCGTGTTTTCTTGAAATGTTAACTGACATTAATATGTATTTGTCCAATAACTGGAAATATATCTACAACAATGTATTTTTTAGAATTTCATATATAGCATAATTAATTTGAGGAATGTGATTAGATCTACTATAAATTGGCTTTTGTAATTGTATGGGTGAGTAATCGTTAGTAGTGTAAAAATACGGATACTCCAGCTGTTTGCAAACACTGGACAAATTGAAAATGGGAATACATGTACATGTAATTAATGTGCCAATGTTGTTGTTGTTTTTTCAAGTGTGTCTATCTTTCTGGATCTTTATAAAAACACTGTTTGAAAAATAAATTAAAATCTATTGCATTCCGACCAACTATAATAAAATGTATTAGTATACATTTCATATAATAAAGACGTGTAAAAACCACCCTTTTGTCTATATTGTGGAATAATTAAAAATCAACATATTATACAATGTCTGAAGACTTTATATTTTATTTTTTAAATAATTTTAAATATTTCTGCAACAATGTATTTTCAATAGTTTCATACAACAACATTTTGTATAAGGAATACGATTAGCACAAATTGGTTATGGTCATTTTATCGGTGAATACATGTTACATGTTATAACAATGCTTATTTTCCAGTTACTTGAAAACACTGACATTTGGGAATTCAAGTAATACATGTAGTTATTACTTAGATATCAATTGTTGCCTATACATTGCCTGTATTTGCCTACAACAATAACATACACAGTCCAGGCTGATACGGCGTGTTTTCCAGTCTGATACTGAAACTTCTAGTCTGCTACTGCCATTTCTAGTCCGATACCGCCGTTTCCAGTCCGATACCATGTCTCGTGCGCGTATTAAACCAGTTCCTTTGGGCATGCGCATTGCGTATGCTTACTTTATCGGCTGCGTAAATTTTGACAGATGCCGGGAATTTAAATTTGTAGGCTGTGTATTTCATCATTCAATCATGGATAACGGTATAGATTTTAATATAGGATTATCACAACTGCCGGATGATTGATATTGAAATTGATATCTAAGTAATTTAAGTAATAAAGACGTTAATACGTGTCTTGTTTGATATCGGCCTAGGTATCGTCCCTCGGTAACTTGGTATCAGCATTCGACCTTCGGTCTCAGGCTGATACCAAGTTACCTCGGGCCGATACCTAGGCCGATATAAAACAGGCCACGTTTTAACCTCTAATTAACTTGTCAATGGTATTGTTTTTGTTTTGTTTTTCATGTGTGCGTACATGTATCTGTCTCGATAGCCATGGGCACGTCATTTTAAAACAATATTTAAAAAACATGATTTTTGTTTACGAATTTATGGTCAGACATATTCAAAAACGATTTAAGAATGAATTATCTCCCCTTTTTGGATTTAGAATTTTGGGATTAGTGTTACGGGTTTGCCTTGCAACTCGTAAACCGTTCAAACCGTAATAGATGGAGGCTTGATACTTGGTATCTAGATTCATTATGGTGTGCAGATAAGTACACTTTGTTCAATGATTTTGTATTTGAGATGCGTGTCATGGATTATCTCCCCGTTTTGTACTTTTTCAATATTGCCTCCATGAAATACCTCAGCATGCGTGATATGCTGGCCGCAGCCATCTAGTTTTAGTTTTAACTCTGTAAACAGTAATTCGTGTGTGTGGTATGTTATTGTTGATGTTCCACTCATACCATGTATTTTTTACACATGAGATAGTGACCGTACGGGTGGTTCGACTCTGGGTTACAGACTGTACAGATTGTCTTCGGCCCGGCTGTATACCCACAGCAGGTAAGTGTTACTTACTGTCCTATGGTTCTTACGTACTGTGACCCAGATCTCCCTGTACATCCGCACAGTCTGACCGGGGAGTACACTGTTTGAGAACTGGTATTTTCCCCAGTTTTGAAAATTAAAATATGACCTGTGCTGCGCGATCAGGGTCTACAATATTCAAATGATACAAATAACCTCCATATATCTCGTAAAATGTTAGCTTGTAACTGATCCCGGATTAGTATCCCCCCGCCCCCACTTCCGCCGCCCCTAGGTACATGCCCACTCAGTAGCAATTACGAGTGCCCGCTATGCAGATATAATACTTTAGTAATATTTATTTTGCTGGTAGTGACGCGCGGTGGTATCAGGCTATTTTCATATGCAAATGAGACGTGATATTATTTTTAATTATTTATATAAATTAAATGCGTCACCTAAAAAAATAGCATTTTCGACAGATTATGAATTATTATCATTGCACATCAAACAAATCAATACAGAGAATAAATAATAATTTTAAGAAGCACGGTTATCGCCCCTAATATCAGTGTGCAAATTTACGTTTGATATAAAATGTATAATAATGCAAATCAATACGTGGAGTAATTGTGAATGAATGTTTATTTTGCCAGGAAATGTCTCAGATGATGTCTCTGATATATATAAAGAACTCTTTTTGCTTACTGAGTGGGCATTCACCTTTAAACCTCGAATCATATAGCTTGGGTGGATTCAGCGGGAGTGGGGCGGACCCGGCGCTCCCCCCCCCCCCCCTAAAACCCTAAAATTTGCCGAGTAAAGATTTTTCGGTCGTTGTCTTATTGTTTCAAAATTTAAACGTTTTAATAAAAAATCATGTCCAAACATAATGTTTCAGTGTCAATATGTTTGCTCCAAAATGCGCCAGAACGCAGGAAATGCTATGTAGATTTCAAAAATAGTTACGCCCTAACCCGAAATCCTGGATTCGCTTTTGAAGATCGTCCTAGTTGTCCAATTATGTGCCACGCGATTCACTGTACATTTCACGATAAAACCGTCTTCATTGTCTTTGCAGCCAGCGTTGTTACAATTATATCTGCGTCTGCGCAGTCAGGATCCGGCTATATAGACAGAGAGGACGTGGCGGCGACTCAGTCGGTGACAAATATCGGGTAATAATGAATATGATTTCCGCCGTGTTTGAAAAAATATGAGTACATGTATTCTGTTCTTTTAATCGAAATTAGAAAATAATGACTGGTCGATGCTGAGATGAGCTCAGCCTCGACACACACGAAATAATACGAATTTGGAGAATGCGCTGAGAAAAATGTATGGCGCCCGCGCCCAGATGGCTCTATATCAAAACAGCGAATTCTGTGGACACAGGTCAGTAGCCGATTATCAAAATTGCAAAGCATACTTTTCTAGCAAAGTATACTTTGATGGAGAAATTTTCAATTTTAGGGTAAATTTATTAATTTGTATTATACTGAATTAATTACATTATCACAGCCATTTTGGCTGTGATAATGTAATAAATTAAGTATAATAATTCTGTATACTTTTAATCATCAAATATATGCTGTCGTTAGTTCTATATGATATAATGAATTTCGGAAAATATAAATGATTTCTCCCTAAAAGTATACTAGATAAGTATATTGATGAAATCGGCTACAGACTGCGCAGATGTGCAGGCCGAGTTGGTTAATCAGTGATTGAAAGCGGAGTAAGCCGGTTTTGTCATGTCGTGAACCAACACGCTATAGCTACACAGTGGGGTAACCAAGGGGAGTGTTTGGAATTAAATGTTGAAGTTATTGTATTTGTATATAACGTAGAACAAACTCTACACAATATATCATATTTACCTCAGGTTTCCGCCGTAACCGTGCAATAAGTTAGTTAGATAATGTCTTCTCATTGAATATGGATTATAGTTAACAGCGCGTGGGGGATTTTAGACGGCCGACGACCCCCCCCCCCACCCCCCCTAAATGTCCCTCATGCACTATTATCGAACCATATTCGACTCGCATGTTATATTAAACTTCTTACACTTACAGCTTATAGCGACCGACCAACACAGAGACACAACATTGGAGTGTGCGGCATTGTGGATACTAACATACAGCTTTATACGCGGTGAATAAATTGGAAAACGTACCAGAACATCGTCGTTGTAACTATGGAATTTTCTGGAAAGAGGGCACCTGCTGGTAAAGTTGATGGAGAGAAGGAGGATAAACTGACGACCCCGTGCCCCACCCACCCCGACAAGGTCACGGAGTACTACTGTAGATCACATAATAAAACGGCATGTACCGCGTGCGTTATGGTGAACCATAGACGCTGTGACGAGGTCAAGTACATTCCCAGCATTTCTAAAGGGGTCGCAGACTCGACGGAATACAAGGACATAGATCAGACGTTTACGGCGCTACTGGATACTATGAACAACGCTGGTATGCAGGCGTCCAACTCCCGTGACGACTTGATTCAACCGGGCGCTAAATACTTGCGTGATCTGAAGGCGTGTCGCCATAAGGTAATGGCCATCATTGACCGACTCGTGGACGACGCCAAGAAGAAGTATAGGGATTACGTGGACGCCATGACGCACCGACTATACGACGTCAGCAAGTTAAGTCAGGACTACAGCGATCGTATCACGTCCGTACGGACGGACATCCGCGACGAAGCAAATAAAGGCCGCGATAATAATCTCTTTCTATTGTTGAAGGAGGCTGAAACATTGATAGCCGAGTGCAAAACTTCTACTTCCGATATTCAGCATACATGCAACGTGAAGCCGTGCGTGTTTGTAGGAAATACAAAATTATTGGATCATTTACACAGTGTTGGTGCTATTGGACAATTAGTGACAGAAAGTGTTGGTGCTATTGGACAATTAGTGACGGAAAGTGTTGGTGCTATTGGACAATTAGTGACGGAAACCTTCCCATGTCTGAGTGATGACATCAATATCCGTGGACCTACAGATGGCCGCACTTGTAACGTCACAGGTTTACTCGTGATCGCCGACGGCCAGCTACTACTGTCAGACTGGAACAATAAGAACATAAAGCTGTTTGACGACAACCATAAACTCGTGTTCAGCGTTCCACTACAATCCGCTCCCTACGACATTGCGGAGACAGCAGACGGGGAGGTAGCTGTGTGTCTACCACTCAACAATACCATCCAGTTTGTGTCCGTGTCGGGCACCCTGACCCCCGGGCGGATCACCCAGACCGCCGTGCCATGTTACAGTGTGACCAGATGTGGCGACAACCTGGCGGCGGTATATCATACATCACGAGACATTGTGGAGATTGACATGAGGGGTAGAAAGGTGACTACTGTATGGACATGTCCTGATTGCGGCCTCCAGTATATAAGCCACAACACCCGTGGAGAGTTGATCACGACAGGCGACGGCGGCGGGGTAACACGTGTGACCCGAGATGGCGTCGTGCTGGCCCGATACAAGGGAGACAACTTGGTGGATCCACGCGGACTCGCCGTCCACCCAGACGGAAGTATCTATGTCTGCGGCGTGAAGTCTGGCAACATCCACCACATAACGGCGGATTGTTACTGTACCCGTATTGAAATCTTCGGGGACGGACGGTTATCGCGGCCTTACAGAATCTGTTACAACCAACACGACAATTGTATGTATGTATCTCAGTGTGGTGTTGTTTATGGTTGGTTTTCTCAGGGAGGTAATGACTGTATAAAAGTATTCCGTCTCGGACATTAAAGGCACTGGGTCTCAGATATACAGACATGGATGAACCAGATCAGGAACACATGGGTTGATTGTAGATTTATATCGTATTTTGTTATCCCATTTGTGCCATTAAGTCGTCTGCAACTAATCTGATTGTGAAAAATGGAATTTTGTGAAAATAATATTGTTTTATTATGTTTATAATATTAGAAAATAACTAGTGTTTTCAACGCTAGTTATTTTCCAGTATTATAAACTTTTTTTTTCAAATTCATTGTATTTAACCCTTAGACCGCAACACACAACAATTGTCGTCTGTCCGTCCGTCCGTTCGTCCGTCCGTTCGTCCGTCCGTCCGTCCGTCCGTCCGTCCGCGTCCGTCCGTCCGTCCGTCCGTCCGTCCGTCCGTCACATAATTGGTGATTCAAAAACTTTATCGCTCAGGTAAAAAAAAAATTGACTTGGAATTTGGCCTCATTTTTTATCAAAGCGACATGTGGGGCATCCGTGTTCTATGAACACATTTTCTAGTTTTTCCAGTTGTTAGCGGAAACAAACAATTCTTTTCTTTGGCCTAAACAAATAGCAGCCATCACGACCCAACTTGATTGGGTCGGTGATGTTCTCGACTAACGACAACAAATTAAGATAGCGGTGTAAGAGTGAAATTAATTTCACTAACGACTATTATGGAAATTTATTTCTAATTGTGGTCACAACAAAAAATAGAGATTTCCCAATTTTTCCTTACTGGTTCATGTATATTGAAGATGCAAAATTATCTACCCTGTTTATCATAGTTTCAGGTAGTCTGTACTTGCATATAACCCATGTTTTTGGAAAGTTCATCAAATAAAATGGTGCGATTGATTGACAGAGATACGACATGTGATTTTTAACCTATATATAAGAACATATGCGATTTTTCACGAAAAATATTTACGGCTTATGGGATTTGTGACCAGTGTAACTCCTGATCACACTCTTGTAGCCCGATAACGATCTATATTGCTTGTTTGAAGCTTACCGGGTGTTTCATTGATGGAATGGCGAAAAGTTCAGATTTTGACCTGACCTACGGACTGTACGGGAGTAGATTACAACAGTTACCTTCGCAACTAGACCTGACGGCGGGTGACAGACTGATCTTGATTGACACTAGTCACAAACCCATAAGTCCCATTTATCCAGTTACAGCCACATGTCATTTACATTGCATGATGCGAACATTTATATATTGTATATCTGAGACACAGTCCCTTTAACCCATTACATTATTCAGTATGAACTTTATTAGCTTAGAAAATATCAGCTCTACGGATGCGTTTTACTATTTCATATGTCAGGACAAATTGGCCTGTTATTGTGACTAAATTTTACACTATAAGGGTCTCGTCTCTCACGGATACAGAAAATATAAAAGACAGATGAAATAGTACCTATTAGTGTCTATTAGAATGGAGCGCTGCACATATAAGCCTGTTTTCAAATAACGGTACTATTACGTGATTGGCTGTTCGACACTGAATCGATCGCACACATATTGAGCGTCGCAGTCACAGGGAATTACGTAGCTTAGAAGATCTCAGCTCTACGGATGTGTTTCACGATGTCATCTGTCTTTTATATGTTCTATATCCGTGAGAGCTGAGACTCTAATAGTGTAAAATTTAGTCACACTAACAGCTCAATTTGTCCTGGCGTTTTGCTACACAGTCTGACGAGTGAGAAGTTTAACATTTCAGTCATGTTACAAACATTCATAGATCAATAATACACATTTAGGTATGCATTGTTTGACATTGGTTATTCTTTTATTCCCATTTGTGTAGCAAAAGGGTCTTAGCTCTCACGGATACAGAAACAATAAAAGACAGATGAAATAGTAAAACACATCCGTAGAGCTGGGATTTCCAAAGCTAGGAATTACGTAAAAAAGGCGGGGCATGTGGTTTTAATTATAACGTTTGCGTTATTGCAACATTTAATTATTAATTTAATTAATTGCGAAAGTGTCGCAATATGCAATTAATTGAGACGAAATACTCTACTTTCTTGGTCGAGAAACTAGGGCAATCATTATTGTTTACCCTAGTTTCTCGACGAATGAAAGAACGGCATTTCGTCTCAATTAATCGCATATTGCGACGCTTTCTCCAATATGTTTTAAGTTAATCATTAAATGTTCAGCACTATATTTATTACTGATTTTATGCCTTGTTGTCATCAGAAAACGTGCAGCTAGGATTATCTCCCACTTTTCGACTCAGAATTTTCTAATTTTGGCTTGTAACTCGTAAACCTTTTAAACCCTAATAACTACATACCTGATACTTGGTATGTAGCTTCCTTATGATGAGTAGATGCACACAGTTTATTCTAGGTTTGATTCGACACCTGGTCCCTTTTATAACTAATGAATGTTAGATACTTAGGCTCACTAAATGTGGTATATTCAGCCGGATTACATGCTTTTCACAATTTGTCACATGATTATGCCCCACGATAGTGCAGCCTGGAGGGGGCATTTAGTGTTACCCTTGTCCGTCACCAACAATGTAAGTCGTAAAACATTTAAACCGTAATAGCTACATACCTGAACCTTGGTATGTAGCTTCCTTACGATGAGTAGATACGCAAAGATTATTTTGATTTTTTATTCGACCTCAGAGTCATGGATTATCTCCCCCTTTTTTACTTAGAAGTTAACAATTTTGCCTTGTAACTCGTAAAACGTTTAAACCTTAATTGCTACAGACCTGAAACTTGGTATGTAGCTTCCTTATGATGAGTAAATGCGCAAAGTTTATTTATATTTTTGATCTGATCTCCGGGTTATTGATTATCGCCCCCATTTCAACTTAGAACTTGGCAAATTTGCCGTGTAACTCGTAAATGTTTTAAAACCATCATACATGTACCGGTAGCTACATACCTGAAACTTGGTTAGATCCCAGGCTCATGGATTATCAACAATTTTGCATTGATTTGACACTGAGCCATGGATTATCTCCCCCGTTTTACTTGGAATTTTGTCTTATTTACTATCAAAGCGGTATGCGAGGCATCCCTGTTCTATGAACACATTTTCTAATTAAAACTTATTTTATACAAAATTGTTTAATGCAGTCCAAGGTTTGTAAATTGTTTATATATATACATAGCTCAAAATAAGGTGCATATTTTACGCAATTATTTTAGCTGAATACACATTGATTATCAAAAGTGGGAGTACAAAATATACACAGCAATGTACAAATATGCATTGATTTTCAAATTGAGTAGTGAAAATACTGTCATAAAGTTGAACATTCACTTAGCTCAGCACGTGTTTGCTTTTTGCAGCTCAAATACATGTAAGTGAATGTTTAAATTTGTTATATTTTTTATCATTTCTTCCCTATTTAGTAATGAAGAAAATCAATAATCTATTTGTGAAATAAAAATAAACAATGCAATGTGAAAATGCGCATTGATTTTCAAATTCAGTAGTGAAAATACTGTCATAAAGTTGAAAATTCACTTACGGTAGTGAAAAAAATAAGTGAATGTTTAAATTTGTTCTTTTTATCATTTGTTCCCTATTTAGCAATGAAAAAATCAATAACAAATTTGTAAAAGTAAAATACGCAATGATTTTGAAATCAGGGGGTATAGTACGCTTTAGACACAAAACTTATCTGGAGCCCTGTATATATTGTGATCTAAGATACGTTATTCCTTAACGTAGTCACAATGTCTTAAGCCATGTACAGCTGTATTTGTGGAGTATATTGCTGCATTGTCTAACCCGAATTTCTGTCTGTAATGTAGTGCGACTTATACCTGCGTTACAGACAGAACATTCGGGTAAGCCGTTCCCTTGTATATAATTATGTTTGTGTTTAAATTTCTGACATTCTTGTGAATTTTGTTGTGTTATACACGAATTTACCATTGTATGCAACTAATTGCAAAAGTTGTCTACACAATTTACTTAATGCATAAGCACAACACTATTATTGAAAATGTTGTGTTGGTGCATTATGATTACACACTAGAGTATATGCTGTACTACCTATTGTTATGTAACTAAATTATTCTGAAGTGCTGTCAAACCATGTTTTTATTGAGAAATAACGCAATATATAAAAGCAACAGCAGACGACAATTGTTGTGTGTAGCGGTCTAAGAGTTAACACTACCATATACATCTAGAATATATAGCTACGGTAGTATTTTATTGAAAATTATAACTAATGGATGTTAGATACTTATGCTAACAAAATGTGGTATATTCAACGGGATTACATGCTTTTCACCAGTTGTCACATTTTCTATTATAAATCAATACTAATAATTCGGTTTTATTAAAAGGTACATGCCCACTCGGTAGGCACAACATGTTCTTTATTTCAGAGACATCATCTGAAACATTTTCTGGCGAAATAAACATTCATTCACCATTACCCCACGTATTGATTGGCATTATTATACATTTTATATCAGACTTACATTTCCACACTGATATCAGGGGCTATAACCGTATTTCCTTAACATATTAACGGACATTTCTATTTATTCTCTGTATTTATTTTTTTGATGTGCAATGATCATACTTTATAATCTGTCGACAATATTATTGTTTCAGGCGACACATTTAATCAGTATAAATAATTAAAAAATATCATGCCTCATTTGCATATGAAAATAGCCTGATACCACTGCGCGTCACTATCAGTAAACCAAATATTACTAAATGATTATATCTGTATAGCAGGCACTCGTAATGTTTAGAACTGGTGGAAAAGCGACACAATTATACACTTATTTAATTCCTATAAAGACAGTTTGTGCCTCCTGAGTGGGCATGTACATTTACATGGATAAACGGTTAGATATATTGATATGGTAAAATAATCATACATGATTTATTGTCAATATGGAAGGTTCTGGTAACTACATGCTTATCAAGATCCTTGTACATGTATACACTAGTTGTATGTATGTTACTTCAGAAAGTGAAGCAGAATTTCTATATCAACGTTTGTGATTCTACTTTATACCTTTTCTGAATATTTATTCTGTTGATCATGCATCTATGATCTCAAACGTCGCACCCACAGAATAACACTTAGATAACCATTATGTAATTTTAAGGTTTTTTTCACCAATGCATTGGTCTAAGTACGAGATCGGGCCCGTTGAACCTTAGATATTGTTTGGATGTTCAACGCAAATAAATCATATCACATATGGTGTTTTATGCTACAAACATTGGCACGTGTTATGACAATTATAAGTTAACAAGGACAATCTTCTGCATGACTCACTTAGTAACATCATGAATCCAAAATCCTTGACTATGATGAATGTTGTTATGTATGGTTTAAAGTTGTGATGCGACTTGACTCCAGCTGAAATCTTGTACAACACCACATATTTCTGAAAACAAGAAATCTTGTACAACAGCACATAATTATGAATACAATTAATTGTCTGAATATAATTTTCATTGTATTTTCTAATATTAACCCTTAGACTGCTACACAACAATTGTCGCCTGCTGTTGCTTTTATATCTTGCCTTATTTCTCAATAAAAAACATGGTTTGACAGCACATTATAATAATTTCCAATGGAAATGGTTCTAAAGTGCTGTCAAACCATATTGTAAATTATTATAAAGTGCTGTCAAAGCATGATTTTGATGATAAAAATGAAAAATAGAAAATAAACAGCAGACGAAAAAAATTAAGATAGTGGTGTAAGGGTTAACCATTTTATTGTATATTTTTTTTTAATTTAAATGTACATTGATGTCATTCACAAATGTTTATCAATAAACGACTTCAGTATGGCTTATAGCTATTATATACTTACTATGTATCACATTACTTTGGCCATCTATTTTTAGACTTATTCCAGGAAAATCACCTGGGGTTATGTAGATAATCATAATGAAATATTGCTGACTATTCGACTGATATAACTTACTGGGGATGTAGATCTAGATAAGCCGGCTCATAACGAGCTAATCGGAATCTGCACATTTTTTCCTTACCGGTACATGCATATCGAACATTTTCTGGTAGTATGTACTTGAATATAACGCACGTTTTTGGAAAGTTCTTCAAAAAACATGGTGCGATTGATTAACATATGAGACACGCCATGTGATTGTGTACATGTACCTAAGAACATGTGCGATTTTTCATGAAAAATGTTTACAGAATTTATGATATTTTCCGTATTTTAGACTTCAAAAGTTGACAAAATTTTCATAGCAAATGTGGAATCGCATTTACCATGACAATTACTTCATCTTTCGACGTCATTTACAGAAAATATCACAGTTTGTGTAAATATATTTTATGAACAATCGCACATGTTCTTATGTACAAAATCACACGGCGTGTCTCGTATGTGGCTGTGACTGGAGAAATGGAGCTTATGGGATTTGTGACTAGTGTAACTCCTGATCACACTCTTGTAACCTGATAACGATCTATATTGCTTGTTTGAAGCTTGCCTGGTGTTTCATTGATGGAATGGTGAACAGTTCAGATCTTGACCAGATTGCGTGCGACGGGCTGATCTTGGTCGACACTAGTTGTAAAGCCCATAAGCCCCATTTCTCCAGTTACAGCCACATGTCATTTACATTGCATGATGCGAACATTTATATATTGTATATCTGAGGCACAGTCCGTTCCTTTACTACAAATTCAAATGACATTGTTCAGTATGAACTTAATGATTTATTATGAAATAATAGGGAAAGAGTGAAACAAAAAATGTATATACATGTATATATTATTCCCCACCACGATAGTGGAGGGGGGAATTTCGTGTTACCCTTGTCCGTCCGTCCCGTCCGTCCGTCAAACCATACTGGCAACCGACATGAAACTTGGTATGTAGCTTCCTTGTGATGAGTAGATGCGCACAGTTTATTTCGATTTTGATTTGACCCCCCACCCCCACCCCGGGTCATGGATTATCTCCCTCATTTCGACTTAGAATTTGGCAATTTTACCTTGTAGGTCGTAAAACTTTTAAACCGTACTAGCTACACACCTGAAACTTGGTATGTAGCTTCCTTATCATGCGTAGATGCGCAAAGATTCTTAGACTCCGGTGTCATGGATTATCTCTCCCCTTTTTTTCGACTTAGAATTTTCCAATTTTGGCTTGTAAGTCGTAAAACCATTAAACCGTAATAGCTACAGACCTGAAACTTGGTATGTTACTTCCTCATGATGGGTAGATGCGGAAAGTTTATGTCAATTTTGTATTCGACCCCCGGGTCATGGATTATCTCCCCCTTTTGGACTTGGATTATATTCCTGCCGTTGCCTAACCCGTATTTTCTGTCTGTAACGCAGGGCGACTTGTACTGTACTTGAACATGTGTGGGTGGTGGTCGGGCGAATCAACGGTATGTGTTCCTCCTTAAATAGGAATCACGATTTGCCCGGTTTGGCCCTCATGTACGTTTTTATCACTGGCTCTTTAGTTACCTGGGAGTTGAATTGGGTTATTGTCCATTATGAAAGTAGTAAGATTATTAGTTATCCTACTGCTTTTGGGAGGGGCCAAGTGATTCTGGTGTGGCGAGGACATGGCATCAGATCAGGATTATTCTGATTTCAGGGCTGAATATATAGTTTTGTTATTGTAAATATTCAGTTCTGATTTTGGGATGTACCCCCAATTTGTACATGTACTTGAACATGTACATGTACTTGTACAGGTAATATATGAGATGGAGTAATAAACCCATTGACCCGGCCTTAAATGACCTTAGCTGTTGATAGGCCGTTAAACCCCACCAAACGAACAAAACCTGCGTTACAGACAGAAAATTAAAATTCGGGTTAGCCATTCCCTGGTATATAATTATGTTCGTGTTTAAATTTCTGACATTCTTGTGAATCTTGCTGGCATGTCAAACCTACGGAAGCATGGAGGGGACATGTGTTTTTGTTATGTTTAGCTCGACTATTCGAAGAATAAGCAATAGGCTTCTTCGTCTTGCCGTGATAAACATGTATACCGAATTTGGTTACAATCCGTCAAGTAGACTCTAGTTATTGCGTGGACCAGCTGTGCCCGCCAGCCTGCCTGCCACCAGTACAAGATGAATACGTAATATGTCCCGTTTTTCAAACGGGCGTATACAAAATAACATAAGATGTTAAAGTTTGGTGGGTTTCCTAGGTTGTACATAACAGAAATGGAAAACAAAAACTTAACATTGATTGTGGACGCCGCCCGTTGCCCTGCATTCGCCAATCCAATACCCTGGATTTAAAAAAAGGGCTAATAATGGATATTTTGTTTGACAGCAGAAAATATCACCAACCAATTCAGGTCTAAATGAGCAAACTCATTTGCACCCACTGTTATATGTTAGTTTCTGCTGTTGAAACGGTTACGTTTTAAAGGCCATTTCCTGTCAGATATGCACATAAAGTGATATCACTTTATAGACTGCAAACGACCTATATCAACAATACGCACGGATTTTTATATTATATTCGCTCATTACGTTTACAATGAAATATCAGATTTGTTCCAGTCAAACAAATTTACAAATTATAAATTTCGAGACCACAACATAAATTTGTTAATATGTACACGTATATAGTATAAATTTAATATTGTGAAAATTAAGTAAGTATAATATTAATATTAACTGAACTAAGTGAGCACCATTTTACAGTTATGTCTAAAGGCTACATATACATTTCAGACGATAATTGCCATTTACAATTGCAATAAAGGGGGTTCTGGTAAACAGGGGAGATCATTCGGTAATACAATTTTACTATTTTAATTCTAAATTGCTACCACGAAGAACAATTTGTGAAGCATCTAGTGTTTTAGTCGTAAATTGATATTACTATTCCTTTTTATTTCAATTTTAGACACCAGTTTAATTAATATAAATAATGTTTCAATTGGTAACAATCTATTTTAAGAAAACTAGCTTAGCAACGTTAATTATTTTCAGTATTATAACAAATAATTTCAGGCGACTCATAGGCATTATTGGATGCAAAAATACGATACAAATATACAATCAAATGTTTTTTTACTAATATGTTTCATCACTTTCTGTGCATATCTGCGAGGAAAGGCCTTTAATATAACCTTCAAGTTTTCAATTATTTTTCACTGACCGGCAGTAGGTCAGTAGTATACGTACTGATATAAAATATATATATCGAGCCCATACATTAGAATATCCCGACCTGGTGCCAGGCCCATTCCACATCAATCACTTAGCTCCAACCCCAAAAGCAATATAATTAGCTCGTAATCTTATTACTTTTAATGGGGTGTAACAGGATTTAGCTCTTCAAGTAGGAAGAGGCCGAAAATGTGCAAGAGGGCCAAACCATGTAAGGAGATGAAATGCAAAATCTCCCAGAGAAGTTGGTCATTGCTCAGCTATTACTCACACAAATTCCTTTGTTCCTTTATTGGTTTTTGTAAACAGAACAAGGCAATTTTTAAAATACAAATTTATTAAATGTTAAAATAAGGAGAATAACATAATTCTACAATCACAATTGGAGTGAGAACATATTGATGTTTGGAACTTGGTGTCTCTAAATAAAACAAGAGCTGTCGGAAGTACAGCCTGCTTGGCTATATAAAGCTCAAATGATGACAATAACAAGAGTGCCGTAAGTCACAAAATACGCCCGCTGAAGATGGGCAGGACAGCGAAGATGCAGAAATGTGAAGCGGTCACCAAGGCAAGGAACATTAATGAGATTTTGAAAATCTGTAGCAGTATTTCTTCCTCTTGTTGTGATAAAACAGATATTATACTAATTTAGGTAGAGGTGTGTAAAGTAGAACTAATATAGAATTGGATACAAAAATGTAGGGAAAAAATTTTAACAGGTGATATTTTTGTTAAAATATTATTTGTTCGGCCTAAAAACACCAAGGTGCACATCTTCAATATGTGTAGAAGACGTGTGTACAGTGTCAGATCGATGAACTCAACGGTTTCAGAGGAGTTGTGTACATAAACTATGTACCCTATATAGAATTGTGTAGACAAATGTAGAACAAATGTTTAAGTTAAAAAGGTGATATTTTTGTTAAAAAATATTTTTTTGGCATAAAAATACGAAGGTGCACATCTTCAATATGTGTAGAAGACGTGTGTATAGTTTCGGATTGATGGACTGAACCGTTTTGGAGGAGTTACGAACACAAACTATGCACTTTTTCTGTCCGCCGCCCGCCCGCCCCGCGGCAAAACATAATACGTACCGTTTTTATAAAAACGGTCGTATAAAAAAGAGTGACTTAGTGTTGTCCTTGGGTGTGGGCGCTGAATATTTGCAGTGTTGAAGGTAAACATGTAGATACATGACAATCAATCAAAATGGTGACAGAGTTACAGCGCAGCTAATAATAAAAATAACAAGAGTTGTGAGAAGACAACACTGCTCGTCTGTAGGCAGCCTTCACTCAGGTGGCACAGACACACACAGATGAATTTTATAAAGAGTTTACTCCAAGGTTAAGTTTACGAACGCACTAAGTTTGTGACCTTTAGGTCGAAGGATGGTGATGGGTTTGTTACAACATGATAGATTGATTGATTATTGGTGTTTAATGGCCTATCAACAGGTAAGGTCATTTAACGCCGGGCCAATGGGTCGAACTATCCCATATTAAACCTGTCCATAATGAGTGAAATTCCCAAAATCGGAATTTGATGTTTACAGAATATATATATTCAGCCTTACATTAGCACATCCTGACCTGGTGCCAGGTCCATGCTACACCAGTTACTTAGCATAACTAGCTTTAGACCATGCAAGTTGGCATTCCGGTAAGTATGAACACCGATCGTTAAATTACCTTGGCCTTCGCGTGCTACCAACCAGCCACCTACTACAGCATGTATATATGAAAGAAAGCTCAAGACGTTCCCTGTAAACAAACAGGTTATAAGAAATCCACCCCAACGTTAAGTTTCTAAACATACTAAGTATGTGAGTTTGACCTTGGGCTAAGGGCTGGGAGGTGGAGTTGCTACATAATGACAGCGGATCTTCTGAGGAAGGTGTTTCATGTAAAGAAACAAGTTAAAAACAAGAGTGCCGCAAGTCACAAAATACGCCCGTCGAATATGGACCAGACAGCGAAGATGCAGAAATGTGAAGCTGTCACCAAAGCAAGAAACATTAATGAGAATTTGAAAGTCTATAGCATTATTTCTTCATCTCGTTGTGCTAAACATGTATACTAATTTAGGCAGGGATAGAAAAGTAGAGTGTAAAGTAGAAATGATAGGGAATTGGATACGATAATGTAGAAAAAATGGCTAAAGTTAAAAAGGTGATATTTTTGTTAAATAATACGTTTTCGGCATAAAAACACAAGGTGCACATCTTCAGTATGTGTAGAAGACGTGTATATAGTTTCAGAACGATCGACTGAACGGTTTCCGAGGAGTTGTGTACACAAACTCTGTACCGTATATAGAATTGCATAAAAAAATGTAGAAAAAATAGCTACGTTAAAAAGGCGATATTTCTGTTAGAAGATATTTTTTCGGCATAAAAACACCAAGGTGCACATCATCAATATGTGTAGAAGACGTGTGCATAGTTTTAGAACGATCGACTGAACGGTTTCGGAGGAGTTGTGTACACAAACTCTGTACCGTATATAGAATTGCATAGAAAAATGTAGAAACAATGGCTCAGTTAAAAATGCGATATTTTTGACAAAAAATATTTTTTCGGCATAAAAACAAGAAGGTGCACATCTTCAATATGTGTAGAAGACGTGTGTATAGTTTCAGATCGATCGACTGAACGGTTTCGGAGGAGTTGTGTACACGAACTATGCACTTTTTCCGTCAGCCGACACAGCGGTAAAACATAATACGTACCGTTTTTTAAAAACGGTAGTATAAAAATGACTAAGTTAAAAAGGTGATATTTTTGTTAATAAATATTGTTTCGGCATAAAAACACAAAGGTGCACATCTTCAATATGTGTAGAAGACGTGTGTTTAGTTTCAGAACGATCGACTGAACGGTTTCGGAGGAGTTGTGTACACAAACTCTGTACCGTATATAGAATTGTATAGAAAAATGTAGAAAAATGGCTGAGTTAAAAAGGTGATATTTTTGTTACAAAATATGTTTTCGGCATAAAAACACCAAGGTGGACATCTTTAATATGTGTAGAAGACGTGTGCATAGTTTCAGATTGATCGACTGAGCCGTTTCGGAGGAGTTGAGTACAGAAACTATGTACCGTGTATAAAACTGTATAGAAAAATGTAGAACAAATGGCTAAGTTAGAAAGGTGAAATGTTTGTTAAAAAATATTTTTTCGGCATAAAAACACCAAGGTGCACATCTTCAAGAGTTGTGTACACGAACTAGATGCACTTTTTCTTCTGCCGCCCGCCCGCCCGCCCGCCCCCTCCCCGCCCCCCGCCCGCCCCCCGCCCCCCGCCCGCCCGCCCCCCCGCCCCCCGATCCCGCCCGCCCCCCCCGGCCGCCCGCCCGCCCGACCGCCCGCCCGCCCACCCGCCCGCCCGCCCGCCCGCCCGCCCGCCGCCCGCCCGCCCGCCCGCGCCGCCCGCCCGATCGCCCGCCCGCCCAGCGCCCGCCCGCCCGTCGGCCCGCCGCCCGCCCGACCGCCCGCCCGCGCCCGCCCGATCGCCGCCCGGCCCTGCCCGCCCGCCCGTCCGCCCCGCCCGCCCGGCGCCGCATGCGGTAAAACATAATGCGTACCATTTGTTAAAAACGGTCTTATAAAAAGACATTTAACCCAACATCAAGTTTGTAGACGACGTCTACGGCGGTATGCCATTAGTTCTTTCTGCACTTTGTGCAGGTCACCTAAAAAATATTTCTTCAATAGACAGCAGACCTTATTGAAATTCAAGGGACATCTATTGATAAAAAACATCTGCACAAGGATCAGAGCCAGTTATTTTACCTGCAAGCTATATAGAGCCAGTCCAAGCATACATTTTTTTGCGATTACAGACAAAATGAAAACAAAATACAGTAACGAAACACATACTTATGCACCTGTGGACCCTTTAGTTAATATAAGTTGATAAAATAATTATGTTTACGATACCCATCTCATGGATCACTTTAGGGTAGTAGTAGTAGTAGTAGTATTCATTTATTATAGTGACACATGTGAACAAGCATAGGGCATAACGAATCACTGTATTTGTAGGTGCATGTGGCATAAATGTGCTGAAATGTATACTTGGAAAAACTTGCAACGACTATATAGAGTCATTTAATAAATGTACTGTTCACAAACTGTCGATATTAGTCATATATAGAAAATAACCAGCCAACTATCACCGCATCACGTCTATTTCAGCCGAATTCCGCAACACGCGTTATCGATAAAGATAGCAATGTTTTAACTGTGGATTTGATAATCACCAACATATATGCTGCTATAAAATATGTTGTTACGCATATTATGCATGGATTTTAATGAAACTCTGGTATTGTTAATAAGTAAATGTACACCGTGTTAGAACATACTTTGAATCGACAACTTATTTTACTTCATATTGATTTTGCACTTTTTGTCAAACACGTTTTAAATTTGAACGAGCTGGCACAAACTATTATTGTGTATTGATTACATCATTTGAACTTAAAGCAACTGCTGTCTATGGTTCAATTTGTATGATAAATGTATGTGATTTTAAAGTTTTAATGAACTGCAGCTTACAATGTATCTATACCAAAGTAGTCAAAAAGTGGGTGTGGTAATGGTTTTTCAAAATCAATACTTTTTTAAAGTCAGCAAACTAAACAGTAGTTTTGCATATTGTAAATAAATGGCTATTGGCTCAAATGTGTGTTGGGATAGAACGTGGTAAGTAACAATTGGGAAAACACAAACTGCTACATACAAACCAGTGGACATTACATGTTTCAGGTCTGCAGTTACATTTACAGAAAATGCTTATGCTAATATTCTCCATTCTGTTTGTGACTTTGACATTGGGGTAAGTGGGTGGTGGATTTGTTACAAAATGATAGAATCATCAGATTAATGCATGTATGAAATATGAAGACATTCTCCATAAAGGAACAGAAGTTATAAGAAATTTACCCCAAAGTTAAGTTTATGAAGCACTAAGATTGTGACCTTGACCCAGGGGCAAGGGGTGGGCGGTGGGTTGTGGATTTGCTACAGCACGATGGAGGGTAATATGTTGAATGCATGCGTGATAAGACATTTACCCCACCGTTAAGTTAATGAACGTGCTAAGTTTGTGACATTGGGGTAATGGGTGGGCGGTGGGTCATGAATTTGCTATAGCATGATAGAGGGTCATCTGAGGAATGCATGTATAAAATATCAAGGTGTTCCATGAAAGGAAACGGAAGATATAAGACATTTACCCCAACGTTAAGATTGTGGACGGCGACGGGGGTATGTCAGCTCTTCTGCACTTTGTGCAGGCGAGCTAAAAACGACAATGTGAGCTGATTACTGTGAAATAATGTCCCCACGAGTGGGTCCTATCACTAAACAAACTCGTTCACTATGCTCGCTCGTTTGTTTACTGGAAGATCCCAAACATATGTGCCTTACTTCACGGTAATCAGCTCACCAATGTGTATACACAGTATTTCTCTTTGGAGGTGCATAAAACATGAATATCGTCGGCAACACGGCAAAATGTCGTTTGTTCAATGTTTACCAAAAATGACATTGGCGGGAGTAGGCAGCAATACAGTGTCAACTCGAAGTTGATTGTCCAATCAGAAAGTGGTATTTAGTCACATGGCAAAATGTCAAATTTTCAGTGGATAAAATATTGTATGTGCTAAATGTGATCGAATTTGCATGTATGTTTATTTGTTTATGAATGTTTTCATGGACCCATTTATTATTACATTTCATTATTGGTCTGTCAGGCATATTCCTAGAGTATCATTGTTGCTATTTTTGTATACATTTGGAAGCGAATGGTTTTCTTTTCCATACGATATTTGATATCATAACTATTGTATTCCAAAGAATTCACATTCAACATTTTGCCAATTTTATTTCCTCCTGAAAAAAAAATGTGAAAGAACATCCGACATTTTGCTGTGTTGCCGACAATATATTACTTTAAAAGGACTAATATTCTTCTAACTGTCCAGTTCATGACATTCAAATATAACATAGCCCCCTTTGTGAAGCGGGGATATAATAACCACATTAATGATCAAGTGATACTAAGTTATTGTTTTGAATGATTCATGTTTCTGATTTTTTTGATAATAAGATGGTTGACCCTTTTCCAGATAAAACCATTTGTTTTCATACTGAAATTCTTCGCCTTGTCACAGGCATCCTTGCCTGAAGTTATTCCGGTCTTTAAATAGTTATCAAACACATTTTGGATCTCCAAGGTTTCCTCCTCACTCCACCTCTGTCTTGTGCTTGTTTTCTTCATGGGGCCGTACGACTCCTCGTCAAAAGCAGACTCAATTCTTTTCCTTGTGGACATGTTGGAGGCACCCAGTTCTTCACCTTCCGACATATCCTCTTCTATGCTGTAAATGGAATAAATTACAATGTTCTCTATTTTAGTAACATCTGCTATCAGATGAGGACAGTACCAAAGGCCAGAATGTCAGTGTTCTTTGTCCCTATCAGTGTATTTGTATTTTTCCTGTAGGGTATTATTGCCCGTGTCACTGATTCAATATATTGCACACAAGATATGATAGATTTCTGGAATCTGTGTTCTATTAATGGTGATACAACCTCAATGCATCAACTGATAATGTCGATTAAGATATTTATCTATATAGCAGAATGATAAGACCCGGTTTTAGAAAACAAATTATATTGTGCTAAAAAAAGTTTAGCCTTCGAAAGCGGAGAAATCAGTCTTATTATCAAGATGTAAACATGAAGTTCATTGGATAAAACAACACAGTAAATTCCCTGTCATCCGCTTAAATATCAATATTCAAATATACGTGTGACAGAAACGTTATACAGCGTCTTATTACATATTATCCAATAAAATTACATACCTTCAGACACGAGTCACGCAGAAACCGATCTCCGATTTGGAAGGCAAATTTTTTTTTTATTAATGTGTCAATTGTTGTGAAGTAGTAAAATATTTGAATTTCTTACCAATATCATTGTATTAAGGAATGTATATTAAAATAGTTATGGCAAAACAATTTTTCATGCGAAATACTCATATCGACAAAAAATGAACATGTGGTACGAGCTTTTATGCATTTTACTTCTATACCTCGAATTATATTGAATTGGGTGACGCTGGCTCAATAACACTATATACCGGAAAAATACAAATACGCCAAATTGGACCAAGCACTGCAGATTAAAGACATGTACACAGGTGCAATGCTCGTAGCAATGCTAGCAATGACATTCAATATGCTATGCACTTTTTGTCATACCCCCTGGCAGACAGCGTAATATAGTCGGTACTTTACAAGCATTCGGATTTGCAGGTTTTATGGGGTTTTTTTTATACATAAGCAACATCATCACCAATTTACTAATATGTATCTGCTTCATATATGTTTACCGCTCTCATAATAGTCAGTATGGTAACACTAAATGGAACTACACTTACTCGTATGAAAATTCCACTTCTTTGGACTTCAACTCTCTGGTCTCATCTGACTGTTGAGCTCCACATACACTATCTGTAGACCACACAACAGGTGACATACATGTGCTAACCGGATATAATCATTGTAGCAATTTTGCATTCGGACACGAATTATCCATGTCCAAAAGGAGACAGAACCGATGGAAAAAACTCCCAATCGGACTCGAACCCAGAATGCAAGCTCCGAAGTCCAACGATCCAACCACTGAGCCACCGCGGCTTCTCACAATCATATTGGAAATCAATAAATCCACACAGAGTATTTACTTTAATATATTCAGTGCCGAAATTACAATAATCCTGAGCTGGTGTGAGGTGCCCTAAAAATAGACCATACCATTAAGGGGTCTAACCAAATACAACTCTCAGATAGACTAGACAAATATTTGAGAGCCAGACCAGGTGAGATATGGGAGGATGAACCCAATTTTAAATTACCTTGCAAGTCAATATATTGTAGCGACTGTCCCTTGAACTTGTTTGTTAGGTTGAGATCTTGCACCATCATGAGTTTGGCGACATATACTATCTCGACCAAGCCCGACTGGCTTGGTGTGACCCAGATGTCGACATACCCAATCCATTTCATACTTGTCCAGATTCATCATCTGAAAAGTATTTAAAATTTCGACATTTTCAGGTTTTTAAATAGTCTGTACTGCCCAAAGATAAATACTGCCAATCCTATTTTTCAGCATTATATATCAAATAAGATAATATTGGGTAGCATACAAGTAATATTACAACAATTTCTATATGGCCGCCTAAATTATTTAAGGTTTCTAGATGTATCAACATCTGGCTCTCCTAAATTATTTAGTGCATAACCAACATATTTCTGCCAGGGAGTTTGTTTGTTTATTGGTGTTTAACGGCCTATCAACAGCTAAGGTCATGTAAGGCCGTACAAACGGGTTCGATCCCGTTTTAACCTGTTGCATTGGGGGAAAAATCACAAAATCAGAACGGAATATTTACATCGAGAAAAAATATATTCAGCCCTGAAATTAGAATAACCTGACCTGGTGCCAGGTCCATACCACACCAAAGTCACTTGGCCCCTTCCCCTAAAGCAGGATTACGAATAATCGTAATACTCACATAAGGGGTATAACCAGACTCCACTGTCACATACAAAATGCCAAAAACCTATGTGAGGGCCAAACCAGGTGTCCAATCGGAATTCCGGTAAGGATGAACCCCGATCGTTAAATTACCCATCGCGTGCTCCCACCTACCACCCACCCAGGGAGAGATACAATTCTAAAAATCCATAGGGTTCTTCCTTCTGTAGTTACAAAGCTGTATACCGAATTTGGTTAACATCGGCAAAGTAGATTGATTGACTGATTATTGGTGTTTAATTGATTATTGCCGCCCGTACAAGGTGAATCCATAATACGTCCCGTTTATCGAACGGTCGATTAGAAGGTATGTCAGATTGATTGATTATTGGGGTTTAACAGCCTATCAACAGTCATGGTCATTTAAGACCGGGCCAACGCGTTCAACTATACCTGCACGTGTCCATAATGTGGGAAAGTAAGTCAGACTGACCTGAATGACCACATATGGTAAGCAAGCAATGCTAGGATGTTATTGACGAAGCTTGGTGATGATCTACCGCTGGTCAGTTAGTTTCTGTGTGACCTGACGTACGGACATGACTACACAAAAAAAACATCAAACCAAAATAAATCAACATACCTGAGACAGCGTTGCTGTGTACTTCCTCATGGCAACACTGGTGATGCGCTGTCGTGATATTAGCTTACAAGTATCACAAGCTTCTTTCAAGTTGTCATATGCTCTTGTATAGCCTCCTGTTGTCATCAAAGAATGCTCCAACAACATTTTGTCAATGCCCTCAGAAACACTACGAAATTATTCATTTCTAGGCCGTGCTGACCAACTGTTGGTACACAACACAGACTTCCTTAAATCTTCTGCCAATGAATCAACAGCAAGGTCACTAAGATGGGTGACTGGGCAGAACCAGTGCCTCACATGTTAATGTGGAAATTGTATCTACATTTTCATCACCAAATTTATTATATCTGATGACAGGTGCATTGTGATATCAGTATCACTGAGCCCACCCCATCTGTGGCACTATTCTTGTGATCCGAGACAGCCATGCAGCTGATCACACCCTGATGCCACACAGGACTCTGTTTGGTATTAAAACTAAATACTTACCACTATTTGCAAACAAGTACTTGTTGCTTTCTGCAATTCCAGCAGCATTTCTGGCCTGCGTCTTTGCAATGAACTCTAATGGAGCCTTTACGTCTGATGGAATGATTACCGGAACAGGCCTCCCTGAATCATGAAACGTTGTCTATATAATACCTGTGTAACGATCGTCCATGAGTAGCCACGAGTGCACTAGTAACCACATAAAGTTTGTCCATGGTTAGTCACGTAAAGTTTGTCCATGATTAGTCACATAAAGTTTGTCCATGATTGGTCACATAAAGTTTGTCAATGATACGTCACGTAAAGTTTGCCCATGATTAGTCACATAAAGTGTGTCCATGATTAGTCACATAAAGTTTGTCCATTATTAGTCACGTAAACTTTGTCCATAATTAGTCACATAAAGTTTGTCCATGATTAGTTACATAAAGTGTGTCCATGATTAGTCACGTAAAGTTTGTCCATGATACGTCACGTAAAGTTTGCCCATGATTAGTCACATAAAGTGTGTCCATGATTAGTTACATAAAGTGTGTCCATGATTAGTCACGTAAAGTTTGTCCATGATAAGTCACGTAAAGTTTGTCCATCATTAGTCACATAAAGTTTGTCCATGATAAGTCACGTAAAGTTTGTCCATGATTAGTCACATAAAGTGTGTCCATGATTATTCACATAAAGTGTGTCCATGATTAGTCACATAAAGTGTGTCCATGACTAGTCACGTAAAGATTGTCCATGATTAGTCACATAAAGTGTGTCCATGATAAGTTACGTAAAGTAACTCCATAATTAGTCACGTAACGTTTGTCCATAATTAGTCACGTAAAGTTTGTCCATGATTAGACACGTAATGTTTGTCCATGATTAGTCACGTAAAGTTTGTCCATGAATATAGCCATTAGTCACAACAACATTTTGACCTTTTGGTGGCCATCTTGGATGACATACGGTAATCATCTTGATTTTGACAAAAAATGCTCCGGACTGATCACCTTGTAAATACCTTGACTTGATATATAACATGACCACTTTCAGTCAAATATGACCAGCTTGGATTAGCAACGACCTCCATTTTAACAAATCTGGAAGGTAGTAACACATAAACCACCCATATCAAGTTTGGTCAACATCTGACAAGCGGTACGGAAGATGTTGAAAAAGTGTTGACGGACGACGGACGAAAAGCAATAACAATAGCTCACTTGAGAATTTGGCTCAGGTGAGCTAAAAATAATCATGTTTTAGTTAGCGTGACCAAATAGTTTTAACAGACTAACTGCTGTTTATTATGTACAAGGTCCTCCTCATGAGTTCTACCTTGAAAAAGGTATTTGAATCTCTAAATCGTCATTTAAAAGACTTACCTTTACACGCACAGTCATCAGCTCCTGTGAATTCAAAATATGTTTTTCCACATCGGAGAGATCTACTGCCACCGAGTCGTCTATATCCGATAGCTCTTTACTTCTGCCTGCATAACTTTGAAGACTGAAAAATTAAATTAATTATTTATTGAGGGTGAACAGAGCTCCAGAGAACTTTTTGTCTAATAGGGTTTTTCACAAATAATTGGGTGAAATCGTATTGTCAATACACATAAATTGGGCGAATATTTAAAAATTTGAAAATCCATTAAACGGTTTAGAAGATATGAGAGGAAACACATTTCAAGAGGCTTGAACTTTGACCTTCAACGATGACCTTGACCTTCGACGTAGGTGTGCGGTCATTGGTCTCATCATGATAAACATTTGTGTACCAAACAATTTGAAAAAACGGTTTAGAAGATATAAGAGTGGAAACGAATTTCAAAAGGTTTGACCTTTGACCTTCAACGGTGACCTTGTCCTTGGACGTAGGTGTGTGGTCATTGATCCATTCATCGGTTTTAGAAGATATAGAGCGGAAATGAATTTCCAACAGACCGACCGACCGACCGACCGACCGACCGACCGACCGACCGACCGACCGACCGACCGACCGACCGACCGACCGACCGACCGACCGACCGACCGACCGACCGACCGACCGACGACCGACCGACCGACCGACCGACCGACCGACCGACCGACCGACCGACCGACCGACCGACCGACCGACCGACCGACCGACCGACCGACCGACCGACCGACCGACCGACCGACCGACCGACCGACCGACCGACCGACCGACCGACCGACCGACCGACCGACCGACCGACCGACCGACCGACCGACCGACCGACCGACCGACCGACCGACCGACCGCCGACCGACCGACCGACCGACCGACCGACCGACCGACCGACCGACCGACCGACCGACCGACCGACCGACCGACCGACCGAGACCGCCGACCGACCGACCGACCGACCGACCGACCGACCGACCGACCGCCGACCGACCGACCGACCGACCGACCGACCGACCGACCGACCGACCGACCGACCGACCGACCGACCGACCGACCGACCGACCGACCGACCGACCGACCGACCGACCGACCGACCGACCGACCGACCGACCGACCGAGACCGACCGAGTTTGACAGAGTGCAGAAATCTTTGCTTGAAGTTTCACAGATTCTAGTCCAGATACAAGATATTTGAAAAGCTTCTCAATGTCTGCTGGAGATGGCAACTCTTTCTTCTCCAAGAACTTCATTTGTTGCAGAATGGTTTGGGCTACTTTTGTAACGCGTTCACTCCATTCCATATTCATCAGCTTCATGAATCATTTGCAGTCAGATAATGCTTTCGTTCCCACCTCTTCTTGTTTTAGAAGACAAGCATATTTAATACTTGCAAGTTTCCTTAAGTCATACTTCAGTTTAATTGCATTACTGGGTGATTTTGGATCCTCGTAATCATCACACTGAGGCAATGAATCTTGTAGGGCAGCATTCACAACCATATCAAACCGATTGGGTTTTAGAAAGTCCCACAACGACAGGTTTTCTTCATCATGTTCATCGCTACCTTGGTCTTCCTGCTGCTCTTCTGCTTTTCTCAATTCCATCAGCAATTTAGCCGCGAGTCTCATGTGTGAGCTTGCATAGTTTCTTCTCTTTTCTACATTGTCCAAATTCCTTCGCAGCCAGCTCTCTCCCAACATGATGATTAATGTGTCATTCATTGCTAACTTTCGCACATCGTCTCTCTGCATTCGCGCCAAAACTTTCTCTGTCATCATCTTACTAACTTTTGATGTGATCAAACCACCCAGTAACATAGAACTCACAACAGCATATTTTAAATGGTCTTCAACATTTTCTTCACATTTGCTTAGACATTTTAAAAGATGTTTCTGCATTCCACTCAATAGCAGCCACTCCCTGCAATTTGTACATGGTCCAACTTGTTGGATATCAAGCAAATTACTTGACAACCTACGCGCTATGACCAATTCACCTTCTTTTTTGTCTACTACTTTCCTATTGTTTTTGTCATCGCCCAACGAATCATTGTAATATTAGGATTTTCCTTTTTCAATTCATCTCTTACTTCTTTCAAATTTAGGTGGCTTTTGAGATGAGTATTAATGTGCTGTACACATTCTTAGCAATAAAAACAGCAATGGTAGTTGTTGTACACTCGTTCTGTTGAACTTATCCAAGCTATCTGATGACTCAAATATTGCGTTATCTGTAATTTCCACATCATTTGCGGTTTGCTTAGCTATGCAACCTATGCTTTCTATCATTGTAATCGCTTTTGAAAGATGTGTAAATGTTAATGCGTCTTCTTCACCATCACTGCACAAAAATGGTGGTATGTAATCGGAATCATAGCCATCATTCGTTGTAATCGCTTTTGAAAGATGTTTAAATGTTAATGCGTCTTCTTCACCCTCACTGCACAAAGATGGTGGTATGTAATCGGAATCATAGCCATCATTTTCACTTATATCCGAATCGCTCGCCCACTTGATGTCAGCCAATAAGTTTGTTAGCGTCGCTCTCAGCCTTTTTCGTTTCAAACAAGCTGAAACGAGAATGTTGGCGTTATTTTAACCATAATAACTTTGTCCTTTATTGTGTACGCAAGGAGTTTCTGGCTTGTTTTTTCAAACAGTTCTTGCTGGTAAAATTGACCAGTAAAAATGCCAATTTTGAATACCATAACTTGTGATTATAAACCATCATTAAGCACGAACATCTAGATCCTCCCCAAAAAGCTAATAATTCGTCATTGGCACATTATGAATGATATATACATGTAGAGCTGTCATTGATAGAAACGATATTGATGTATCACCGATTTACTCCTGCCGATACGATATCGATATGCATTTTGAAGTATAGATACAAAATACCCATATGGTAGGCTGCTATTTGATTTTATTTTAGAACGATTTGTGTGCGCCTCGAGTGTCAATATTGACAATGGAAATAGCAAGTGCCTTCCGGACGTGTCTTTTTCAACTTCGTCAGGGTATCATGCGCAACTAAACATACTACCGCCAATACTCATACTGAGACAGTAAATATTTCAAATGTGTGAGTTTCTCCCTCTTATTGACACCTCTGAACAGTTTTCATAAATAAATACTTTGACAAACGCGGGATAATATTTCATCGTAGATTATTATTGTTTCAACTGTTCCGTTTTTATGGTCCATGCCAAACTTTATACCATACCGATTAAATTGAAACCAATGGTAACATGGCGTCTATTTCAGTGTATCATAGGCAGAGGACCGTTACCATTATAGACGCATTAAAACCATGCTATAACTAGCCGTGCGTATATCTGAAACGTATGGCAGATATACGCACGGCTAGTTATTGCATGACTGACGAGTGTGGCGATTTTTGTTAATGTGGATCATTCATGTCGGAAATAACACAGCGAATCAGAACAGTAAACCCTTTCATACATGGTTTCTAGTCTAAAAAAAAACAGAGCTCCAGTTAAGGTGCGCACGTTTTTTCAATTTGGGGTTAAATTTGGTTATTTCTTTGCCAAAATGGGAAGTAGGGAGTCGATTCTAAAGCCCTCCCAACTTGCCATTTTTGATGGAGAAATAAGAATTTGCTCCCAAATTACGCACCTTAACTGGAGCTCTGGTCTCAAAACGATTTGACTCAAAGTTGTATATTGTCAGAATCCATTTTCGTTTTTGTTACGCTAAAACTCAAAAGCAATCTTACTACCAGTGTAGCACATAGTATTCAGCAAGCATACTACGGCCAGCTGGGCATGCATACTTTTTAGTAATATCAGTCAATCTACCTGTGCTCGGTACAATCAAACTGCTAAATTTTGAGTACCGAGTATAAGAACGTGCCCAAATATGTTATTTTCATATGCTGATATACTCTTTGTAGCATCAATAAGCCCCCGTTTGCCATGGTGAGACGTATATTGTTTTGACTCACGGGGAATGTGACGTCGCGAGACATTCACATTCTCATGACAAGTATGTTTTGACACGAGTGTCACGCCACTGAGCTGACAAAATGAAATGCAATGAACGCACCGTTGTTGTAGTCCCGCCCAGATGCCACGGCGCGCGTATCAATGACGTAATGTGAGCCAATGATACAAGAGAATTATAACACCGATTATCTCATATAGCAAAAGATAACTCGGGATACGCCCTCGTATATTTTGGCTCTACTCGACAATCTGTGCTATAATTAATACTTTCATTCGCGTGGGTCTAAAAAAGGCGACTTGAGGCCTGATACTTTGAAGCAGTCGCGACAAAGTAACATTAAATGTTATACGATGATGAAAAAACTTGTAGAATCTGCTAGACACAACAAAATGTTTTCGTAACAATGTGAAGGTAAAAAAGGCCAAGGTCATGTGAATGGCGGCATTAGTGTGTTCCAAATGCTTAATTGCATCAGGTGTCCAAACATTGAAGTAATCCATCAAGTAATGTTAATGTTATAGCATGATGACGAAGCGTGTACAAACTTTTTGACGCAAATAAGGGCCAAGTGCTTGCTAAAAAATGTGAAGGCAAAAATGTCAAGGTCATGTGAATTGCGGCATGCCTGTGTTCCTAATGCTTACATGTATCAAGTGTCCAAATATTGAAGCAATCTGTCAAGAAATATTAAGTTACATCATGAAGAAGAAACTTGTAGAAACTGTTTACACAAAAAATGGCTAAGTGTCTCTGCAACAATTTGAAGGTAAAAAAGGTGAAGGTCATGTTAATGGCGGCATGAGTGTGTTCCTAATACGTACATTTATCAAGTGTCCAAATATTGAAGAAATCTGTCCAGTAATATTAAAGTTATAGCAGGCGACAATAAACTATAGAGCACTTATGCATCAGTCAATGAAAATATCCCCCTTTACAGGGGCATTCACGTTCCATGTTGCCCCGCACTGCAGAGCTATTACCGGGGCTTTAATGGTTTATAAAAAAATGAGCCGAGGACATACCCCGGGGCTTTCACAGACCAGGTTGCCCCGCATCGCAGTTTACCGGGGCTTTAAATTGACAAAAATATAAGCCCCGCTATTCCCCCGGGGGGTGGGGGGGGGGTGTGAGGGGTTTTCATTGACTGATGCATTAGTGCATATCCCGTGGCTAGCTTGAGTCCTGATAATAATTATCACACAGCTGATAATATAAACAAGAGTGCCGGAAGTCACAAAATACGCCCGTCGAATGGGCCAGACAGCGAAGATGCAGAAATGTGAAGCTGTCACCAAGGCAAGAAACATTAATGAGAATTTGAAAGTCTATAGCATGTATACTAATTTAGGCAGAGATAGAAAAGTAGAGTGTAAAGTAGAAATGATAGGGAATTGGATACACTAATGTAGAAAAAATGGCTAACGTTAAAAAGGTGATATTTTTTGTTAAAAAATATTTTTTCGGCATAAAACACCAAGGTGCACATCTTCAATATGTGTATAAGACGTGTGCATAGATTCAGAATGATCGACTGAACGGTTTCGGAGTAGTTGTGTACACAAACTCTGTATCGTATATAGAATTGTGTAGAAACATGAAGAAAAAATGGCTAAGTTAAAAAGGTGATATTTTTGTTGAAAAATATTTTTTTGGCATAAAAACACGAAGGTGCACATCTTCAATATGTGTAGAAGACGTGTGTATAGTTTCAGATCGATCGACTGAACGGTTTCAGAGGAGTTGTGTACACAAACTCTGTACCGTATATCAGTGATTCTATATTTTATGTACATATTGGTGCCGTTTTTCTAGTTTCGATGTAAAACCAATAATTCATTAAACTGTGTTTATTCCATTGGGTGACAGTCCAGTTGTTACATTTATAATAGAATAGCCAATTGTTCTTGTCATTTTATATATTTTATTTCCACTTCAAGGGACCAGGGGTCTCAGAAATGTAATTTCCGTTACGTACATTTACATGACGTAAATATAGCTTTACATTTATATTTTTTTATTTTCAACGGCATAAAACATAAAACTGAAGGGGCATCTATTTAGAAAAGTGTCAAGAATATGGTAAGCTAATTGTATTAGTTTGAAACAGAGAAATTTAGTAGCAAGTCGTGGAATTTCTCATTTATGGTAACCCAACAACATGTATTTAATATGAATCAGTAAAGTTAAGCAAAATAAAATAGCTTGGCATGTAACAGAATGCCGTGTTTTACCACATGTACCAAACATCGTTATAAAGCTACATTTAATTAATAGCACAGCCTCCAAAAATATGGGCGTAACGAAATGATTATGTAACGGTAATGACAAAACGTAACGGTATGACTTTCCATTTATTTAAAATACTAATACAGCATATATAATCAAACATATGTATACTTTGAATATGCTGTACAATATAACTTCAAGTTAGAGTTTACTTTTAATGTGATTGCCAATAGAAACCCACACTCCTTGAAGCTGTGTCTGTTTTTTGTTGTTTCAGAGCTTTTACTAATTAAATCTTGATATATAAATGTTGTAGGTCTGAATAAATGTGCCATTACTGACCGACAACTGTTGGGACCTGGTTTATATCTAATTGACGCATGAACTGACTGGTTAGTATGGTAATTTATCATTGCCGTTACGCGATCGTCATTACCGTTACACAATTTTGTAACGGAAATGACCGTAACGGTAATGATTTTTCTTAAAAAACTCCCATTTTTCACCCCTCTGTATACAACGCATCATGAAGGTAGAATATGCAAAGGCAACGTTGTAAGTGTCTCTATCTACCCATTTTGGTTCAGTCGACCTACATACATATGGACGTGTATAAACCCCGAACGGTAATGATGCATGTAATGTGTAACCTTAAAATTCCGAATACAGACCGGCCTCGTTCTCGGAAAAGACTTAAGTTGTGTTACCACCGTGTTTATTTATAAATCGGGCTCCCACAAACAGTGTTCATTGCATTAGTAGCTGAGAGTAGGAAAGGGAGGTTACTCTGATTTTAACATTTTTTGTTCAGCGTAACGGTAATGATTCGATTTCGCGGGACAGATACATTAACGTCAGTATTTTTGACAACAAAAGGCAAATTTATTGCAGAATAAGTTTAATGTCAATGTTAAACTATTTTAATTCAGATGCAATGTATAGTAAAGAACAAATGGACAAGATTTGAGAATTACGGGCTTGTGAACTGTGCTGATTGATGATCGGGACATGCCCATTTGGTGCACCATACGTATGCCAACAACAGAAAATAATAACTAAACACACATAACAAGAATTGTAAATACTGTTTTCTTAATGGATTGGTATTATACATAGTTTCTTTACTGAAAAAAAAATAATTTTCCTTATAAATTGTGTGATTTGTCAGTAAATTACACCGGGACACCAGATGTACATAAAATATACAATCACTGATATAGAACTGTATAGAGAAATGTAGAAAAAATGGCTAAGTTAAAAAGGTGATATTACACGAACTATGCGCTTTTTCTTCAGCCGCCCGCCCGCCCGCCGTGCGGTAAAACATAATATGTACCGTTTTTTAAAAACGGCCGTATAAAAATGTAGAAAAAATTACTACGCTAAAAAGGTAATATTTTTGTTAAAACATATTTTTACGACATAAGAGCACCAAGGTGCACATCTTCAATATGTGTAGGAGACGTGTGTATAGTTTCAGATCGATCGACTGAACGGTTTCGGAGGAGTTGTGTACACGAACTTTTTCTTCAGCCGCCCGCCCGCCCGTCGTGCGGTAAAACATAATACGTACCGTTTTTTAAAAACGGTCGTATAAAATCTATGGTGGCATGAATTACCATCGAGATGATTTAATGATATAATATATTGCAACATGTCGACATAAATATCACGACATGTTGACATAACGTGAAACCACAGGTGATGGGAACAACTAATCTGATAGTCTGTTGTTACTTGTATAGATACAAGGTGCACAACAGGTAAATCAACAGGCTATTAAAATCCCTTGAAATTATAGAAATCGTCACCTGACTGTAACAATTTACGTTGATTATTGTTAAAAATACATTAATCAGCGTCACAGAGCCGTTTACCGTGTTAAGAAATGCCCTGTGCTTGCGATACAGGTAAGTTTTGTCAACCCATCAGGCCTAAAAAAAAGTCGTCGTTATCGACGGTCCCTGATTTGCCCTGATTTACAAAAATAGAATATGTTTACTGCTGGCATGGAGACCAATCCGCAGTGAATTGTAAGTCGTGTTCTGGTTGGCTGCTGTTGATGAGCGACCGGATCGCAGCGTATGGTACACTTGTTTTACTGACATCCACGATTTGAGATGGAATGTCCTCAAATCAAGTAAGCAAGTGTTGTGTTTTCGTAGCGGATTGCGTATTAGAGTCCGTTCTAGAAATAAATTGTAACAAAGATGCAATATAAAAATGTATTTCGCTGAAACCAAGTAAAAAATAAATACAATTTTTCATTTTTAAAATTAATATGTATCGGTAACACTCGCGCCCGACCCACGGAGTAAACCGGCAGTTTGAAATTGTAAATCAAGTGAGCCATAGATGTTGCTAGATCGCGGGAACATCACAAGTTAAAATGTAATGAATTTACGATAATTGGAAGCGTTTGATGCCGCGACTGAGCATAACATTTATGTCGGCGGTCAGCGGAAAACTATTTTCTGTTACACACATCTTTCATGAGCGGGAAAAGAAGGGAAGAAGGCCGCACTGACCTGCACTACAGGCATCGCCTGCTGTGACTGAGGCTGTGTTGACTGGTTGTGTTTACGATTCGGTAAGCATGGAAAGATTATTATATCATTGGTGCAGTTATCTGAATATAACTACCGCCCATCTCCCAGCCCCCACATCCTTAAAGCAACATTTACATAACTCTATTAATAGCTTAGAAAATCACAGCTCACGGATACAGAAAATATAAAAGACAGATGAAATAGTAAACATCCGTAGAGCCGAGATTTTCTAAGCTACTCTAATTACATTGCACTACATAAGATATTGAGCAACCTGTTGCATATAAATCGGAATATGTACAGTTACATCACATCCACCCCACTTTATTTTTCTGAATAACCTACGGTGATTTGGCCACATTTAGTTCTGGCAGATCTCATCCACATTCCTTACAATTGTCATTGCCAATCATCTCTCTCTCTCAGAATGTTTATGACCCTCACAAAATGGCAATAATGAAGCATATAAACAAAGTGTGTGGTTTTGGCAGTACAATTGGGCTTCTGGAAATTGTAAAGGCTGCAAATGGGGGCATCATCGATCAGTGTGTGGGTGGCACGCTTTCCTACTTGTTTTTTTGTCTGACGTTTCAGTTTCAGTTCTTTCATTATCTTGATTAGAAATTGCTCGTATCTTATACTGCAGAATGACGTAATACGCCAGTTGGTGTAAAACCAAAATGTGTTGATGGCAAGATCCGAGGAGATAATGAAAACGCTGGTGGAGATACAACAAAACCAGGCCTCATCGAGCATGTCGAGTTCGTTCCATGGAAAGTCTCCGAAAATGTACCCACCAACAATAAGGTACAGGATACGCGTTATTTGATTGTAAGTATACCGTATATCTAACCAGATGAGATCAATACGAGTGATTTGGTTCTTATGCTAAACAAACGAGTGAGCATAGCGAACCGTGACTGTTTAGCCGTGCGAATCAATCAAAAGCGCATTTATAACTACATCATTTAATATGGACTTGCGGAACATTCATTGTATTGTATGTTAATATTACATGTAATTGGAATTAGATAAATGAGCCAGCAGCCTAGAAAAGGTACACACACGTTCTGCACAGTCATACAGCGTGATTAGAATCTAGCTATTTTGCTGGTATCATTATCGACATCTCGATTGAATGTAGTTAGACAAAACTGAAACACTGAGAATGTTCAAATTCATGTACATGTGAACCCTGTTATAGTCAAGATAATAGCTAATTAGTAATACATTATTACCACATAGTGAGCAGTGTCGACCCCGACCAGACTGCGCATATGGGCATTCTGGTGTGGAGCTACACTGGTCACTTGTGATAATAAACCGAGAACGCCGATAAGTAGAATTAACAAATCTCTATGCCATTCGTGTATGCAAGTAAACATGAGCTAAAACTGTGTCACCCCTCATACGACTGCTCATTTTAGGTGTCAATTATTGTTTTTATATACATTCCTTCATAGTGTTATTCATATATTTGAAAGTGACACATAGGTCCATAGGGCGGGTGTTTCTGTCAATATTATAATTTCATACAAGTATGTTATGTTTAACACATGTCACTACAACAAACTAATTACTGACTTAGTTACTTATACATAGAATATTATTATTTGGGTTTACGTCGTGAAGAATTTCTGGTGTGGAGCATTTCTGGTGTGGATATAGTCCGCAGATGATAATTTGGCCCTAATAAGTGTTAATATGCAATGATTAATTTATTCTGTACAATATATCGATACAATATGTATTCAGGTTGCTAAATGGTTAGACATGTATCCGCATATCCGGCTGGTTGTAAAGTAGAGAGGTATAAACCTAGTGGGACTAATGAGCAAGGAAAATCAAAATTATAGTAACAATTATACAAGCATAGAGAAATATGGTATACTTACAACATATAGAAATTAATGTGGTTCCTGGGTTTTCAACGTGGCAAATAATGCATTCCACAACCAGTAGTATACTGTCCCCAACAAAAATCAAAGTACTGAAAGTATTGAACATAGGGTACTACAAGATTAAACTAGATTGATTGATTGATTGATTGATTGATTGTTGGTGTTGCAGTTTCATTAACCCTTAAAGGTACATGCCCACTCAATAGGTACAAAATGTTCTTTACATCAGAGACATCCTCTGAGACATTTCCTGGCAAAATAAACATTCATGCGCCATTATCCCACGTACTGATTGGCATTATTATACATGTTATAGCAGACGTAAATTTACACACTGATATCAGGGGCGATAACCGTGTTTGCGTAAAATGTTAACGGACATTACTATTTAATCTCTGTAATTTTATTTTATGATGTGCAATGATCATACTTTAAAATCTGTCGAAAATATTATTTTTTCAGGTGACGCATTTCTTTAGTATAAATAATTAAAAAATATCATGCCTCATTTGCATATGAAAATAGCCTGATACCACCGCGCGTCACTTTCAGTAAAAAAAATAAATATTACTAAATGATTATATCTGTATAGCGGGCACTTGTAACGTTTAGAAACTTGTTAGATTTTTTTTGTCGTATTTCAGTACTTGCATTAATATGGGTATTAATATAAGCTGGGTGTGTTATACTGTCATTAATGTGTTCCCTGACTGTAAGTTATCACCTGAAATACTGACTTATTGACCCCCTTCCCAGAACGTAGAATTGACACTCATGTTGGCGTGTATTGGCCACCATAGACAAATGTCAATCAGGCCGAATTCAGGAATGTCACTAAAATCCACTGTAAATCCATCGATAGAGAGAGAGAATGAGGATTAAACATCAGTTAGACCTACACGTGCGAGTTTTGTTTCGCACAGGTGTCGGGTGAGTTTAAAAATAGGCTGTCGGAAGGTCAAACTTGATGTAGTTTGTGTGTTAAACGCGTCGCTTGTTTCGGAGAGTATTCGGAGGGGAGTTAACTCTGTTACTAAATTTAGCGATGACCGCACGATTTGTGCTGCAAATGGGGGCAAATCACGCGCAACAAAATAATCCGATGTATTTTTGTACGTAGAACATCCGTTGTTGATATTGTGCAGTGCAAGTAGTTTTTCGTAATATTATTTTCAATTAGCGGTTAAACGTTGAGTAACACAATGCATTTTATTGTTATGGTTATTCCAAGATATCACTACGGACGTGCCCATCGAGGGGGGTCTGGGGCGTGGCTAACTGTCCGACGCGATTCCAATACATAGGCTACCCTATGTAATAAGAACTACGGGATAAATGTGAAAATAACATTAAATACAACAAAAGCTCCAGCCACACAAAACATCTCCCCCCCCACCCCCAAATAATAAAAACATGATACTTTATTATTGTCAAAATAAAGTTTCATTCGTAACATTCGTTTGTGACTGAATATTATATTTTACGTTTTTCTCGTCATGTGCCATCAATAAAATGAAAAGACGCTTTTTTGGTCAATGCAAATTCTGATCAATTGAAAATGATCGTCATCAAACATTCGCGATGATGCATATCCTATAGCCATGAATGTCGAAGACAGCGATGACAATCATCCTTGCTTTTATACCTGTTAACGATAATTGTTAAATTACAATAATGTAATCATGGTAATCGTATGCATGTAATATTTTTATTTCAGAAATTAATTAACCGGATACTAGTGGCTAGAAAAAGTGCTCATGGGATGAGGAGAAACGAATTAAAGTGTTAAGCTGCTAAATATCGACTATATGTCTTCGGAGACGGAGACTGACTCTGACCCGGAATCACTCCATTATGTAGTTAGACGACTGCCGTGGCGGTCAACTACTTATAACAACACGATCAAAGAACTGGACGTCAAGTATACAAGCCTGCAGAGTCGAAAATCCCGTATGCAGACCTCCAATCGGACAGTCGGTGCGGCCGACTCCAGCAGGAAGATGCCCGATGATCCGCCCGCCGAAGATGGCTGGGTGTTTGTGAAATAGTTACATCATTGCCAAATCTACATAAACTCAAATACATATTGCTAGCTCTAGATACTTAGAGATAGCAATACATATATAGAGCCAGCAATACATATTTGAGTTTATGTAGATTTGGCATTCCATAGACTTCAATTCATGAAGAGCGAGTCTTTGCATGGTGCCCTAAACCAGGCCCAAATATATCACAAATATTCACCAATATGCAATAATTTGATATATTTTCAGAAATATAATTCGTAGGGTATCACTCATTGGTTGTTAGGATCAACTAGTATTGATGTATTGTCTTTGTATACGTCTATTCATGAGTGGCTGATTCAGAATGAACGTGACCTTTTTTTTCAAAACACAAATATAAACTGCATTTTGTGTAAGAAATACTACTGTGTGAAAACACCACGCACTATGTTATATATGAAACAATATAGATATAGGTTAAACATGATACTTTTAACATGTTCTCTACCCCCTCCCCCCAATCCCTGCAAATTGTTGAATACTAGTGTATTATGATAAATAATAAACCATTGTTATACACCCCCAATGCCCATAATATGTAATAAAAGTTATTATGTGATTAATTGTTCGGAAGCGCGACACATATGCAATTTCAGCGGTACCTGATAATAACCTGTTCATGTATGTACTTTTTGACGCATATTAAAAAAGATCAACGTGTACATTTGTACATCTGCCTTTGTACGTGTTGTAACTGTAGCAACTTGCGTTTGAGAAACCAGTCCACACTTTACATAAAGTCCGAACACGCTGGTGTCAATAATTGCGTTGGAGTTCTTCCCCTTGGATTAAACTTGTCCCTTTGCGAAATCGTTGGCCGAACGTTCAACACGAGACATTTAATTATCGTCAATTTGCGATTTTCTGCGTAATTAAGACAAAATGGCCACAGAGGTATAGCATTTTATGCGTCCTGCGAACCTTTATGCGTCACATTTATGCCTATTGTATTGTATTTTCCATTTTACGATTATGATATTGGTATCATTGCATGGTAACCGAATTCCGTCATGTACCTAATTGCCGGATGACAATGTTATACGAACAAATATAATCAGATGCTTTTAAAGCAAGGTTATTTGACCCCTACAGTGCTATAGTAATTATGTGGTTTATTGCTTAATCCCCATTTTAGATTATTCTCGCCAAATACATTGTTGACAGAACGGGAGAATCCTTTTCATGGAAAACGATTCTCATGCGCTGTCAAACAATGTTTTAGTTGCAAATGCCCCCAAAGTGTACTGGAAATTAATGGTATAATTGAATGATTTGTACTGAACAATATTGCTATTAAGCTTGTACTTTTTATTTTCAGTTTTGACGTGTTTGATGGATGTAAATTGATGACATTTGCGAATTGCGATACACCATTAAATCCAGTCACTCTTCCCATTTTGAAGTTTGCGTTTTTGCGTTATCCCACCTGCATCATTGGTTTGGTTGCGAATGCAGGTACAGTCAAAACTCTAGCCGTGATACATGTACCGTCTGGACAGTGTATAAAACCCCGTGGAAAATCTCTGACACATTCATGAGTGAAGCACGTTTGCGAAAAAACATTAAGAATTATCTGCCAGCACATAGGTTGCAATGGACTCCGATAATCGTAACGGATAGCAAAGGAAAGTACTTCTTCGCAACTCTAATACCAATACAGATCAAACTGACACTAAAATACAATGGTATGGTCGGGGCGGATTTACGACAACAAATGCTGTAAACTTTCTCACCAATGAGAAATTGCGAACATTGTTGCGCCATAATGGACGTATATCGCTCTACATATTTTTAGGAACGTGCGATTTTACTGTATTGGAAAGGAAGCGAATAATCCAACTAAGAAAACCACCATCGAAGTATCTGCGGACATATTTCAACAACATTAACACATTAAAATCAAGGTGTACAAGCAGACGACTCAAAATTACGTTCTTGCAGTGCCCATATTATTCAATAGAAACATGGAACCGTGCACAGGGGCATGAGAACCCTAGCGTATTCAAAGACGATGATAAAACGCTAAGTAGCATCATCGATCGTGCCAATTCACACATCGATCGGTGAATTGTGAACTTTCAACATACACCCCACGCTTGATAAGGATCTACTGAGAAGTAGAAAACACGCAAATCGCAAACCTAGATATTCCATACGGTTTGGTCTGCTGAAGGACGGTATCCATCCCAAACCCAGATTGGCCAGGTCAACAAAGACTGCGGCACATCCTAATTCACCAGGTACACCTTAGATTTGCATGTAGGCAGGGAATGCCCAGTCACATGCAGGTTTAAGTCGATATTCACAGCGTGAATACCCAAATGTAACTTTCACCATAAAAGTAGTATAGTGTGAGCATTTCAACCCCCAAGATGAAGATGGAGGCGTGTAATAAATTGTGTTGGACAATAGTAGCACATAGGCAGGGAACGCTCAGCCATGCGCATACCATTGTCGTGAGAACGATATTGTGTGTTAAATTTGTGAACAGATTTTGATGAACATTCCGGACATTAAGTGATATAAGTGTTAGTAGTGTAGTGCGTAGGCAGGGAAAGCCCAGTCACGTGCGATCACTGCATAACATTGATTGGACCGTAGTGTGCACGGATTGTTCAATGTTCAGTTTATACCTGTATAACATACTCTCTTTATGATTTCTTTGTATGCGAAATATACCTTGCTTTAAAAATGTCGACTGACAACGAAGCGCGATCAGAAATAGCAGAAATCGAAAGTATCGACCAGTCGGGTCAACCTGGTGACATGTGTCACCAGTCACGAAACGCGTACGAGAACCTTACCGAAAAGGGTCAAGAATATCAAATTTCTGTTCTAGAAAACAACTTTAAAACAGCATTAAGTTTGTGGCGTCGTGCCTCAAATAAGACGTCAATTCTTTTATCAGATTGTCAAGACGTAGATATTTTAAGGGGACATAGGAGGTCACTAGAGGATGTGTTAGACCAATTCCGCTTTGAATACAATCGGTTACAGGTTTCGAAAGCCGATATTTCCATAGAATATGATAAGTCCGAGCAAGTAGAAATTGAGCATCAGCATATAATGCAACGCATTTCAGAATGCATCCGTGAGATAGAAAACCAGAAATGCGAAGTTAGGTCATATTCCTCAAGTAGGACGTCTCGCAGTAAATCTTCGCGTAGTTCAGTAAAATCTGGCATTTCTAAAATATCAGATGTCGCAGTCAGAAAGGCCGCTTTAAAGGCAGAGCTGAAGTTTATTGACATAGAATCTAAAGCCAAGGCTGAGCTGCAAAAAATTGAAACATTAAAGAAATTGGAGATAGCAGATGCTGAACAAGCGGCTCTGGAAGAAGCCCTTGATCAATCAATTTCAGAGTCTAAGTATGATATCAATATATCTCCATCTCTGCTGAAGGAGGACAAAACAGAATATGTTAGATCCTATGTTGAAACACATGCTAAAACTACCGGCTGAAACAGATACATTGACCCCAGCTTTAGATCAAGGAATCTCATTTGCTGCGTCTCAAACTGGTGCTCATGTGACTTCTTCCTCTCATTCGCTTCCGGTTCAAAGTCCACTGAATCCATTGGTTCCTTCATTTGATCCATCGTCCGTACAAGCACAAAGTTCTAGGACTCATAATTTTGCCCGTCCTGTTGTAAGTTTTGCGGTCATGCCAGCTGCCAGTAATGGTATTGACTCTTCAGTTAATACAGCAGCACATAACCCACCCATTTCTTCTTCCATGATCGGTACTCCTGTTCAAGGTGGTATTAGTCGAGCCTTCGGTGACAAGACCACTGATGTTCATGGCACCATTATCCCAGGCAGCTCTTATCAAACAGATCTGGCTAAAACACTGGCACAGCAGATAAATCTGAGTCGCCTACCCCCACCGGAGCCAAGTGTCTTTTCAGGTGACCCTCTTACATACCCAGGTTGGAGGTCCGGCTTCCAAATTCTTATCGAGGAAAGACAAATTCCACAGTCAGAGAAAATACACTATCTTAAGCGTTATCTTTCTGGCAACGTCCGAGATTCGATCGAAGGTTACTTTCTCCTTTCTTCCGATCAAGCCTATGAGGAGGCTCAGAAAATGTTAGACACAAGATATGGGGACCCCTTTGTGATATCAAATGCTTTCAGAGAAAAGCTGGATAGGTGGCTCAAGATATCTCCAAGAGACGGCACTGGTCTGAGGAAGTTTTCAGAACTTCCTTCAGCAATGCCAAATTGCTATGAAGACTATTGGCAGTCTTGGTGTTCTAAACGACGATAGAGAAAACAGAAAGCTGCTCATGAAGCTCCCAGATTGGGTAGTCTCAAGATGGGGAAGAGTCGTGGTTCGCCGGAAAGAAGAAAGATCAGAATTTCCGCCATTTTCGGAGTTCGTTGAATTTGTCACAAAGGAAGCCACAATTGCTTGCGACCCAGTTACCTCGATACAATCTTTGAAGGAAATCGGCGATACTCAGAGACATGTCAAATTTTCTGACAGACAAAACAAGACGTTTCATGGCAGTAGAACATTCCTAACTGAAGTTGAAGCTATGGACAAGAACGAATCTGCTAGTGCCAGACCTAAGGTCCCATGCGTATTATGTAACAGGCCTCATGACGTGGACGATTGTAGAGAGTTTCTCAATAAGACACTTATGGAGAGGAAGGTCTTCATCAAGGAAAAGGGTTTGTGTTTCGCTTGTTTGAAGAGAGGCCATATTGCCAAAGAATGTAAACACAGGAAGAAGTGTAAGATTTGTTCCAAGTCCCACCCAAGCTCATTACATGGTGATATAAAGGGTCCGAACCAGAATGAGAGAAATAGTAGTAGCTCAATGTCACACAAATCAGGCGAAACCGCTCTCAAGACAACAGTAGCGAGTCATACAGGTGCAGTATCTTCAAGAAATTTGGACAGATGTAGAAAATGCTCGATGATTGTTCCCGTCTTAGTCTCTCATTGCGATAACCCAGATAAGGAGAGACTTGTATACGCACTTTTGGATACACAATCAGACACAACGTTCATATTAGAAGATACATGTAAGGCTCTAGATGTGACAGGTGTTGAAGTCAAACTGTCTCTTTCCACCATGTATGCGACAGATAAAGTGGTCACAAGTTCCAAAGTACAGGGACTAATGGTGCGCGGTGTTGAAAATGAACAAAGAATTTCACTACCCAGTACATACACTAGGAACATTATGCCCGCTAACCATGATCATATTCCCAGCTCAGACATAGCAAGGACATTGCCGCACCTAGAGTCGATTGCGGATCAGATAGGGACTCGAAAGGATTGTGAGATAGGCCTGCTTATAGGGTACAATTGTCCTAGAGCACTAGTTCCACGTGAAGTCATTGTGTCAAATGATGATGGTCCTTATGGGCTCAGAACAGATCTCGGGTGGAGTATAGTTGGAATAGTAGATGCGGATTCTTGTGACGATGACAACATTGGACTATCTCACCGAATTCATGCGCGTGAAGTAGACGCATCCCTCACCGGCGGTGAGGACACCCCACCTTCTGTATTGTTTTCCCTCAAACTGGATTGTCCAAGGAAATTGTGGCTGATGATGTGTTGAGGGTCATGGAAAGTGATTTCAGTGACCATGGTGTCAACGATGCGAAATACTCTCAGGAAGATCTGAGATTCCTTTCAGTATTGTCGCAAGTTATTCGATTTGAAAACGGTCACTACGAAATGCCTCTGCCGTTCAAGGGTAAGAATCCATGCTTACCAAACAACGCCGTCCTATGCGTTGAACAGGCTGAAGTCCCTGCAAAGGAAATTAGTGAGTGACCAGACTTACCAAGAGCACTACGTTCAGTTCATCAATGACCTTTTGAAGAACAACCATGCGGAGATCGTTCCGGATTCCGAAATCAATGCGACTGAGGGTTACGTATGGTATATCCACATCATGGTGTATATCACCCTCAGAAACCGGACAAGATACGGGTTGTATTTGATTGCAGTGCTCAGTTTCACGGTCAAAGTCTGAACGCCCATCTGTTGCAGGGCCCAGATCTCACAAATAATCTTCTAGGAGTCTTATGCAGGTTTCGTAGAGAGCCAATCGCACTCACATGCGACGTTGAAAAAATGTTCCACCAGTTCAAGGTGAATCCGAGTCACAGAGACTACTTGCGTTTCCTTTGGTGGAGTGATGACGATTACAGTAAAGATCCCCAAGAATACCGGATGAAAGTACATTTGTTCGGTGCCACATCTTCACCAGGTTGTGCGAATTTTGGGTTCAGGAAAATCGCCGAGGACAACCAAGACGAGTTTGGTGAAGAGCCGCTGACTTCATACGGCGTGACTTCTATGTGGACGATGGCCTGAAGTCTGTCTCAAATGTAGACGAAGCAACCAGCTTGATCAAAAACACACAGTCTATGTGTACTAAGGGAGGTCTCAGGCTACACAAGTTTGTTTCAAATGACAAGGAGGTGCTGCAATATCTAAACCCAGAAGAACGAGCTAAAGACTTGAAGGACATCAATCTAGCTCTGGACCAACTTCCAGTCGAGAGAACATTGGGTATCCTTTGGAGCATCTCGTCAGATACCTTTCAGTTTAAGGTTGCCCTGAAGGAATCCCCTCTTACGAGGCGTGGGATCTTGTCAACAGTCAGTTCCATGTACGATCCGATGGGATTTATATCTCCTGTCATCCTAAAAGGCAAACAAATTCTACAGGAAATGTGCGCGGATAACATGGACTGGGACGATCCTCTTCCTGACAAGCTGCGGGCAAGATGGGATCATTAGCGCAGCGGATTGAAAGATCTCACATGATTGATATTCAACGATGCATCAAGCCAAAGGATTTCGGGGATGTGAAATCAGCCGAAATGCATCATTTCTCGGATGCGAGTACATCAGGATACGGACAGTGTTCGTACCTTCGCCTTGTGAACGAATCAAACCAGGTCCATTGCTCTTTGCTCATGGGTAAGGCTCGCGTCATTCCTTTGAGACCCATTACAGTTCCCCGCTTGGAACTCACAGCTGCACTACTGTCTGTCAAAGTAGGATCTTGTCTTGATCGAGAACTGAATTTCCCTGGCTTGTCTGTGAGTCATGTCTTCTGGACCGATAGTAAGGTTGTCCTTGGTTACCTATCAAATGAAGCTCGTCGGTTTCATGTCTTTGTTGCCAATAGAGTTCAACAAATACGGGATCGTACCCAGCCATCTCAATGGAGATATGTGAGCTCTGGTTTGAATCTCGCGGATATTGCGTCTCGGGGCGCGTCTGCCAAGGATTTAAACGAATCTAAATGGTTCCGAGGTCCAGATTTCTTGTGGGAAAGTGTGCTTTCAGAACAAGAAGGAGTGAACTCCGAGATGAGTCTAGATGATCCAGAAGTCAAGCGAAGTCAGTGCTTTAGCTCTCAATCAGAACACAACCCATCCAGCTCTATTCTTGAAAGAATCTTATATTTCTCAGACTGGCACAGGGCGAAACGGGATGTAGCAGTCTGTTTGAGGTTCATTGACAAACTACGAAATAAAACTGTCAAGAAACCAGCTAAAGTGGAATCCCTGGATTGTCTTAGACTCAAGTGTCTTCCTGAGTATCAGCCAGCCACGGTGTCAGAGCTGCAAAGAGCTGAAGTAGAGATACTCAAATGCGTACAGTTGAACGACTTCAAACAGGAAATCAAATATCTCATAGGCAATGAGATAACTGGAGTCCCCTCTACCAGAAAGGAACAACTTTTCCGTCACAGGACATTGAATGGCAAATCAAGGTTGCATAAGTTGGACCCTTTCTTAGATCCGAATGGATTATTGCGAGTAGGAGGTCGAATTCAAAATGCGAATCTATCAGACTTGGTCAAACACCCAATTGTCCTGCCTAGAAAGAGTCACGTAACAGAGTTGGTCATTTCTCATTTTCATGCTAAGGTACAACACCAAGGTAGAGGTATCACAACAAATGAGATCAGGTCCAACGGATTCTGGATTATCGGCTGTAGCTCTGCTGTGTCGTCCCGCATTCAACACTGTGTCATGTGTAGGAGATTGCGAAGTTTTCCACAGGAGCAGAAAATGGCAGATTTACCCCCGGATAGGCTGGAACCTTCTCCTCCATTCACATATTGTGCGGTTGATCTCTTTGGCCCATGGTACATTAAGGAGCGTAGAAAGGAGCTGAAACGATATGGTGTTCTCTTCACATGTTTGGCCTGTCGTGCAATCCATGTTGAAACCTGCAACTCTCTGAGCACAGACTCTTTCATAAATGCTTTGCGGTGTTTCATTGCGATTCGAGGTCCAGTGCGGCAACTGCGATCAGATCGTGGCTCAAACTTCGTCGGGGCTGAGAGGGAATTAAAGGACGCATTTGGGGAGCTTGATGAGGAACAGGTTAGACAATTTCTGTTGAAAGCAAACTGCGATTTGATTGACTTTAAGATGAATGTTCCCTCTGCATCACACATGGGAGGAGTCTGGGAGAGACAGATTCGTTCAGTTCGTAATGGTTATGTCAACACTATTGCATCAGCATGGCTCGCAGCTGGACGACGAGAGTTTGAGAACTCTGTTATACGAGGCCGCGGCCATTGTCAATAGCCGACCTCTTACTGTTGACACGATCCACGATCCCATGTCCCCATTCTCCATTGAGCCCCAATATGTTACTCACAATGAAATCAGACGTTGTTCTCCCACCTCCAGGAAATTTCCAAAAGCCCGATATCTATTCTCGCAAGCGTTGGAGACGAGTTCAATATCTGATTAACCAGTTCTGGTTCAGGTGGCGCTCCGAGTATATCCAAAATGTGCAGGTTCGTGAGAAGTGGAACTCTCCTCAGGAACTTGGCCGTAGGAGATGTTGTTCTTCTTAAAGACGATAATCAGCCAAGGAATCAGTGGCAATTGTGTCGCATTGTTGACGTTCAGACTGACGAAGACGGTTGCGTGCGTAAGGCTAAGATCGCTGTTGGTCAATCAAGTCTGGACAGCAAGGGCAAAACGGAAAACATCCGTTGTCCACCTTGAACGACCAATACATAAGTTAGTCCTGCTTAAGGAAACCGAGGTGATCCCCGTCGAGGAGCCATTGTAAATATTCAGTGATCAGTTGTACCGTAGTGCAACATTTCGTAATTGGTGCCGTGACAGGATCAGGCATTAGTTCATAAACCATTTCATTTTTATGAACAAATATTATTATTATGTCATGTGTTTATTCTTTGTAAAATTACTTTCTTTAAATTAGTTAATTGAACTAATTTAGGGAGCCATGTAACTGTAGCAACTTGCGTTTGAGAAACCAGTCCACACTTTACATAAAGTCCGAACACGCTGGTGGTCAATAATTGCGTTGGAGTTCTTCCCCTTGGATTAAACTTTGTCCCTTTGCGAAATCGTTGGCCGAACGTTCAACACGAGACATTTAATTATCGTCAATTTGCGATTTTCTGCGTAATTAAAGACAAAATGGCCACAGAGGTATAGCATTTTATGCGTCCTGCGAACCTTTATTGCGTCACATTTATGCCTATTGTATTGTAATTTTCCATTTTACCGATTATGATATTGTTATCATTGCATGGTAACCGAATTCCGTCATGTACCTAATTCCGGATGACAATGTTATACGAACAAATATAATCAGATGCTTTTAAAGCAAGGTTATTTGACCCCTACAGTGCTATAGTAATTATGTGGTTTATTTGCTTAATCCCCCATTTTATTTTAGATTATTCTCGCCAAATACATTGTTGACAGAACGGGAGAATCCTTTTCATGGAAAACGATTCTCATGCGTTGTCAACAATGTTTTAGTTGCAAATGCCCCCAAAGTGTACTGGAAATTAATGGTATAATTGAATGATTTGTACTGAACAATATTGCTATTAAGCTTGTACTTTTTATTTCAGTTTTGACGTGTTTGATGGATGTAAATTGATGACATTTGCGAATTGCGATACACCATTAAATCCAGTCACTCTTCCCATTTTGAAGTTTGCGTTTTTGCGTTATCCCACCTGCATCATTGGTTTGGTTGCGAATGCAGGTACACGTGTTACATTGCTCCATGTAGACATTACTTATTCCAGTTGAACGGATAGTTAAACAGTGTGCGAAGATTCAGTTGGTATATACGGGCGTATGCAGGTCCAATTTTGCACTGTTTCAACTTTTTATGAACTCGACCACAATTTATAGTTTAATTTCCTTTCAACTGAAAATGTCAAGATATGTATTTTTACTTTTAACGTAATTCTAATTGTATCTATAGATAAAATGTGCTTTACTTAGAAAGTAAACTTTAAGTTGTAACGACCTTTAATCCAAATTAAATAAATTAATTAAATTTCCGTAAATTTGGCATTTAGTGCCATATTCACTACTGGTTTATCCACTAAGAACTGTACCATTACAAATTCAGTAAATGCTTAATTTGTGACGTGTTTAAGCATGCTTAAATTTGTGACACTGTCTGCATTAATTGACTTTAAGTATTATGTAAATGCCACGACTGGAAGCTGTAAGCTGATATTTACAGACAATTAAATATCAGATTTAAGTGTGGTTGCATGTCGTTTACTGTACCGTAAACGTGGCATTGGTGAACACATTTACTAATCAGTATACAATAGATTTTAGTGTATTTACGGATTCGGCAACACGAACTTCGAGTATGCGGAAATCTGGGTAAATCCAACATATCCGTGAATATAATTTGGAATTATAGTTCACATTGAATGAAAAAGAAGCAGATTTACACAAAATTATACGGCAAATTTACTGAAATTTTGTTCTATTTACTTTCAAGTAAATTTGAAATATCAGAAAGAATTCATTATGACGTGAAGTTGGAATATAAGTCGATTTTTGTGTCACGCAAATACTGAGATTTAGTACATATTTGTTCTTGTAAATCGGGAATATTAAAGGATTTAATATAACTTAAATATCAGATTTAAGTGTGGTTGTATGTCGTTTACTGTACCGTAAACGTGGCATTGGTGAACACATTTAATGATCAGTATACAATAGATTTTAGTGTATTTACGGATTCGGCAACACGAACTTCGAGTATGCAGAAATCTGGGTAAATCCAACATATACGTGAATATAATTTGGAATTATAGTTCACATTGAATGAAAAAGAAGCAGATTTCCACAAAAGTATACGGCACATTTATTGAAAGTTTGTTCCATTTACTTTCAAGTAAATTTGAAATATCAGAAATAATACATTATGGCGTAAAGTTGGAATATAAGTCGATTTTTGTGTCACGCAAATACTGAGATTTAGTACATATTTGTTCTTGTAAATCGGGAATATTAAAGGATTTAATATAACTTAAATATTACATTTAACGGCGTTTAATTTTGTCTTAAATTGCACATTTGCACTGACTTTGCGTGCACTATTATTTACGAAAATCAGCAACTTTACTTTGTCTGTATATTTCAACTTTAACCATATTTAATTTTCAACAAGTTAACATATTCAATGGATTTACGTTAACATTAATTTGCAAGTAAATGTTGCCGATTCCTTTCTGCGAAAACACGACGTATACTACAAGTTTATTCCAAATTTACTGACAGAGTAAATTCCATTATATGGCGTTAAACTTGGAACTACGTTTAAGTTGAAGTAGCATTTAATTGTCAATTAAACGCGTATTTTCGTGTAGTGACATTTCATGTGGGGCTGGGCAGTTGGGGGTAATTAGACACATTGTCATATATACAGTCTACAGTCTACATAATGTATAATATCCAAAGTCCTAATTTCTTACTGCAGCACATATGTGTACCTAGTTAACAATAGGAACTATGCGATGTTTCCAACCAGTATAGACCCAGATCAGCATGCACATTCGCAATCTGACAAGGATATCTACTGTTCTACATAGTCAACTAGTGTGAATGTGATATAGCAGAATGACGATAGCAACTCTACTTTACCGCCGCTTGAATTAAAAACTAACCAAGTTCTTGATATTATTAATATAAACGAATCTGAGGTCAGAGATACTATAAAGATTTTACAAACTAATAAAGCTTGTGGACACGATTTAGTTAGTCATAGAATGCTAAAAGGAACTATTACATCTGTCTCAAAACCTCTAGCGATCCTCTTCAATAGATCTGTCAATGAATGTCAGTTTCCGATGGCGTGGAAATTGGCAAATGTAATTCCTTTATTTAAAAAAGGGTGTCCGCAGACGCCTTCAAATTATCGACCTATATCGTTATTAAGCTGTCTTAAGGTAAGGTAATGGAGAGAATAATGTTTAAACATATATATAATCACTTGCACTCACAGAATTTGATTTACAATAGACAATCTGGTTTTATACCAGGCCATTCTACGGTATACCAACTTATAGACATTCACCATCAAATATGTCAGGCATTTGATGAAAGGCAATCTACATGTATAGTATTTTGTGATATTTCTAAGGCTTTCGATAGAGTATGGCATAGGGGATTACTATTTAAGTTACGGCAAAATGGATTAAATGGTTGTATCTTACACTGGATCGAAAACTTACTGTCAGATAGGAAACAGTCTGTATCAATACGGTCCACAACCTCAGATACCAAGTTAATAACTGCTGGCGTACCGCAAGGCTCGGTGCTCGGTCCTTTACTATTTTCTAATATATGTCAACGATATAACTGACCATCTACTAAGTATTGTTCGATTATTTGCTGACGACAGTTCTCTATCATTTTCCACAACAAATACTGATGACCTAGAAGGCATAATAAATGACCTGCTAACTATTGCTGACTGGGCTAAACAATGGTTGGTGGTCAGTTTCAATCCTAACAAGACTGAAGCGATGCTTTTAACCCTAAGACTACTCGATCGACCTGTAAACCTAATCTTTCAAAACACACCTATAACCTTTGTCGACGACCATAAACATCTCGGTTTAACGCTGAGCAATAACGGGAAATGGCATACATACATACAAAATATAATTAATTCGACTGCGAGAGTGTTGGGAACAATGCGAAACCTAAAATTTAAGATAAGCAGAGAGTCTTTAACCAAATATATATATCTTATGAGACCTATACTCGAATATGCTTCGTCGGTCTGGGATGGATGTACAGAATATGAAAAAGATTCATTGGACAAAATTCAGAATGAAGCTGCTAGAATAGTAACCGGTGTAACACGGTCAGTGTCACTTGATAATTTAAGGAAAGAAGTTGGATGGCAACTTTTATCTGTTCGACGTAGTATTCAAAAGCTTTCGATCATGTACAAAGCAACCAACAATCAAGTACCTAGTTATATCTCCAACCTGATTCCTCCCACTGTTAATAACGTATCTCGTTACAACCTTAGAAACCAATTTGATATAAATGTCCCGACTACTCGACTGGAAGTATACAAACAATCATTTATACCATCTGTGGTAACAACTTTGGAATGAAATGATCCTTCAATGAGAAATGTAGATAGTCTTAGACACTTTAAAACAGCATGCGCCAAACAACTTATACACTCAATATGAAATACTACCATTATTACGTAGAGGGAGACAGGTTTTCGTCAGTTATGCATGCAAGACTTCGTAATAAATGTAGCAGTCTCAATTCCGATCTTTGCAATAACCATATCAGAGAAACTCCCTACTGCGAGTGTAGCGAAATTGTAGAAGACGCTGAACATTACTTCTTTGAATGCAACAAATATCATGCACAGCGTCTCATTCTACGCCAGTCACTGCAAAGATTTCATAACCTGAACGCGCACATGCTTTTGAACGGCATACCTGAACAAAACAATGAAAACAATATTATTATCTTCAATTCTGTACAAAATTATATTAAAACTACAAAACGATTTGAGTAACTTCGTTGATAGATGTATGTAACGTAATCCATATCCGATGTATTCCATTCGATTTGCCAATATCATCCACAACCACCGGTTATTAATGATCACTGAAATTTATTGCAACTAGCACTAATACATTGATGGATTTGCTCATGTAGTATATGTACTGGCGACAAAAACAACTTTTATTCTTTCTCCAAATCTCATATCTCACTATCCACCTCTTCTCTACCTTTCTGTCCGTTTTCTTTCCATACATTATGTAAACATATATTTATCGCTTGATTATTGGTTTGTATCCGTGTTTATATGCCTGTATACATGTATTCATGTATCGCCATTGCTGTTGAATTATTGTACTTTGTAACACTTAGGTGAGGGCTGTAACTAATGTTGAGAGAACTTGTAGCCCGAGCCTATTGCATTTATATGCAATAAACTATGTTTAAACCAAGCAGAATACGCCTCCACAGATATGACAACAGCAACATTCTCAAACTTGAATAGATACTATTTCTCCTGGGACACACAGGGAAGTAGGCAAGTCTATTCTCAAATGGCTAAAGAGATAGTATGATCAGATTTATATAAACAAGTATAAAACATTCCCGCGTTTGTAAAATATATAATAAATGAAAGGTCATAATAAAGCTCAAACGTACGTACGTACGCACATACATGTACTTTCGTATATCCCAGTTGCATATAGGCAATGTGAAGGTCACTGAGGAAGTATGTTATTGTCAAGGCTGCTAGCGAGGGGATTTGCTTTATGTTGACTGTACATGTACAGTCCCTTGGGAGAAATTGCCACTCATTAGCTGCTAGTATATTTGGAGCGACAGATATGCCCTTGTTTTCACCCCAAACGACGAATACATGTTTGAAAATCACCCATACACCCATAATAACATAAATGCAAGACAAAGTTTGGTGATCACTGATAAAAATCTAGATTATACAGGGGCGCCGGAGCAAATACATATTGGGGAGGCGAATGTCGACCCGAGCGAAGCGAAGGAGTGGCATGCCCCCCCCCCCCCCCACCCCACCAGATGTCATTTCCTGCATTCCGCTGCATTTAATATACAACTTTAATAGGTATCTCATACACATTTGTGTAGATTGTTTTTGATTTTTTTTTGGCCAAAATATTGGGGTGGTGGCCGCCGTCCCTGCCGCCCCAGCTTCGGCGCCTCTGTAATATAATGCCAAATGTGCTAGAAAAATGTTTTTACATACGACAAACTGGCTGGGCTATCTTATAATATATATCGCAGCTTTTCCCAGCCCCTAAAGCAACTGCCACCAATTACTGGACCAGCTGTCAGAAGACACATAATGACGTGTGTGACCAGCGTAGCAACAGGATCTACACTTGTCGCTATTCTGTTAATCGAACATTATCAATTATAACTACATAATGATCATGATCTACACTTGCCATAAAGGCCGTAATGCCTCGTTTTGAAAATTTATCAGCCGGCAGCTCAGTTATACAGATCACATACATTTTACTTCTATAACTTTCAGTCTATCACCTCTACGGGCCTGTTTTATCAGCCGGCAGCTCAGTTATACAGATCACATACATGTTTACTTCTACAACTTTCAGTCTATCGCGTGTTTTCAAAATCGGAATCAATACACGTAAATTGCAACAAGCTTAGCCTCTGATGAGAATGTGCGTATGAAAGTTTGATCTTCGACTGCATTGAATGTGAATCAAAGTACTGAAAGTACTGCCACAAGAGCTTGACCCGCAGGGCATTTCTTGTTTTATATTTGCATTAAGGATTGTAAGTACCAATATATCTGCAATCATGAGTCAGATTCGTTGCGGGAAGCACTCGCTTACTGGCAAATCTAGTTTCATTCTGTAGCACACCAATGCAACCTTCATGCCCCAGGTCAAGGTCAAATTACGTGGACATTTGCGTTTGACTTGAAAAATAATTTACTTCTCAGCCATCATCCATATGTTCATTACGTAGCCCACCTGTGGGACCTTCATGACCAAGCTCAAGGTCATATTACTTAGAAATCATAATGTGTGTTAAATTTTTTGCAATACATGTATTTGGGTTGAAGTTTTTAAGTACCAAATAACTCTGCAACCTAAAGTTGGATTGATATGAAAATGTTTAAACTTTCCATATATCATCCACATTTAAATGTATGCCACCCATATGACCTTCATGTCCAATGCAAGGTCAAATTGCGTGAATTTGTGTGTTAAAGTTGGTTGCTGTGTTCAACGGCTCACTTGCTATCTAGTTGTTTCACCCTTTACATGTGTCATTAATATACACGAATGTCATTTAAATTGTATTACCTGGTACAATTACTGGCATTATTTTGCCTTAGCGGGCGGGCGGCGGGCGGCACTAGAATTGAATAAAACTCGTGTCCAATTACCTGTTGCATACTGAATCTAACCTTAAATGAAACTCAGATATCAGCTTCGTCATGTTCTATTTAAATGGAGAAAAGAACATCTGCTTTTTTTGAAGGCCCGAACCCACTATCAATGGGGATCTAGACTTCGGCACTAACCACTGGACTAAGAAGCACATATGAAAATAGGTATGATGCGTACATTAGAATAGTGTTTTTACTTACCTTGTCTGTATTGTGTTTTAAATATCGACCGTTTACTTGTAAACAATGGCCAGTTTATCATCTGTGGACTATAGGTTGTATACAGGAACGGAGAAATAGACATAAACACAAAAACTCAACGTTGAAAATATCTAAGTCATTTACGCGCAAAAAAATAAGCCAATGTTAAAAAATGGTCGCATCTTGGATAGTTGTATGTTGTGGGCAACACTTGGTTATGAAGCTGTCAAAAGTTTGGTGGTCCTATATTGTACAGTAACCAGGTAACATATAAATGAACTTAAACAGGAAAACTTAATGTTGAAAATGACTAAGTCAATAATGTGGAAACAATAAGGTAACAATAAACACAATTTTGGATAGTTGTATATGGTGTGTGCAAGTAACAAAGAAATGGACATAAACACGAAAACGTAACATTGTACACGCCGCCCGCACGCCGTCATTCCCCGCCCGCCCGGCTTTCGCCAATCCAATAGCCGGGATTAAACACACGGCTAAAAAATGGCCACCAACTTATCAGTAATTTGTCCCATTAAGAGTTAAAGTATTTTAATGCTGACCAAATGGCATATCCGATATTTAACTTGGTTTGCTGGTGTGTGGGTGGTGGTAAAAGTCAGATCTGAATACTTAAATTAGGAGGAATAAATAATATTCACCACTGAACTTTGAATACCCCGACCTAACCCCTGGGCCATACCACATTTATCCGCCTTCCCAAAAGTAACAAGATTAGCACTAATCTTAATACCATGTACGACAGCATTCCTGCTGAGACGCTTTTGTGAAGCCTTTGTTATATTTTGTGTTATTTTCCTATTTATTGTAGTTATTGTTTTTGGTGGGGACCGTATACCGCTGGTTGTGGAGTGCATGCATTTTATGGCCATATTGTAGACTCTGTAGCCACCGTTGTACACGTGCCATAGATGCTATGGATGTATTGCTACTGTTATGTTTGTCCTTGCTCGTTGGCCCCATCATGGTTAATTACTCTGTTTTATATCCATTACACGTGAACGTTATTTAAATCCACGCGAATATGAAACATAAAACCAGATATTGAGTATCATTCGGCTTGAGGTACTCATTCAGACATCTATCTTCGTCGGGATGCATACTAATTTAAAACGTAGAACAAACTATTATCTTGCACACAGGAAAGATACCGCTGAGTTGCGCACTTTATACACATTTAACTGGTACAAATCATTGTTTATATAAATGGCACATGTGATATGCCATTGGTTCGCACCCAGTATGAAACTGACTTATCAAAATTATCACAGTATTGGGACCAGCTCACTCGGTGTTCAATAAATCGACAGTACACATGATGTTATCCGTATTTAACTTGCCAGGCACATGTAATGGTTTAAGCCATATAGTCAGATAATACTTTGCTACTTTGAACTGACTAACGTACATACGAAGCTATATGTTATTATTATATATGACAAAGTGATAACAGTCAGGTTACAGCTTCATTAAAATCGGCTGTTTTCCTCAAACTACTTTCTAGAATAGAGATTTACATTACACGAGAGCTTATGCTGAATGTATGAAAAGACAGAGTAAACCTTTAGGTTACTCATTTGTTCGTCGTATGGCCGGGTTTCTTCATACCAACAACCCTGACTTTTTTATGTACCAATTTAATGAAATTGTACTGCCTGTCACCGGGTCTAAGGTCTCATATCGGTTGAATAGCTTCTTACCTCTTATTCCACACGTAAGCGTGTGGTAGCAGACATGCAAACTCAAAACTGAAAGATCATACATATATAGACGTAAAGAATATGGTCCACTACATGTACATGCTTAGTATGTGACACGCGTCAATACTATTTGCATTATGAAAGCGATGCGTGTATACTCGTTACATTTTTTATTGTAGGCAACTCTCGATTCAGGTTAAATTTTCCAACATATATACAATGTGAAATATAGCTATTTCCAGAAAACGCATTCCGGTGGCAATTTTCTTAATATATCAAATGTAATGTAACCTCTAGTGTACGTGTAATATCTGCATATTTGAGTCCCATTTCAAAATATAATTGAATTAAGGTATCTCTCTCAGCAGCATCCATCTTGTTTTCAGCCAAAGAGTTTGTAACCTAAGGAAAAGGAAGAACACAATTCTTGTATGGCGCCAACCGCTCATGTGCGAACATATAACGCAACATGTAGTCCAGGAGATATAGGTGCCAGTGCATCCCACCCCAATCCAACAATACCCTCAAAGTGGTGTCATCTTAGAGGAACCACCAATTGACATTCTGCATGTTAACACCGAAAACTACGGAGCCCCGCTTGGGACGTTACATTCTTTTTTATGCCCCCTCCCCCCCGCCACCTTCTTTAGCTTTCCAAATTTAGCAACTTTCCGTCTCTCCCTCGTACTGGCCACTGTATTACAGGGCAATCTATTCCAAGAACCTGGGGCCGTTTCACTAAACTTCGTACGACTAAAATATCCGTAAGTGCAAAATTATGATAGTCTGTAAATTTCACATTAACATTGTTTTATTGTAAACAATCATTGGATTTACATGTATTGAACATAGGTTGCATATGCAACCTATTATCAATACATGTAAATCCATCAATTGAAATTTCCAGACGATCCTAAGTTTGCACTTACTAACATTTTAGTCGTACGAAGTTTAGTGAAACGGGCCCCTGGGTTGCAAGTTGAGAATCCCGGCATAACAGACCCCCATTACAGACGCATGACGGGTCTTTCCTTGCTGTAATGGCGAAGCGAACAGGTTAGATTCTGATCAGACTGTAGACATACTGGTCTGGAGCTACACTGGTCGCAAAACCCATAAGACCCATTTCCCCATTCACAGTCGCATACATGTATTGAATTAAATATGTGACATAGATATACATGTACATGTATATTTCAAATATACCATAATTATTAATTCTAAAACTGAGTCAACAGCATTCAATATAATTGTATACATGCACAAATGACTTACAGCATATCAACCATGTGGCCTCCTTAGAATAATTTGGAGTCGGTAGGAATGAAATCTATTTGATTACATCGAATTAGATTGGTTAGTAATCGATTAGAGAACGCAATAATTGAATGCGTTAAAACGAATTGGAATGCGTTAGAACGAATTGCAATGCGTTAGAACGAATTGCAATGCGTTAGAACGAATTCGAATTCGTTAGAACGAAATAATTGAAATCGTTAGAACGACTTTGAATGCGTCAGAACGCAATAATGCAATGCGTTAGAACGAATTGGAATGCGTTAGAACGAATTGGAATGCGTTAGAACGAATTCGAATTCGTTAGAACGAAATAATTCAAATCGTTAGAACGAATTGGAATGCGTTAGAACGAATTGGAATGCGTTCTAACGGATTGGAATGCGTTCTAACGAAATAATCCAATTTGTCAGAACATTTTTTTCTCTTCTCATGTCCCTTATAAGGCTCCGTAGGTCGCATACATACTGCGGGGAAATGTTGTTTGTTTCTTTATACGTATTATTTTGCGTAAAAATACAGATTCATCAAAACTCAATATATATATTTAACATTTGCATTGATGTATTAAGATCGATGTATTGCCAAAATATGTTTGCATGCTCGTCTTTGAAGTTTTATTATTTTCGTGATATTTAAGTTAGAAGACTTCCCCCAGACACAGTACTCAACATGCGGGTGAATACGTGCCATGTAGTACAATGTTCTGTGTTCTATCGATATGAACGGTTTTATTTTCGAAATAAGCCATATATACGATGCTATCTTCTTGCAGACATTACTAAATTGGTCCCACCATCGACTATGGGGCAAAAATGTGATATTTACCGGCAAATTAAATCAATTTTGGGAAGGTTCTCTGGCTGGAACCATTTCTTATCGGTTTTAGAACCACATGTAACATTCTAATTGGCCATACAATCACAGATAACTGTGTCCAAGAAATATACAGGTGGCTTCCAGTCTGGTGCGTGGAGAAATAATATAATATAATTACGTATAATGTAACCGAATGCTCAAGTTATGTTACGGTAACGTGCGCTTAGCAGCGGGAGTTTCTTCTTACTTCTACCTGTTAACTTTCTCAACAGGTCAATTACTTCTTGTAATATATGTTGAATCTAATTTGTTACATGACTTGTACACTATACATGTATATTCGCACAGTAAACATGGAAATAATGTCGTTCGCTGTCTTAAAGTTGGTCTATTTCGCGCATAGTTTTAACTGTTCAGTTCAGGACCCAACAATTTAAATTAGATACATTCCGTAAGTAAAACATTCATGGAATTAATCTAATTAGTTCACGCATGCGCCAGACCGTTTCCGGCAATTAAAAGAATTCAATGATATTTTTACTTACGGAATGAATCTAATTTAAATTGTTGGGTCCTTAAAAACACCCAATAATTAGGTGTGTATATATATATAAAGTACAGTGTTATTAAACTACAGATTAAATACATACTGTCTAGAAAGGTATTCCCAGTGTTTTTTTTCTTCATTTATTTGATGGTATTCCATAAACTATTGATTGTAGTATTATTGTAGCGGAAAAAGCACACTATTTTTATAACATGGGGAGCAGAAAAACGAAAAGTGGGAATTTTGAAAATTACTCCGAAACCTAATGAAATAGTTTGGTGGAACGTGTGAACTTAGTAATATACGAAGAAAACGTATAGACTAACCCTTAGAATGTTGGGAACGAAACTTGTAATCTACGGTTATGTTGTCTTCTTTCTCAATAAAAACGTAGTTTGACAGCACTTTGGAAATAATTATAATGTGATGTCAAACCATGTTTCTGATGATGAAAATGTTATGTGTATGCAATAAATAAACAGCAGACGACAACATTTAATTCAGTTTGTTAAAGGTTAACGCAAGAATGTGGCAAGCGTAGCAGTCTGTTGTTGTAACCGGGGTTAATGTGCTTCTTCAGATTGTAGACCGGCTGGGCATCTCATAATGGTCAGTATCAAAGCTATAACTTTTAATTTGGCACTTGTATTAATATAACTTTGTTTCTCAGAATGCTGAACTTGCATGCAACGAACGAATCTGAATTCGTGTTTTACTCCTCAGCAACGTATGTCTTACTTAATAGTACACATTAACAAGTATTCAAATAATATATAATTGCAGACTGTTGTCAGGTAGACATCCAATGCATGTGAATGTTTTTAATTAAACATATAATACGTACTATGATTCTGTTTGTAATGGAAATATTCATCACATGAAAATGACAAATGTTGTTTGCTAAATGTTGCAAATGGGTCACATATGAGTTGTTGTAAATGTAAATGCTTGCATTTAAACGACGGCACTGGTTCAAGGACTTTGCATGTCGGGACCGACTTTTTAAGTCCCCATCCGATATGACTAGGCTATCACGAATTGTCTTGTCCAAGGACACGCCGAAAATTACGGCACTGGCGGAATCCCGAGTCCAACGCTCTACCCACCGCGCTATTTCGGCTGACTATATGAGTTGTTTGTGAAACAGTCGATTTTGTTACGTCTGCATCACCAGAGCACAACCGGCCGCTAATGTCCGTGCAAAGATACAACACTTCACATGAATAGACTTGTATGTATAATCTGCTAGACGTTAGATGTTATGTGCAGAATACCATTTTTACTGCGTGTGTACGAGTATATTGTGCATACATATCTAAATGTTGGTCCACGTACACAAATGCAGGTGCAGGCTAGACTGCTTAAAAAGTGGATGCTCATGGTGGTTAAGAAATACACTGACCGGTTACATCGCAGTAAAGGCTATTTTGTCACGATAACCGTTCCAGCGCTTGACCATTCAATGTCTGGCACCCTGTAGTTAATGTCTGCAGCCTCTTTCAGCAGATTTTGAAATGTTTACATAGATTGATACTTGGAGCATTGCATACAGACACTAATTCGAGTAGCGACTCCGATCAATATGGCGAGCATTAGTGGTGCAGAATCCGAGATCAGTGATCATGGTGATACGGACTTGTCCTCTACCACGTCCGCGCATAGCTTCAGTCCAGTGGAGTCGTGAACGCCTCTACGGGAGAGATCGAAAACCAAAAATCGGCGCAGAGATCATTCGCCCAACGACTGTTCCGGTATCGACGCAGACGTACGTATTATAATTTCTATTTTCTGGTAAATAACCGACCGAACTTCAAAATTCGCGCCAAATTGTACATACGCGACACGTAATTATGAATGCAAAATTTAACGTGCATGTAATATCCCAAAGATGGGTTAATACCGAGCCTCAGACAAACATTTTTAACTACGTTATGATTGGTAAATCATGCATTATTTTATATTGTTTGAATCGCACATTTGTATTTGGTAAACAAAATGGCAATAATGAAACATATAAACAAAGTGTGTGGTTTTGGCAGTAAAATTGGGCTTCTGGAAATTGTAAAGGCTGCAAATGGGGGCATCATCGATCAGTGTGTGGGTGGCACGCTTTCCTACTTGTTTTTTTGTCTGACGTTTCAGTTTCAGTTCTTTCATTACCTTGATTAGAAATTGCTCGTATCTTATACTGCAGAATGACGTAATACACCAGTTGGTGAAAAACCAAAATGTGTTGATGGCAAGATCCGAGAAGATAATGAAAACGCTGGTGGAGATACAACCAAACCAGGCCTCATCGAGCATGTCGAGTTCGTTCCATGGAAAGTCTCCGAAAATGTACCCACCAACAATAAGGTACAGGATACGCGTTATTTGACTGTAAGTATACCGTATATCTAACCAGGTGAGATCAATACGAGTGATTTGGTTCTTATGCTAAACAAACGAGTGAGCATAGCGAACCGTGACTGTTTAGCCGTGTGACTCAATCAAAAGCGCATTTATAACTACATCATGTAATATGGACTTGCGGAACATTCATTGTATTGTATGTTACTATTACATGTAATTGGAATTAGACAAATGAGCCAGCAGCCTAGAAAAGGTACACACACGTTCTGCACAGTCATACAGCGTGATTAGAATCTAGCTATTTTGCTGGTATCATTATCGACATCTCCATTGAATGTAGTTAGACAAAACTGAAATACTGAGAATGTTCAAATTCATGTACATGTGAACCCTGTTATAGTCAAGATAATAGCTAATTAGTAATACATTATTACCACATAGTGAGCAGTGTTGACCCCGACCAGACTGCGCATATCGGCATTTTGGTGTGGAGCTACACTGGTCACTTGTGATAATAAACCGAGTACGCCGATAAGTAGAATTAACAAATCTCTATGCCATTCGTGTATGCAAGTAAACATGAGCTAAAACTGTGTCACCCCTCATACTACTGCTAATTTTAGGTGTCAATTATTGTCAACAATTTGTTTTTATATACATTCCTTCATAGTGTTATTCATATATTTGAAAGTGACACATAGGTCCATAGGGCGGGTGTTTCTGTCAATATTATAATTTCATACAAGTGTGTTATGTTTAACACATGTCACTACAACAAACTAATAACTGACTTAGTTACTTATACATAGAATATTATTATTTGGGTTTACGTCGTGAAGCATTTCTGGTGTGGAGCATTTCTGGTGTGGATATAGTCCGCAGATGATAATTTGGCCGTAGTAAATGTTAATATGCAATGATTAATTTATTCTGTACAATATATCGATGCAATATGTATCCAGGTTGCTAAATGTATCCGCATATCCGGCTGGTTGTAAAGTAGAGAGGTATGAACCTAGTGGGACTAATGAGCAAGGAAAATCAAAATAGTAACAATACAAGCATATAGAAATATGGTATACGTACAACATATAGAAATTAATGTGGTTCCTGGGTTTTCAACGTGGCAAATAATGCATTCCACAACCAGTAGTATACTGTCCCCAACAAAAATCAAAGTACTGAAAGTACTGAACATAGGGTACTACAAGATTAAACTAGATTGATTGATTGATTGATTGATTGTTGGTGTTGCAGTTGCATTAACCCTTAAAGGTACATGACCACTCAGTAGGTACAAAATGTTCTTTACATCAGACATCATCTGAGACATTTCCTGGCAAAATAAACATTCATGCGCCATTATCCCACGTACTGATTGGCATTATTATACATGTTATATCAGACGTAATTTACACACTGATATCAGGGGCGATAACCGTGTTTGCTTAAAATGTTAACGGACATTACTATTTAATCTCTGTATTTATTTTATGATGTGCAATGATCATACTTTAAAATCTGTCGAAAATATTATTTTTTCAGGTGACGCATTTCTTTAGTATAAATAATTAAAAAATATCATGCCTCATTTGCATATGAAAATAGCCTGATACCACCGCGCGTCACTATCAGTAAAATAAATATTACTAAATGATTATATCTGTATAGCGGGCACTTGTAACGTTTAGAAACTTGTTAGATTTTTTTGTCGTGTTTCAGTACTTGCATTAATATGGGTATTAATATAAGCTGGGTGTGTTATACTGTCATTAATGTGTTCACTGACTGTAAGTTATCACCTTAAATACTAACTTATTGACCCCTTCCGTGAACGTAGAATTGACACTCATGTTGGCGTGTATTGGCCACCATAGACAAATATCAATCAGGCCGAATTCAGGAATGTCACTAAAATCCACTATAAATCCATCGATAGAGAGAGAGAATGAGGATTAAACATCAGTTAGACCTACACGTGCGAGTTTTGTTTCGCACAGGTGTCGGGTGAGTTTAAAAATAGGCTGTCGGAAGGTCAAACTTGATGTAGTTTGTGTGTTAAACGCGCCGCTTGTTTCGGAGAGTATTCGGAGGGGAGTTAACTATGTTACTAAATTTAGCGATGACCGCACGATTTGTGCTGCAAATGGGGGCAAATCACGCACAACAAAATAATCCGATGTATTTTTGTACGTAGAACATCCGTTGTTGATATTGTACAGTGCAAGTAGTTTTTCGTAATATTATTTTCAATTAGCGGTTGCGTATGCCAGTTAAACGTTGAGTAACACAATGCATTTTATTGTTATGGTTATTCCAAGATATCACTACGGACGTGCCCATCGAGGGCGGTCTGGGGCGTGGCTAACTGTCCGACGCGATTCCAATACATAGGCTACCCTATGTAATAAGAAATACGGGATAAATGGGAAAATAACATTAAAATACAACAAAAGCTCCAGCCACACAAGACATCTCGCCCCCCCCCCCCCCCCCCGCCCCCCCCCCCCCCCCCACCCACACCCAAATAATAAAAACATGATACTTTATTATTGTCAAAATAAAGTTTCATTCGTAACATTCGTTTGTGACTGAATATTATATTTTACGTTTGTCTCGTCATGTGCCATCAATAAAATGAAAAGACGCTTTTTTGGTCAATGCAAATTCTGATCAATTGAAAATGATCGTCATCAAACATTCGCGATGATGCATATCCTATAGCCATGAATGTCGAAGACAGCGATGACAATCATCCTTGCTTTTATACTTGTTAACGATAATTGTTAAATTACAATAATGTAATCATGGTAATCGTATGCATGTAATATTTTTATTTCAGAAATTAATTAACCGGATACTAGTGGCTAGGAAAAAGTCCTCATGGGATGAGGTGAAACGAATTAAAGTGTTAAGTGCTCTAAATGTCGACTATATGTCTTCGGAGACGGAGACTGACTCTGACCCGGAATCACTCCATTATGTAGTTAGACGACTGCCGTGGCGGTCAACTACTTATAACAACACGATCAAAGAACTGGACGTCAAGTATACAAGCCTGCAGAGTAGAAAATCCCGTATGCAGACCTCCAATCGGACAGTCGGTGCGGCGGACTCCAGCAGGAAGATGCCCGATGATCCGCCCGCCGAAGATGGCTGGGTGTTTGTGAAATAGTTACATCATTGCCAAATCTACATAAGCTCAAATACAGATTGCTAGCTCTAAATACTTAGAGATAGCAATACATATATAGAGCCAGCAATACATATTTGAGCTTATGTAGATTTGGCATTCCATAGACTTCTATTCATGAAGAGCAATATTTAGGGATTAAGGTAGTGTGCGAGTCTCTGCATGGTGCCCTAAACCAGGCCCAAATATATCACAAATATTCACCAATATGCAATAATTTGATATATTTTCAGAAATATAATTCGTAGGGTATCACTCATTGGTTATTAGGATCAAATTATTGATGTATTGTCTTTGTATACGTCTATTCATGAGTGGCTGATTCAGAATGAACGTGACCTTTTTTTTCAAAACACAAATATATACTGCATTTTGTGTAAGAAATACTACTGTGTGAAAACACCACGCACTATGTTATATATGAAACAATATAGATATAGGTTAAACATGATACTTTTAACATGTTCTCTACCCCCCCACCCCCAATCCCTGCAAATTGTTGAATACTAGTGTATTATGATAAATAATAAACCATTGTTATACACCCCCAATGCCCATAATATGTAATAAAAGTTATTATGTGATTAATTGTTCGGAAGCGCGACATATATGCAATTTCATTGGTACCTGATACCTGTTCATGTATGTACTTTTTGACGCATATTAAAAAAGATTAACGTGTACATTGTGTTACATTGCTCCATGTAGACATGACTTATTCTAGTTGAACGGATAGTTAAACAGTGTGCGAAGATTCAATTGGTATATACGGGGGTATGCAGGTCCGATTTTGCTCTGTTTCAACTTTTTATGTACTCGACCACAATTTATAGTTTAATTTCCTTTCAACTGAAAATGTCAAGATATGTATGTTTACTTTTAACGTAATTCTAATTGTATCTATACATAAAATGTGCTTTACTTAGAAAGTAAACTTTAAGTTGTTTACCTTTAATCCAAATTAAATAAATTAAATCACTACTGGTTTATCCACTAAGAACTATACCATTACAAATTCAGTAAATGCTTAATTTGTGACGTGTTTAAGCATGCTTAAATTTGTGACACTGTCTGCATTAATTGACTTTAAGTATTATGTAAATGCCACGACTTGAAGCTGTAAGCTGAGATTTACAGACAATTAAATATCAGATTTAAGTGTGGTTGCATGTCGTTTACTGTACCGTAAACGTGGCATTGGTGAACACATTTACTAATCAGTATACAACAGATTTTAGTGTATTTACGGATTCGGCAACACGAACTTCGAGTATGCAGAAATCTGGGTAAATCCAACATATCCGTGAATATAATTTGGAATTATAGTTCACATTGAATGAAAAAGAAGCAGATTTACACAAAAGTATACGGCAAATTTACTGAAAGTTTGTTCTATTTACTTTCAAGTAAATTTGAAATATCAGAAAGAATTCATTATGACGTAAAGTTGGAATATAAGTCGATTTTTGTGTCACGAAAATACTGAGATTTAGTACATATTTGTTCTTGTAAATCGGGAATATTAAAGGATTTAATATAACTTAAATATCAGATTTAAGTGTGGTTGTATGTCGTTTACTGTACCGTAAACGTGGCATTGGTGAACACATTTAATGATCAGTATACAATAGATTTTAGTGTATTTACGGATTCGGCAACACGAACTTCGAGTATGCGGAAATCTGGGTAAATCCAACATATACGTGAATATAATTTGGAATTATAGTTCACATTGAATGAAAAAGAAGCAGATTTCCACAAAAGTATACGGCACATTTATTGAAAGTTTGTTCCATTTACTTTCAAGTAAATTTGAAATATCAGAAATAATACATTATGGCGTAAAGTTGGAATATAAGTCGATTTTTGTGTCACGCAAATACTGAGATTTAGTACATATTTGTTCTTGTAAATCGGGAATATTAAAGGATTTAATATATAACTTAAATATTACATTTAACGGCGTTTACTTTTATGTTAAATTGCACATTTGCACTGACTTTGCGTGCACTATTATTTACGAAAATCAGCAACTTTACTTTGTCTGTATATTTCAACTTTAACCATATTTACCTTTTCAACAAGTTAACATATTCAATGGATTTACGTTAACATTAATTTGCAAGTAAATGTTGCCGATTCCTTTCTGCGAAAACACGACGTAAACTACAAGTTTATTCCAAATTTACTGATAGAGTAAATTCCATTATATGGCGTTAAACTTGGAATTACGTTTAAGTTGAAGTAGCATTTAATTGTCAATTAAACGCGTATTTTCGTGCAGTGAAATGTATGGTGCCCGCGCCCAGATTGCTCTATATGCAAACAGCGAATACTGTGGACACTGATCAGACCGCGCAGATGTGCAGGCCGGGTTGGTTAAGCAGTGATTGCAAGCGGAGTAAGCCGGATTTGTCATGTCGTGAACCAACACGTGATAGCAAGACATTGCGTGCATTCAGCGAGGTAACTAAGGGGAGTGTCTGGAATTAAATGTTGCAGTTATTGTAGTTTCATAAAAAGTAGAACAAACTCTATACAATATATCATATTTACCTCAGGTTTCCGCCGTAACCGTGCAATTAATAAGTTAGATAATGTCTTCTCGTTGAATATGGTTTATAGTTAACAGTGGGGAGATTTTACACGGCCCCCTAAATGTCCCTCTGCACTATTATCGAACCATATTCGACTGGCGTGTTTTATTTAACTTCGTATAGGATAGACACTGAGTGGAGTTGGATACGAGATATATCACGAGACCGTTAGGTCGAGTGATATATCTCGTGTCCAACTCCACGAAGTGTCTATCTGACTTAGACCACGTGACTTTCAGGTGCGTATCTAACTATTTTATTTTGGGTATACAAAACGGAAATGTATTCCATTTCACGACAATTGGAAGCGTCACAGATAATACATACATGTATGAACGTAATATTTTTCATTTGAAGCAAATGGAAGTAATGTAGTCGAATTGGTCAGCACACGTTCATTGAAATTGGACGTTTTAGTCATACACCGCATAGTGAAAATGACCCGGTTTCGACATGCCAAAATGCACCAGCTACGCACCTGAGTACTCCATACGTCAGACTCGCCCGTGCAACTCAATGCTACATGTATACTGAGCAAAACTAGAAACGTCCCTCCATGTTTAAGGAAAGATTCATCAAAAACCAAAAGGGTTACTTTTAAAAATCAAAATGGAAAAACAAGTTCATTCATTTCTGTATGAAAGCCAATAAATTGCATTTGGATATCTTGTTAAATATTCGAGAGATAACCGGCCAAGGGCGGTAGGGGTCAAAATCAAAAATCACAAAAACTCAGAAATGTGTTACTTAATGTTTAGAGATGGAATTTCAATAAGTAATGTGGCAAATTCAGTAAATCTCGTTGGTACCGAGTGTGGCCACCATTTGCATGAATGCATGCAATGATCCTACGCCGCATCGACGTGACGTAACGCAATACCAGTGCGTTGAGCAAATTCCTCCATTCCCGTTTGTAACGCCCGTGTAAGATCGCGAACATTGTCAATCTGATGGTTAGCTCGTGCTTTGCGGCCCAGCTCATCCCATATGTGCTCAATGGGATTGAGATCCGGGGAGACCGCGGGCCATGGCATGACGTCGACGTTGTTTTGCTGTAAGTATTGAGTGGTGACCCTGGCTACGTGAGGGCGGGCATTGTCGTGCATCGATGTCACACCAGGACCATGCTGACGGATAAATGGTAAGGCATGTGCATTTAGCACATCTGCAACATAACGTTGTGCATTGATGTTGCCCTGTACAACAACCAAATCTGTCTTCCGGTTTCCCATGATCCCACCCCAGACCATTACGCTCCCTCCCCCAAACCATGTTCTTCTCAACAATGCAACAATCGGTGAATCTTTCATTTTTACGCCTGTACCCGTAATCTTCCGTCAGCATGACTAACTGTGAACCGAGATTCATCGGTGAACAAAAGTCGTTCCAGTCAGCCCTTCTCCAGTTCAGATGACGTCGCGCCCATAGCAGTCTGGCAGCACGGTGACGTTGGTCATTATCTGACCAGTGTACGGGCGGCGTGCCCGGATTGGTTGGGCGTTACGACGTAACCGGTTGCGAATGGTCTGCCCTGAGACACCGTATCGCCTAGCAGTGACTGTGGCTGCCAATCGACGTTGACGTAAGTGCGTCAACGTAATGTAACGATCGGCTCTAGCCGTCGTTACAACAGGCTACCAGGTCGCTGCCGTCGTGAACAGCCCCAGTCTGCTGGTACCGGGCTGCAAGACGATCAATCTTCTTCCGACAGCAACCAAACCGAGGCGCAACCGCCCTGGCGGCCATCCCACCCGCAAGCATCCCAATTGCCTGATTTCGCTCGTTTTCGAAAGCCGTGGCATATCGAAAACAGTGAAAAATTAAAAAAGTTTTTTAATTTTCCGAATAGCCCCTATCGCATGAATGGTACGACATGAACTGAATCACCTTATCGATGACAAGTATAGCGTGCACGTGCAAAAAGTGGAAATCAACGTTCCGGTCACTGGCCGCTATGTAAACCGTGTGTATCGGCTAAACTCTACACGATCGTATTCTGAACATCGCCACGGTTTAAAATACATGTACTTTGAACATGTGGTACATACATAGACAGAGCTACACCGGCTATAAAACAGGGACGTTTCTAGTTTTGTTGAGTATACATTGTACACTCTCCACAATCATTCATTACACATGTGCGCCACAGTTTACTGTGTACTTCTATATAGTGTGCTATGGATACGTTGGGCCAAATACTTTGATACAAATTGGAAGGTAAAAATTGAATTGGCGGCATGGAAGACATACTTCAATAAAACTGTTAATTGACTTATTTTTCTATTTTCATCTTATTCTGTCCCGCCATTTTAACGTCGCAAAAGCGCGTCACTGACATATTATGTGAAATGTCCACGAACAGTGTAGACCCTGATCAGACTATGCGTATGGTCGGGCTGATGGGGCTACACTGGTCGCATCCTATCTAGGCACATTTTGTCGTGACGCTTCACATATGTGGCGCGTCATGAGAACATGTGCGCAATTATTAAAAGCACTATGAATGTTCCTATGACGAACAGCGAACAGCGTAGACCATGATCAGACTGTGCGGTTGAGCAGGCTGATCTGGGGCTACGCTGATCGCAGCCCCAATTGGGCACGATTTGTCATGACGCGTCACATATCGGTACGAGAGAACAGACGCCGACATTTGAGAAAACCATGTTTATCGCCATACGTATTTGTGTAAAATAAATGTGATTCATTTTTTATATTTGGAGTAAATGTGCTCGAAAGTTGGTGGTAATTTCACTGGAATGAAAATTAAAAAAATGGACGACTTTCGAGCTCATTTACTCTAATTATGAAAATGAATAAAAATTATGTTACACACATTACGTATGGCGATAAAGATGACTTTCTCAAATTTCAGCGTCAAAATTGGGTTCGGTCGCTTGAGGTGTGCTTCACGTGCCTGCACGTTTAATAGATAGGATCATTTCGTCTGTATATGGGATATATACGGACGAAATACTCCAATATGATTGGACTATATTGCTTGGCAGTGGTCTAATTACACTTGCAACATAGCGCTACTGGATACGATGAACAACGCTGGTATGTGTGCGTCCAACTCCCGTGACTACTTGATTCAATCGGGCGCTGAATACTTGCGTGATCTGAAGGCGTGTCGCCATAAGGTAATGGCCATCATTGACCGACTCGTGGACGACGCCGAGAAGAAGTATAGGGATTACGTGGACACCATGACGCACCGACTAAACGACGTCAGCAAGTTAAGTCGCGACTTCAGCGATCGTATCACGTCCGTACAGAAGGACATCCGCGACAAAGCAAAGAAAGGCCGCGAGAATAATCTCTTTCTATTGTTGAAGGAGGCTGAAACATTCATAGCCGAGTGCAAAACTTCAACTTCCGGTATTCAACATAAATGTAACGTGAAGCCGTGCGTGTTTGTAGGAAATACAACATTATTGGAACATTTACACAGTGCTGGTGCTATTGGACAATTAGTGACGGAAACCTTCCCATGTCTGAGTAATGACATCAATATCCGTGTACCTACAGATAGCAGCACGTGTTCCGTCACAGGTTTACTCGTGTTCGCCGACGGCCGGCTACTACTGTCGGACTATCACAATATGAACATAAAGCTGTTTGACGACAACCATAAACTCGTGTCCCACGTTCCATTACAATCCGGTCCCACCGACATTGCGGAGACAGCCGGCGGGCAGGTAGCTGTATGTTTGCCACACAACAACAACATCCAGTTTGTGTCGGTGTCGGGCACCCTGACCCTCGGGCCGGTCAGCAAGACCGCAGTGCAATGCTACAGTGTGACCAGATGTGGCCACAACCTGGCGGCGGTAAGTTGGGCATCACGAGACATTGTGGAGATTGACATGTGGGGTAGGAAGGTGACAACTGTATGGAAATGTCCTGATGGCGGCCTCCTGTATATAAGCAACAACACCCGCGGTGAGTTGATCACGACAGACCGCGGCGGCGGAGTAACACGTGTGAATAGGGATGGCGTCGTGATGGCCCGATACAAGGGAGACAACTTGGCGGATCCACACGGACTCACCGTCCACCCAGACGGAAGTATATATGTCTGCGGTTACACGTCTGGCAACATCCAACACATAACGGCAGGTTGTACCCGTATTGAAGTCTTCGGGGACGGACGGTTATCGCAGCCTCGCAACATCTGTTACAACCAACACGACAATTCCCTGTATGTATCTCAGACAGGTAATGCCTGTATAAAAGTATTCCGTCTCGGAGATTAAAGGCACTGGGTCTCAGATATACAGACATGGGTGAACCAGATCAGGAAAACATGAGTTGATTGTAGATTTCTATCGTATTTTGTTATCCCAGTTATACCTATAAGTCGTCTGGAACAAATCTGATTGTTAAAAATGAAATTTGTGAAAATAATGTTTTGCTATAATGTTTATAATAATAATTTTCCAGTATTATAAACATGTTTTATTACAAAGTTATTGCATTTAACCATTAAACCGCTACACACAACAATTATCGTCTGCTATTGTTTTTATATCTTGCTTCGACAGCACTTTCCATTGCAAATGATTCTGAAGTGCTGTCGAAGCATGTTGTAACCAGATTTTTATTGAGAAATAAGGCAAGATATAAAAGCAGCAGCAGACAATTGTAAAGTACTGTCAAAACATGTGTTTGATGATAGAAATGGAAAACAGAAAATAAACAACAGACGACAAAATAGTTGTGACGTCATGACTGTCTTGATATTAAAGTGGCATTTTCCGGTGGAATTTTCTAAAACAGTGATAACATATCAAATTTACATATTTTTGAATTGAATGACTTCTTGGTTATTTCAGTATGCATGTAAATAGTTGTTGTGAAATATGTTAAGCTTTTTTTGTTCATGGAAAAAAAAATTATTGACAAAATGTGTGAATAATTTGTTTTTTTTTGGTAAAACATTGTATTGAAATTAACAATATAATGCTGGTGGTGTATGTTTGTAAATGTAAACTAGGGTTCAATTCAAGTGTTTATACAGTTAGATGCTGTATATGTTCAGTTTTATTGAAAAATATAAAATACCAATAAACAAATAGCAGCCTTCACGACTCAATTTGGGTCGGTGATGTTCTGGACTAACGACAAAAAATTAAGATAGCGGTGTAAGGGTTTAAATTAATTTCGATAGCGACTATAATATATCTTGAGGTGTAAAGTATAACAAAATAAATTTTGTTTCGTGAATAATTATTTATTTTAGTATATAATTTGAAATATTTTTAGTTCTTCACATAGAAGGCAATATGTTGAGAATATCTTTAAATGCTGTTTCTGCAGCTCTGTAATTTTCCGGTGGGGGGGGGGGGATTGATTGACATATGAGATACGCCATGCGATTTTTTTGTACCTAAGAACATGTACAATTTTCCATGACAAATATTTACGAGATGTTCGATATTAGGCGTCGAATGTTGGTGATTCCGCATTTGCTATGAAATTTTCTTCTTCTTTCGACGTCACTTACAGAAATATTTTCATGAACAATTGCACAGTCATGTTATTATAAACATGTTTTTTTTTTTAACTTTATTGTATTTAAATTAATTTCACTAGCGATTATAATGGAAACGTATTTATGACTGTAGTATATAGTACATGATCATTTCACAACAAAAAAGAAAGAGATTTCACAATTTTTCCTTACTTGTACATGTATATCGAAAATGCAAAATTATCTGCCCTGTTTATCATAGTGTCTGGTAGTATTATGGAATATAACCCATGTTTTTGGAAAGTTCATCAAATAAAATTGTGTGATTGATTGACATATGATACGTCATGTGATTTTGTACCTAAGAACATGTGCGATTTTTCATGAAAAATGTTTACGATATTTTCTGTATTAGACGTCGAATGTTGGTGATTCCGCATTAGCTATGAATTTTGTTTCATCTTTTAACGTCATTTACAGAAAATATCACAGTTTACGTAAATATATTTCATGAACAATCGCACATGTTCTTAAGTACAAAATCACACGGCGTGTGTCATCTGTGACTGGAGAAATGGGCTTTATGGGATTTGTGACCAGTGTAACTCCTGATCACACTCTTGAACAGACTGCGGTTGACAGGCTGATCTTGATCAACACTGGTCGCAAAACCCATGAGCCCCATTTCTCCAGTTTCAGCCATATGTCATTTACATTGCATGATGCGAACATTTATATATTGTACATCTGAGACACAGTCCCTTTAGTACAAATTCAAATGACATTATTCAGTATATAGTTCACATATTGAATTTTTATACGACTGTTTTTAAAAAAACGGTACGTATTATGTTTTACCGCGGGGTGGGCGGGCGGGTGGGCAGCTGACAGAAAAAGTGCATAGTTTGTGTACACAACTCCTCCGAAACCGTTCAGTCGATCGATCTGAAACACATATTGAAGATGTGCACCTTGGTGTTTTTATGCAGAAATATTTTTTTTAGCAAAAATAACGCCTTTTTAACTGAGCCATTTTTTCTACATTTTTCTATACAATTATATAATTATTATACGGTACATAGATTGTGTAAACAACTCCTCTGAAACCGTTCAGTCGATCGATCTGAAACTATACACACGTCTTCTACACATATTGAAGATGTGCACCTTGGTGTTTTTATGCCGAACAAATATCGTGAAACAATGATACACTTCTTTAATTCCTTTAAAGAACACTTTGTGCCTACTGAGTGGGCATTTTACGTACCCTTAATGCAGTCCAAGGTCTGTAAATTGTTCATCTACATATTGTCATCTAAGATACGTTATTCCTGCCGTTGCCTAAGTCAAATTTTCTGTCTGTAACGAAGGGCGACTTGTACCTGTGCTACAGACAGAAAATTCGGGTTAGCCGTTCCCTTGTATATAATTATGTTCGTGTTTAAATTTCTGACATTCTTGTGAATCTTGTTGTGTTATACACAATTGTACCTGTGTATGCAACTAATTGCAAAATTATCTAATGCATAAGCACAACACTATATATTGAAACTGTTGTGTTTGCGCATTATGATTACACACCAGGGTATATGCAGTAACTAAATACAATATATTTCAATACCACTTGTATCGCAACCAACCATATACCCTGGATCTACATTCCCTAGTAATACTATTGTTACTAAAACTTTGCTCGATAATAAAAAAGAAAACAAGCTCAATAAGAAAATCCATCAGTACATGAGATTCCATCCACATTATTAAATGCATCAACATTAAAGGTACTTGCCCATTTAGTCGGCACACAATGTTCTTTATATCAGAGACATCATCTGAGACATTTTCTGGCAAAAGAAACATTCATTCACCATTACCCTATGTATTGTTTGGCATTATTACGCATTTTATATCGGACGTAAAATTCAACACTGACTATGATATCAGGGGCAATAACCGTGTTTTCTTAAAATGTTAACGGATATTAATATTTATACCCTGTATTTATTTTTTGATGTGCAATGATCATATTTTATAATCTATCGAAAATATTACGTTTTCAGGTGCGCATTTAATTAGTATAAATAATTAAAAAATATCATGACTCATTTGCACATGAAAATAGCCTGATAACACCGCGCGTCACTGTCAGTAAAATAAATATATTGACGGTGGGGTTCCTCCGTATAGGAATCACGTTTTGCCTGGTTTGGCTCTAAGGTATGTTTTTATGCGCCCTTTTATATATTGTATATTCATCTTGTGCGGGCGGCGGGCGGGCGTTCTCGGCTTGTCCACGCAATAACTAGAGTGCTACTTGACGTATTATAACCTAATTCGGTATACATATTTATCACGGCAAGACGAAGAAGCCTATTGATTTGTATTCTTCGCTCTCTGTATCCTTGTACACGCAATAACTCAGTTCTACTTCACTGCTCGTAACCAAATTCGGTCTACATGTTTATCATGGCAAGATGAAGAAGCTTATTGATTTTTGAAAATGTTCCAATGACTTATCTCCCATTGGCGGCCATTTTTATTTTTCGCATTCTGTATCCTTGTCCACGCAATAACTCAAGTTCTACTTCACCGATCGTAACCAAATTTGGTATACATGTTTATCACGGCAAGACGAAGAAGTCTATTGGTATTGAAAATGTTCCCATGACTTAATTCTCCTTGGCGGCCATTTTTTATTTTCGGACTCTGAATCTTTGTCCACGCAATAACTCAAGTTCTACTGGACTGATCGTAACTAAATGTGGTATACATGTTTTATCACGTTAAGATGAAAAACCCTATCGGTTTTCTGTGAGTTATCTCCTCTTGTTTACTGGCCTTGCCTCGACGGGCGTATATTGTGACCTTCGGCACTCTTTGTTATCTTTTGCTCTTGTTGTTACCTCGGAGTTGAATTGGGTTATTGCCCATTATAAAAGTAGTAAGATTATTACTGATCCTACAGCTTGTGTGAGGGGGCCAAGTGATGCTGGTGTGGCGAGGACCTGGCATCAGATCAGGATCATTCTGATTTCAGGGCTGAATATATAGTTCTTTTATTGTAAACATTCAGTTCTGATTTTGGGATTTTCTCCCTCATTTGTACATGTACTTGAACATGTACTTGTACAGGTAAATAATGGGATTTATTACTAAACCCATTGACCCGGCCTTAGTTGACCTTAGCTGTTGATAGGCCGTTAAACCCCAACAAGTGGGTGGTGGTCGGGCGAACGAGACGGCGTAAATTAATGGTAGGGGTCCCTCCTTATAGGAATCACTATTTGCCTAGTTTGACCCTCCGGTACACTTTTAGCTCACCTGATCGAAGCTCATGTGAGCTTTTGTTACCGCAATGTGTCCGTCCGGCCGCCGTCTAAAAATAACACAAATTCTTCAAAAATCGCCTACCGGATTTCGATAAAACTTGGTAGGAATGATTGATGTACAATGCTCTTTCAAAGTTGTTAAAATGTTGACCCCGGGGTCAAAAATGGGCATGGCCCGTGGAGTCGAATTTTATTTTTGACCGAATAAGGTTGTCATATATCAAATCGAAGGCATCAACGAGGCAATCACTGTGGTGCATTTTTTTGTCGAAATTAGTTGGTCATGTCATCTGAGATGGCCGGCGAAAGTTCAAAAGGTCGTTCTTTTAATAAAGATTTCAAACGCCTTGTTTTCGTGAACCGCTTGGCCGATATTGGCCAAACTTCACGGTAATGGTTATTGGGTCAAGCCTTTCCACTTTTGTTTAAATGGTGGTCATCGCGAAATCAAAGATGGCCGTTGTTGAAAAGTAGGTCAAATTCTTAAAAAATCTTCTCCTCACAAACCGCCAGGCCGATTTTTACGAAACTTGGTATGAATGATCAATAGTGAACGCTGGTTCAGATTCTTGCAAATGATGGACCCCTGGTCAAAAATTGGCGGGGCAGGAGGGGTCAAGTACGGGTCAAATGCCACATTTGACCGAATATGGTCATGTCATATATCAAATCGAAGGTATCGACGAGACGGTCACTCTGCAGCCTTTTTTTGTCAATCAGGTCACTACGTCATCCTTGAAGGCCGCCGAAAGGTCAAACGATCGTTCTTTCAATATAGATTACAAACGTCATCTTCTCGTGAACCACTATGTCAATATTGGCCAAACTTCAGAGTAATGGTCAGTGGGTCAAGCCTTTTCATTTCTGTTAAAACGATTCTGTTAAAATGATGGTCATCGCCAAATCCAAGATGGCCGCCGTTGAAAAGTAGGTCAAATTATCAAAAAATCTTCTCACGAACCGCCAGGCCAATTTCGACAAAGCTTGATATGAATGATTGATAGTTAACGATGTTTCAGAAATGGCGACCCACGGGTAAAAAATGGGCGGGGCAGGAGGTGTCAAGTAGCGGTCAAATTTCACTTTTGACCGAATATGGTCATGTCATATATCAATTCGAAGGTATGGACGAAACGATCACTTAGGAGCAGTTTTTGTCGAAATCAGATGACCACATCATCCAAGATGGCCGCCAAAAGGTCAAATGGTCGTTCTTTTATTAGATATTTCAAACATCTTCTTCATACAAACCGCTTGGCCATTGGTAGCAAACTTCGCAGTTATGGTCCATTGGTAAAACCTTTTAAGTTTTGTTAAAATGGCGGTCATCGTTAATCCAAGGTGGCGGCCGTCTAAAAATAGCACACAATTTTAAAGAAATCTCTTCTCACGAACCACCAGACCGATTTCTACGAAATTTGGCAGAAATGATCGATGTACAATGCTTTTTCAAATTTGTTAAAATGGTGACCCCTAGGTAAAAAATGGGGTCAAATTTCGTTTTTGACGGAATATGGTCATATAATATATCAAATCAAAGATATTGATGAGACGATCGCTCTGGTGCTGTTTTCATCGAATCGGATGATTACATCATCCAAGATGGCAGCTGAAAGGTCAAACGGTCGTTCTTTTATTAGATATTTAAAATGTCTTCTTCATACAAACCGCTTGGCTATTGGTGGCCAAACTTCGCAGTTATGGTAAAGCCTTTTCAGCTATGTTGAAATGGTGGTCGTCGTTAATCCAAGATGGCCGCTGTCTAAAAATAGCATAAATTCTTAAAAAATCTTCTCACAAACCACCAGACCGATTTCGACGCAACTTGACAGGAATGATCGATGTACAATGCTTTTTCAAAGCTGTTCAAATGGTGACCTCTGTGTCAAAAATGGGCATGGCCCGGGGGGTCAAATAGGGGTCAACATTTTTACGGTATATGGTCATAAATCAGTTAAAATCTAAGGATTGCAATAAAAAGTTGGCTGGAAGCATCCTGTTGTGGTCTCCAAACCTGTCTAAGTTGTGTAAGATATATCTGTACGTGACAACTCCTACCCTGGTGACTTCTCAAGTTTGTCGCATTGAAATTGTGTGCCTGTCATGGGCTTATTTTGATGTATATGTAGTGACAACTTTACATACTAGTATTTGCTGGATTTTAGCGACATTGAACCACATGTGAGCGATATAGGGCCATCATGGCCCTCTTGTTATATTTGGCTCTTTTGATACCTAGCTTGGAGGTGAATTGGGTTGCCCATTATAAACGTAGTAAGATTTTTACTGATCCTACAGCTTTTAGGAGGGGCGAAGTGATTCTGGTGTGGCGAGGACCTGGCATCAGATCAGGTTTATTCTGATTTCAGGGCTGAATATATAGTTTTGTTATTGTAAATATTCAGTTCTGATTTTGGGATTTTCCTCCCATTTGTACATGTACATGTACATTGTACTTGAAAATGTACATGTACTTGTACAGGTAATGTATGGGATTTAGTACTAAACCCATTGACCCGGACTTAAATGACCTTAAAAAATGATTATATCAGTATAGCGGACACTCGTAATTTTTAGAACTGGTGGAATGGTGACAATTATAATTCCTATAAAGAACATTTTGTGTACACTGCGTTGGCATGTACCTTTAATGAATGCATCAACCTAATTGATATGGCACCACGGACACAAATGACAGCACGTTGATTAAAATGACATAAGATACACACAACAATACTTAAACTAACACGCATATTATGTTGCTAGTAAACGACATAGCCAAAAACATCTTATCACTATAATATACATTGTATAGCTAATAATATTTCATTGCAAATTATAACTAATGGATGTTAGATACTTAATTCTATGAAAATGTGGTATATTCAGCCGGATTACATGCTTTTCACCATTTGTCACATTTGTTATGCCCCACCACGATAGTGCAGGCGGCATTTAGTGTTATCATTGTCTGTCCGTCCGGGCTAACATGCAGGAGTTAAGAACTAAAGGGCGGAGCCTAAGACAATAGATTCCTTTGATTCATTCCGTAATCTCCTAATTCTATTGAAATGTAGGAGCTATTCCTTTGATCTTTTAAAGAACAAATAGCTCATAAACCCGACATGTTAGAACGTCCGTCCTTCTGTCCGTCCGTCACCAACCTTGTATGTCGTAAAACATTTAAACCGTAATAGGTACAGCCCTGGAACTTGATATGTAGCTTCCTTCTGATGAGTAGATGCACACAGTTGATTTAACATTTTTTATTCGGTCCCTGTGTCACGGATTACTTTGTATCTCCCCCCCCCCCCTTCGACTTAGAATTTGGCAATTTTGCCTTGTAAGTCGTAACATTTTTAAACCGCACTAGCCACAGAAGTGAAACATGGTGTGTAGCTTCCTTATGATGAGCAGATGTGCAGAGTTTATTTCGATTTTTTATTCGAGTCATGGATTATCTCCCCCTTTTCGACTTACAATTTTCCAATTTTGCCTTGTAAGTTGTAAAATATGTAAACCCTAATAGCCTACACACCTGAAACTTGATATGTCGCTTCCTTACGATGAGTAGATACGCAAAGTTTATTTCAAAGTTTATTCGACCCCCCAGGCTTATGGATTATCTCCTCCTTTTTTTAATTAAAATTTAATATGGCTGGCCTTTGTTCACAGGTTTGACTGTACATGGATAACTGGCTAGATATACTGATATGGTAAAATAATCATGCATGATTTCTTGTCAATATGGAAGGTTCTGGTAACTACATGCTTATCAAGATACTTGTACATGTAGTTTTCTACGTATGTTACTTCAGAAAGTGATGCAGAATTTCTATATCAACATCTTTTTTTCAACATTGTACCTTTTCTGAATATTTATTCTGTTGATCATGCCATCTATGATCTCAACCGTCGCACCCACAGAATAACACTTAGATGACCATTATGCCATTTTAAGGTTTTCTTTCACCAATGCATTTGTCTAAATACAAGATCGGGTCCGTTGAACCTACCTAAAATTACATTTGAACCTGCCTAAAATGATGACCTTATATATTGTTTGGATGTTAAACACAAATAAATCATATCAAATATCTGCTTATGCTACAAACATTGGCACGTGTTATGACAATTATGAGTTAACAAGGTATAAACTTCTGCAAGACTCACTTAGTAACAACAGGAATTCAACATCCTTGACTATGATGAATGTTGTTATGTGTGGTTTAAAGTTGTGATCTGTCTCGACTCCAGCTGAAATAGTGTTCAACACATATTTCTGAATACAAGAAATCTTGTACAACAGCACATAATTCTGAATGAAATTAATTGTCTGAATATAATTTTCATTGTATTATCTAATATTAACCCTTAGACCGCTTGTAACACACAACAATTGTTGTCTGCTATTGCTTTTATATCTTATACCTTATTTCTCAATAAAAACATGGTTTGACAGCACTTTAGAATCATTTCAAATGAAAACGATTCTGAAGTGCTGTTAAACCATGTTGTAAATTATTTTAAAGTGCTGTCAAAGTATGTTTTTGATGATAAAAATGGAAAATAGAAAATAAACAGCAGACGACAAAAAATTAAGATAGTGGTGTAAGGGTTAGCCATTTTATTGTATTTTTGTAAAATTTATATATATACGTTGATGTCATTCGCAAATGTTTATCAATAAACGACTTCAGTATGGCTTATAGCTTCAGTATGGCTTATAACTACTATATACTTACTATGTATCAAATTACTTTGGCCATCTCTTTTTAGACATATTTCTGGACAATCACCTGGGGTTATGTAGATAATTAAAATGAAATATTGCTGACTATTCGACTGATAGAACTTAATGGGGATTTAGATCCAGATAAGCCGGCTCATAATGAGCTATCTCATCAGGATCTGCACATTTTGTCCGTACTGGTACATGTATATCGAAAATGCAGAATTGTCTACCCTGTTTATCACAGTTTCTGGTAGTATGTACTTGTATAACGCACTTTTTTGGAAAGTTAATCAAAGAAAATGGTGCGATTGATTGACATACGAGACACGCCATGTGATGTTATACCTAAGAACATGTGCGATTTTTCAAGAAAAATATTTACAAAATGTATAATATTTTCCGTATTTTAGACTTCAAAAGTTGACAAAATTTTCATAGCAAATGTGGAATCGCATTTGCCATGAAAATTACTTCATCTTTCGACGTCATTTACAGAAAATATCACAGGTTATGTAAATATATTTTATGAACAATCGCACATGTTCTAATGTACAAAATCACACGGCGTGTCTCGTATGTGGCTGTGACTGGAGAAAAGGGGCTTATGGGATTTGTGACCAGTGTAACTCCTGGTCACACTCTTGTAACCTGATAACGATCTGTATTGCTTGTTTGAAACTTGCCGGGTATTTCATTGATGGAATGGTGAACACTTCAGATCTTGACCAGACTGCGGGTCACGGGCTGATCATGGTCAACACTAGTCGTAAAACCCATAAGCCCCATTTCTCCAGTTACAGCCACATGTCATTTACATTGCATGATGCGAACATTTATATATTGTATATCTGAGGCACAGTCCGTCCCTTTACTACAAATTCAAATGACATTGTTCAGTATGAACTTGATGATTTGTTATGAAATAATAGGGAAAGTGTGAAACAAAAAATGTATATATATATGCCCCACCACAATATTGGAGGGGGCATTTAGTGTTACACTTGTCCGTCCGTCCCGTCCGTTCGTCAAACCGTACTAGCTACAGACATGAAACTTGGTATGTAGCTTCCTTGTGATGAGCAGATGCGCAAAGTTTATTTCGATTTTGATTTGACCCCCTCCCCCCAGGGTCATGGATTATCTCCGACATTTCGACATAGAATTTGGCAATTTTACATTGTAGGTCGTAATCTTTTTAAACCGTACTAACTACACACCGAAAACTTGGTATGTAGCTTCCTTATCATGAGTAGATGCGCAAAGTTTCTTAGACTCCGAGGTCATGGATTATCTCAACCCTTTTTTTCGACTTAGAATTTTCCAATATGGCTTGTAAGTCGTAAAACCATTAAACCGTAATAGCTACAGACCTGAAACTTAGTATGTTACTTCCTCATGATGGGTAGATGCGGAAAGTTTATTTCAATTTTTGATGCGACCCCCGGGTCATGGATTTTCTCCCCATTTTGGATTTGGAATTTTGCCTCGTTTACTATCAAATCTTTATGTGGGGCATCCGTGTTTTAGTTTTAATTTTTCATTAAAATTAAAACTTAATTTTATAGGCCGATGTCTGTAAATTATTTGTCTATATCATTTGATCTAAGATATTGTATTCCTCAACTTAGTCACAATATCTCAAGCCATGTACAGCTATTTACATTGTGGATTATACACCTGCCGTTGCCTAACTCGAAGTTTCTGTCTGTAACGCAGGGCGACTTATACTGTACTTGAACATGTACATGTACTTGTACAGGTAATACATGGGATTTAGTACTAAACCCATTGACCCGGCCTTAAATGATCTTAAATGCCGTTAAACCCCACCAAACGAACAAAACCTGCATTACAGACAGAACATTCGGGCTAGCCATTCCCTTGTATATAATTATGTTCGTGTTTAAATTTCTGACATTCTTGTGAATATTGTTGGCATGTCAAACCTATGGAAGCATGGAGGGGACATGTGTTTTTGTTATTTTTTATCTCCTGGCCACGAGATAAATGAACGTAACAGAACCAACATGTATTGGATACATCTCTGGCCATAACGTTGTGGCATAATAGGTAAAATACAGGATGTATGCACAAATATGGCGTGACGTACAAGTATGGAGAGCATGGTGATTGCTAAATATATAAGATATATCTGTTCCAGTGATCAATGATAAGTGATGACAAATGCAGTATTCTTGTGGTTAACAGGAGGATAGTTCTGGACAGTTGTAATAACTCGAGTTGGTAAGCAGAGCCTGTACTAAACAAAGAAATAAAGTCTCTACTTACCCACCCAGACACTTGTGTTTTGTTTGTCAGGTTGGATTCAGGCAGACACCACAAACGCACAGTCCACCGAGATCCACACTGACATTTGGTTACTATACATGAGAAGTGTGTTGTGTCTGTTATATTTCAATATATTAGTATACAATACAATGTTATTGTATTAGCATTAACAATATCATATGCACCGTCAGGCGTGAGCACAAGTTTCACTGCCTACATTGTTCAAATAATCTGAAATACAATGCTGCTGAACACATTAATTGTATGCAAGAACATGTTGTTGCATGTATATATGTATGGTTTACCAAATGTTATGCGAGAGTATTTATCTACAACATGGAAGCTACAGTTGGTGATTCTCAACATGAACTAGGCGAAGAACATTGCACTCTGTAGTGGACACATATCGCCAAGCATACCTATCCTCCCAAGTACACTCCGAGGGAGGGAGAAACCTTCAATTATGCATACAGTACATTAAAGGTACATGCCTACTCGGTGATCGCCCCTGATATCGGTGTGAAAATTTTCGTCTAAAATAAAATGTATAATAATGCCAATCAATACGTGGGGTAATGGCGAATGAATGTTTATTTTGCCACAAAATGTCATACGTACAGAATATACAAAGGTATCTGTATCACTATATTATAACCTACTGCGTGGGCATGTTCCTTTAATCAAGTGATATTGAAATAGTTGCAATGTAATAATTCTGCATAATTATAATCAGTTCTGTATGAAATAATGCATTTCAATAATATAAATAATTACTCCCTCCAATTCCACTTATCCGGACAAGCATACCTAGCAGGGGCGGATCCAGCATTTGAGTAACAAAGGGGAGGTGGGGGGGTGGGGGGGATCATATTTTCGAGCTCCACAGAGCATGCTAGGGTGCATGCCCCCCCCCCCCCCCCCCCCCCCCCCCCCCCCCCCCCTGTAAATATTTTTTGACATCTAGATGTCCGGGAAAGCACCTGTGTTTTATGGCATTTAAAGTACATGCCCACTCAGTAGGCAGAAAATGTTCTTTATATCAGAGACATAAGCTGAGACATTTTCGGGCAAAAACATGTATTCACCATTACCCCACGTAGTGATTGACATTAGTATACATTTTCTATCAGACGTAACCTTCCACACTGATGTCAGGGGCCTTAACATATTTACGGATGTTACCATTTTTCTCTGAATTTATTTTTAGATATGCAATTGTTTTGTTACAAAAACTTTACACTTCATTATAACTTCTCTTTTCCTCAATGGAATGCTTTAATATTTCATAGGTGTATTACAACAACATCTCACATCATTCTACAGAAAGCACATGGTGCTCACTAACCCCAAGGTTATTACAAGCTCCTTATGTACTATCAAACTGCGCCAGGCGGGACATTTTGCTCCGCGGAGCTCTTGTTATTTTATTTAGGTGTGTTTATCTTTTATTTATGATGTGGCCACGAGATAATTTAAGTGTGTTTTTCTTTCATTTATCTCGTGGCCACGAGATAATTTAGGTGTTTTTTTTCTTTTATTTATGTCGTGGTCACGAGATAATTTAGGCGTGTTTTTTTCTTTTATTTATGTCGTGGTCACGAGATAATTTAGGTTGTGGCCATAATATAATTTAGTTGTGTTTTTCTTGTATTTATGTCGTGGCCACGAGATAATTTAGTTGCGTTTTTCTTTTATTTATGTTTTGTTTTTATTTATCTCGTGGCCACGACATAATAAGCTGTGGCCACGAGGTAAATAAAAAAAACACACCTGATTTATGTCGTGGCCATATGATATTTCGGTGTGTTTTGTTTTATGTAAGTCGTGACCACGAGATAAATAAAAAAACACATGTTTCCTCCATGCTTCCGTACAAACCTACCGGTATGGTGTTCTCGGTCATGTTGAAGGCTCTCTCTCTATATATTTATATACTGTGATTGCTCTCTCTATACATGTACATGTAATTTGACGGCTATGTTTTGTTTAAATATAGTATATCTGTGCAACTATAAATCATATTAACTTGAACCTTGCAATGCTTGTTTATCATCCTTCATACTTTCGTATATCTCCAAAACATGCCGCCCGCATGTCCAAGGTCAAGGTCAAAGAACTGTAAGATTGATTAGCCCTACTAGACCGGCTAACTACGTATACTTTACTAATCTGTAGCGGAGTTCTCCAAAATCTATTCCAGCTAAGTGCTCTTTGAGGGAGTAATTATTTATTATAAGTAATCGTCCTTTTTTGTTTTAATGGCTAAGGTTATTTATGGTTCATGTAATGTATTTAATTCACGATCACAGCTATTGTTTTCTTAAAACTAGTTTATTTCATTACATAAAATAGTAATGTATCAATACGTTGAAAATTACCCCTATCAAATTGCAATTACCGAGATTAGAGATTGTGGTGAAATCCGCTACAGATATTCTCACCAGAGACGAAATGAATGGACCCACATCACAATAGTGACCAGTGTAGACCCTAAGCAAAGCACATTAACAGTGACATCCGATACAGACACATGTTTAGAAATTGTGTTCATAATCAATCCATCAATCATGAAACAATCAGCCAGTCAATCAATCAGTCAATCACTCAGTCACTCAGTCATATGACCCGTGTAGATCCTGATCATGCAGAACACTCCTGCTGGCCGATAGTAATCCCCATTAATCGCTCGATGACCAATGGATGGCTCTCTAATTGAACGACGAACACTGTACACCCTGATCAGACTACTCAATTGGGTTGTACAGTTTGGTCAACACTGTTTAAACTGTCCAATCAATAGTGAAGGTGACCGACTTGATAATTAGTCATTTCAGCCCGGCTCTGGTTTAATCGCCCTTATCGCATCGTGGTGCCATGAGCTTGCTATAAGTGAATTTGTGCGAATCATGATTATCTCTGCCCGTGGCGACCATTATCATTAGTGTTATGTGCATTTGTAGCATGTCAAATATGATATAAAATTGTGTCAAATATCATATTTATAGTGATGTAAACTGTGTATCCAGTCAGGTAATTTATCCTTTATTATGATTAACCTGCTCTAAATCAACAATGGTGATGTCGAAATAACTGTTAAAAATGCCAGTAATTACATAACATTTAGCCCATGTCGTCATCCCCCAACGCCGGTGTGTAGTGTTTTGTTTTCGATGTGCAAACTCCTCCGGTCATACGCAGACTATGACGCATGATACTGATGTGGCGATGTCTAACCTATGGAAGCGTCCTCGTGCCAATGCTAAAATATGTTTATCTCATAATTAGGACATACTAACTCTAACACATAATATCTCCTAATTAGGATTTAGTATCTCCTAATTAGAAATGATTATCTCCTAATTAGGAGACATCATCGCCTAATTAGGAGTTAGTGTTAGTAGTTTCTCCTAATTATGACTTATTATCTCCTAATTTGGACTTACTCTCTGTGTCAATGCGAAGACACATGTTGTCTCATAAGTCCTAATTAGGATATATTATCTCCTAAGTATAGTCCTAATTAGGAGATAGTATCTCCTAATTAGGAGATAAATATATTTAGCATTGACACCAAGACGCTTCCATACTGGCCTCCCACAAAAGTAACACTGGGTCGCTGAAACTTTGTTGTTGCGACTAACTAAAAGTGTAAACCCATATATCATGCCGTACTAGCGTAATACGTGTATATATTCACGAACTACTACCTGCAAACCACAATACTCTTATGTTGTTCAGGTTTCATATGGTACAACATGGTCTACCAAATTGGCATATTCTACGTTTTCACAAAATACATATACATTTATTGAATTGTGCTATACATTGACAATGTTGACAACCCATTCACAAAATATCGCCCGAAAATTAAAAAAAATCGTGATTATTTCTGACTCTATGTTTGTGTGATTTTCTCAGATCCAGTGGCATATGCAATACTATTACCAGTGTTGTTTTTTTCTAATAAAACTGGCAACAAAATACAATGTATTTCTTCATAAAATATACGACTACAATGCAGCAGAATGCAGGATATTCAACCCCGGATTAAGAAAATCCCAGTAGCCTATTTCTCCAAACTTGCAAAGTATACTTATCTTGCTAAGTACACTTTGAGGGGGAAATTTTCAATGTAAGGATTAATTTATCAATTTTTATTATACTGAATTTATTACGCTGGCACAGCCATTTTGGCTGTGATAATGTAATAATTTCAGTATAATAATGTTGCATACTTTTAGTCATCAAATATATGCAGTCGTTAGTTCGATATGAAATAATGCATTTTGGGAAAAATAAATGATTACTCCCTCAAAGTATGCTTAGAAATTTTGATGAACTCGGCTACAGGGCAGAATGCCCCCGGACATCTCAAGCCTCTCTCGGCCATATTCTTTTCCGAGCTTCAGCATTAAGCTTGTACATTTGCAATGCACTCTAGGCATTTATATTGTACTGTGTAGGCATTTATATTGTGTATGTCACAGTATCACATTTAATCACGCCATTCTTAAATATCCTAAAGTTATAAATATCTGTATATTTCGTTTCAATATCACTTTGCAAGTGAAAATAATTAA